>JXCR01146866.1:37935-59755 GCA_002079205.1 Phalaenopsis hybrid cultivar | reverse complement strand
TATATATATATATATATATTGATTATATTGATCCATTATTTAATTATGATATATGACACTGTACAATATTCAACTTAATAGTAAGATATTTCCAACTAGTCTACTCCTACTAAGTTTTCTCCTTTGAAATTTTTTCTTATAAAAATTCTAAATTCAAGAGTGGAACCATGGTCAACTTAGGGTGGGCCCAATTCCAAATGTTATCATTTGCTCTTCTAAAATAAATAATTTGTCTATTTTAGCGCTGAAAGGATTTTTTTGACGCAGCTGTTGATTATTTATAATCTGTTTTATTCTGATAATTTGACAATCTACAAATTATTAAAATAAGCTGATTGTCTGTTTAAATGAGCTTATTTAGAATAGTTTATTGATAGTTATTCTTGGATAAATGTATATTTTGCTCTTGTTTGGTGAAACTGCTTGTAACAGAACTGTATGTAATCATTTATTTTTTTTATAAACGATTAACTTATTAGCTAATAAATTTTGATTAATCAATTATTAATTACATAAAAGAAAAATCTCTTAGAAATTTATTAAATAACTTAAAATTTTGATATGTTTTTATCCATTAATCAAATATTAAGTAATTACATATAAATTTATCTATTATAATTAACTTGATGATATACAAATTAATTATAATTAAAATTTGATATAATTAATTATAGATTCTTAAAATTATGATATAATTAAAATTTTAATATATCTCTAAATTTATCTATTATAATTAATATACAAAGTTATTTTCTCAAAACTTTCATCTCTGCCCAAACCCTCGTTTGTCACTCCCCCTCCTGGTTTTGCCCAAAACGATCGCCTTTGTGAACGAACCTTCGTGATACAGTCGCCATTAGAGCTAGCTGGGAAGGTGACGACGGATCGCGGTTTACAGTGACCACCGAAACTACCATCTCTCATTCTTCCGACCCGCTCCTACTAGAAACCATAAATTATCGAGGAATGTAAGCCTGTTTGCGCCATCTTCCTCTTCGCATGGTGAGAGGGCCACCCCGTTCCCAAGATTCAGGAGACAAAGGAATCAGGGAGGGCGAGGGTGATGGCGAGGGGGCACCGAAGGAATTTTTCACGCTAACGCGGGAAGCACACGCAGGACGCGGCTCCTTCCCTACTTCTCATTCTGTTAACGAAATCTTGTAAGTGTGTATGAGCTTTAAGAATAATCTGCGCATAACTTATCTTTCAAACACCTCCACTTCATTTTCATACTGCCACCGCACCCCAATAAGCCGCCCCAAACGGGCCCTTATTCTCACACCCTCACGTGTGAGGCAGTCTCATCATAATATTTAGGGCTCATTTGAAGAAGTTTCACCATTCAACGAAGCTCCTTTAAAAGTTACGTTTGCAGAACATACATTGTCATTTACGATCTAAAATGATGAAAAATTATATTTTCCTTGAAACAACTTCGAGAGACGATCTTTTATCAAATGAAAGTTTATCCACACATCAACATTCACTTCAACGGAACTGATATGCAACCAACAAATTTTTATCATCTTGCACGAATCTCAAGACATGACACAGATCTCGAGATGATATTTTGAGAAAGAAACGTTTAAACTTCAATTAAGAGTCATCCAGAGCTCCGATTTCAGTAAACTTATAGTCAAACTGACCGACTCGATGAGACGGACCTGATGATATCAAAGTTAGTTCAATCTGAGTCAAATCAAGCATAGATCAAGTGATTAAAACATTCTTGGAAGATTGCCGGACACATTTGAAAGATCAAACGAATGTCGAATTCAGCGAGTTCATAGTCGAATCGAGCATTTCGACAAGATGAATCGAACGAGCCCAAGATTTCTCAATTCTGACATCGTTAAGGCACTCAAATGTCCATCAAACACAATCCGATCGAGGGAAGCTCTCCGGACCATCTGATCAAAATGATTCATATTACTGCATTAATTGCACTCAGAACACTATAAATAGAGCTCCACCTCTCAAATGAGAGGGGAGGCTTGAGAGAGAACTTGAGGTTTTGAGGAGTTCAAGTCCAACATCATCTTTGTCATCGTTGATCGCCGTCGACCAACACCGACTGTCAACGACCACCATCGGTCGCCGTCGACCACCAGCGACCGTCGTCAACCACCGCCGACCGTTATTAAGTGTCATTGACCACCGTTAACCGAACATCGTTAGTCGACGTTGTACCTTGGAAAATCTTGTAATCATTTCCCGTCTGTGGAACAAGAGGTCTCTGTAATCATCAACTTATAGTGAATTTTTATAACTGGGTCATTTTCCCTTTACGAGTTTTTCACGTAAAAACTTCTAGTGTCATCACATGTTGATTCATTTTCATCTAAGTGCGTGTTAAATCATCGTGCAACGCTAAAACGACAATCTATTACTCTGCCCCTGCGAATTTTCTAGCACGCATCAGGAACAAAGCCTCAATGTCTTATATGCATAAAAATTTTGAGAGGATCTAATCTATCCTTAAAAAAACTCTTTTGTTTTCTTGATGGAGTTAATGTAATTGACATATAATTAAAATCTGAGTCGGGCCCACATTTGAAATACTGACCCAGCAAGCGTAAATAAATGATGAGGGGGACAATAAGATTGAATTATTAACAGGGTTAAATAAATAATAATATATTGGAACATAAACAAGCTAGATAATATGTTAAAATTTATTTCTCAATAAATGATATGTTATTGTGCGATGTGGGACTAAAAAAACCCAAAACCTTAGCTTCCACTTTAAAGTACTGCTTCACCTAGGGGCATTTACATGTCCCTATGTTTTTACATATCTAATACTTATATATTTACAATAAACAAAAACACAAATTTGACCAGCTCAGCAATTTTTNTATATATATATATATATATATATATATATATATATATATATATATATATATATATATATATACCCCACCAACAAATTTTCATCTGACCCTAATCTCGAAAAATAATGCGGATCTCAAGACAATATTTTGAGCAAGAAATTTTCAAATCTTGATAAGAACTCGTCCAGAGCTTTGATTTAAGCAAACTTAAAGTAAAACTGACCAGCTCGATAAGACATACCTAATGATATCAAAGTTAGTCCAATCTGAGTCAAATCAAGCCTAGATCAACTCATTAAATCATTCTTAAAAAAGTAGTGGACACATTTGGAAGATCAAACGGATGTTGAATCTAGTAAATTTATAGTCGAATCGAGCGTCTTGACAAGTCAAATCCAACGAGCCCAAGATCACTCAATTCCGACATCATTTAGGCATCCAAATATCCATTAAACACCGTTCGTTTTTGGGAAACTCTTCGGACCGTACGATAAAGATGATTCATATTCTTATATTAATTGCACCCAGAACAATATAAATAAAGCCCCACCCCTCTCATGAGGAGGGAGTGTAAGCCTAGAGTGTAAGCCTGAGGCCTTGAGGAGCTGCAACTCAGCATCACCGTTGACCGTCCTCGGCCGCCATCGACCACCGCCGACCTCCATCGACAACTGTCGACCCTCGTGGACAACTGATGATCGTAATTGACCCTCGCCAATTGTCGTAGACCACCGTCCACCGTCGTCGACCATTGTCGACCTCCGTCGACCTCCGGCTACCGTCGTCGACCCATACCGTCGACTTCTGTCGACCACTGTTGACTTTTGTTAACCTCCAGCAACATTCGTCGACCACCGCTAACCACCATCGATTACTACTAACCAGACGCCGTCAGTCGACGTTGTAATATGAAAAATATCTTTACCTTTTTCTGTCTGTGAGAAAAGGGAATTCTATATTCATCAATCAATAGTGGATTTTCGCAATTAGATCAGACCCTATGATTTTTCCCTTTACGGTTTTTAAGCGAAAAAAATATTTAGAGTCATCATTCCGTGTGTGTTAAATTCTTGTACAACGCTAAAAATATAATCTGATACCCTAACGCCGCGTATTTTCTAGCATGCATCATATATATATATATATATATATATATATACAAAAAAATGTTGGTCACTTCAAGCCTACCGGCCGACCACGCTCCTCGCTTCAAAGCCACATCAACTTTCAATGGTGAAGTGTTTGAGAGCCAGTCCTTTTGCCCTGTGCTTCGCCAGGCTGAGTTTGCCGCTCCCAAAGTCGCACTCACCGCTCTCTCCAAATCGCGAGCCATCAGATTTCCTTGCAGCTCGCATCTTACTAACTGGCAGGCCACCTCAGCCATTCGGCCGATCACCCCATCCAATTGGCCGACCATCTCTGTCATTCAACTGACCATCTTATCTAACCGGCTGCTCACTTCATGTAAGGGCCAATCGAAGGTCAACCATCTAGGATGGCCATAGGTCTCATCCACTAATCATAGCCAGGAGAGAATCAGGCCGCCAACTGACGAGCTCCCCGAACGATAGGCTCTGACGAATAAAAGACTAGAATGTCATGTACTACCCATTATTAAAAGACTATATATATAAATGCATACATAGTTAAATTCAGATTTGTTCTTTGTGTGTATATATATATATATATATATATATATATATATATATATATATATATATATATATATTGGATTCTAGTTTGTTCTTTGTGAATCACGCTCCGAGAGTTAGAGCCGAGTGAAGGAGAGAAGAAAGAGAGAGTAGAATACGTCTGAGATTTTGCATGGAGAATCGCGAGAAGTATCCTTTAATTCTTACTTTTGCCTCATACTTATATATGCATGTCTTGTACAATTACAAAAATGAGGGAATGGTTATGAAAAACGTTTTTAGTGTCATTAAGGCTCTAATTAATTATATACATTTTATGTTATATTTTTATTACAATTTGAATTTTTGCTCGTGACTAGCTTAAAGTCAACCGACTAAGGTGACTGGTCGAGTGGCATATGTGCCCTCTGAAGTACAAGTTAGTTGGTCGAGGTGCTCGACGGTATGGTGAAATTGGTGTCTTTTGGCATGGTCAACCAGAGTGGTGAGTTGTGAAGTGGTCGTTCAGTTCGGTGCAGGGTTGCTCGGTCAAATATGAACTTTTTTCATAGTGAGCAGTGACTCTTTTTGCGTTAGACTTGAGTCATACAACGCTCATGTCTCGTCTGCCTGGTTGGCTTGTCTCCACGGTCAGATCACCTAATCTTACATGGTCTTAAGAGAATCTGGTTGCCACCCATGCTGGGTATTCGATGAGACTCGCTGCCGAAATGATACACGCATCACATTCGGCGAGTCTTGCCACTTCCGAGCGGGGAACCATCTTTGGAGCTCAAACTTACCTCGGGTTTGGAGACCCGACTTCATGCTCGGCCATCAATCGTTGATTGATTGCTTACTTCAATAAGAGACCATTTCATCTTAATCGTTTATTCTCTTTGATATTTGAGCTGGTATTTTTGTTATATACATATTAGTTCCTCGACAACCACAGTAAGGGTAGGAAAATTATTAAACAATCATTTGTAATAAATTTGTGAATTAATTGAAAACATGACTTTCCTTAGGAATTCGTGCTTCGAGTGCTCTAAAAATAGATATGAACCGAGTCTTATATCATTTTTTGTCAAATTTTCTTTTCAAAATTGAGGTGTGTTGTGACTAACAAATCGAACTAGAATCATGGATCTTGAGAGCCGCGCAAGGGCAGGGTTTCAGATTCCCTCTTTTGTAAAGAAGAAGAAGGCGAAGACAAAGGAAAAATAGGCGAGGCCGGAATTTGACATTGCTAATGTAGTTTACTCATCTGACGATGTAGAAGGTCAATCGTTGAATAGGCCTCATTGAGGGGCCTCAAAGTATGGTTCGGGTGTGCGTGTTGAGCGCCAGTAGGCCCTTCCGATCGAGGTGAGCGGTAAGGAGTTGGGAAAAGTGGTTGTCACAATTCTCCCGCAGTCGCAACCACCGGAATGGGTGGGGGTGGTGTCTAGGCGTCGGTGGGAGAGGAGGGCTTTAAGACTGTCTCCTCTATGGAGAGATTTATGGTTGAGGTGGCTAGGTCGGAGGAACACTAGGATGACGTGTGTTCAAAGAATGTTATGGAGTTTGCCCCTACCACGGTGTTGTTATACAACCTGGAGATGCAGGGCTCCGCCTCTATCGGCCTCAATAATTCATTAACTACTCGACCAATTGTTCATGATAGATCTCTGGCTAGGGAACCGTTAGGGCGGGCGCAATCCACTGAGATCATAGAGCAGCGGGTAGACGAGATCAGATAGTTAGCAAGGCCGGTTGGCTCTTTTAAGGAACTCGTCGAGGGTTTAGACACGGATCTTGTGTAGGAGTTATTTGCTCGCCTAGATGTTAAAGTAATAGTTTGTGGATGGAGTGTTTCGCTCTCTGAGGCGGGCTAAATGAAGTGTTGCGTGGGTTGGAGGCACTCCTTGAGATGACTTATCTGGCGAAGTTCAAGCGGGAAGTTGTTCAGGTGGATCATATTAGGTTAGGTGGAGAGATGATTCTCTAGAAGTTGAGGGGACTTGTCCCTTTCGAGGTCTTGGAGGACCCTTTTATAAAATGCTTCGTTCATGACCTGTGGGCACTGGCCCTTCGTTTCATATAGAGAACGAAGTGAGATAGCTACAGTGAAGATAAGTTCTTGACGAGAGCATAGGTCTTCAGAAGTTGCCTCTGATCGACACAAGCAATGAATCATTTGGAAAAAGACCTGGCCTTCTGTCGAGACCAGTTCAAGTATGGCCATTGGTTGCCCTTGTTCCAACACACGTATACTTCTATTTTGGGGGGGGGGGGTGCTCAGACAATCCTGGTTTTTCCTCCAAAGAATCCCGAAGGTCTTCCTCGGCTAGTATCTGCTCATTCGCCATTTCCAACACTTTACAAAAGCGTCCGATTTAAATAATTTTAATTCATAATTGAATCACTTACTTTGAACCCTTGATTTCAGGCCTATTCTAGCTATTTCATGCTTCAGGTTTCTCACTTCCAACATCTCATTCTGGAAATGGGTGATGTAAACTCGGAGGTTATTATTTTCTCCTCGTTTGATGTCGAGCATGGTGTTCAAATCCTTCCTTGGTTTTTACACACTTGAGAAGAGCAAAAAGAAGTGCATTTTGAACTCATAGTAACTCGGGATGCTTTCGGTCGGCAGACAGATGAACCACCGAAGGGCCGACTTCTTCAGGGTAGTTAATAATACACGACATAGTATGGTTTTGTCAACCTGAAGTAGATTGACCGATGACTCCAAAGAAGCTACATGGTCAATCAGGTCAGTCCTTCCCTTGTAGAAATCTTGACGAGGTATCCTAAGCTTAGGCGGGTACTGCTTCTTTGATTTGTCGAGCAAATTCCACTTACGCGAGCAGTCAGACATGTACCCACATCCGCTCTTCCTATATTCTCTTTGCTTGTGCGGATGCACTGGTGTCAGTGTGATGAGACTCGCCTTTTCCCTCCATTTGCTGGCTGCTAACTTGGTTGTTGAGGATAGGTGGGTTCGTCGATGGGGGCCTCTGAGGTTGTGCCTCCAGATAAGACGCTTGGTCATTTCTTTGGGTGATTGTTGCCCGAAGGATCTCAAATTGCTCCATCATAAGAGTCCTCTTGGCTTGCAACACATGGACTTGAGCATGGACGTCTAGTTGTGTAGCCTCCCTATTGGGTTCCATAAACACTATCTCTCTTTGGGAATTTTCTCATTCGTAGTTAGCTCTGCTTCTTTTCCTGGGCATGTCCACACTCACCGCACCACCTTTTAGGACGTTGAATCCTAGTTTTTCCTTTGTCAATCCCACTCCGAGAGTTTGAGTCAAGTGAAGGAGAGAAGGAAGAAAGCGTAGAATAAGTTCAGGATTTTTTATGGAGAATCAAGGGAAGGTCCATTTATTCATATTTTTGCCCCATATTTATATACAAATGTGTTTTGTACAATTACATAAAAGAGGAAAAAATTATGAAAGTAATTTTTAATGTCATTAAGACTAATTATTTGTATAGATTTTATGTCATATTTGTATTACAATTTGAATGCTAATATTGGCGATAATTGCCTGGTCGGCTGACATAAAGTCAACCGAGGTGACCGGCCAAGTGACATCTGTGACATATGGAGTACGTGTTGGTCGGTTGAGGTATTCAATCGTATGATGATATTGCTCGGTATCTTTTGGTACTGTCGAACAAAGCAGTTAGTTGTGAGGTAGTCGTTTGGTTCGAACTCGAGGCTGGTCAGTCGATGTGATCAGTCAGCTTTTTTCGTACTGATTCGTTGCTCATTTTCCGTTCTACATGAGTCTTACAAAGCTCATGTCTCGCCTGTCTGACTGGTTCATCGCCTCGGTTTAATCTCCTATTATTGCAAGGTTTTAGACGGATCTTGTCGCAACCCACACAGGGTATCCAATGATACTGGTTGGCTAGATGATTCACCCCTCACTTTCAGCGGGTCTTGCCGCTACGGAGTGAGAACCATCTCCGGAGCTCGAACTTATCTCGGGTTTGTAGACGCGACTTCATGTGTGGCCTTTAATCATCGGTTGATTGCTTACCACGAAAGGATACCCTTTCATCTTGGTCTTTTATTCTCTTTGAGATTCATACAAATATTTTTAGTATATACAATTATATATATATAGATAGATAAAAAGTAATTATGAGCAGGAAAGCTACCAATAAATCATAACATTTTTTGTATGTTGCATGACCGAATTATGATCATCGCATGGTTGAAGTCTTTGAAATGGAACCGTCACATGCTTATTCAATGCAGGCAAGCTTTGGTGCCACCTACCATAAGAAATTAATGTCCTAACTCATTCCTACTTTTATCTACTTTTATAATTATAAAAAGCGACAATTACATACACATCATCCTAAATTTTGCTATTTACAAATCGGGCATTTTCTATCATCTAATTTTTTAAGTTCTCACTCAAATATCAAAATTCATTGTAAAATCTCACTCATATTTTTTATTTTTGTCAAATTCTCAATATTTTCATTATGGCACATGTAAATATAAATGCACCAATTCAGTTTTTCGAAAGATCAAGCGAGCGTTTAATTTGTAAATATCAATATTTCAGAGTCTTTGTACGTAATTATCCCTTAAAAAATAAGACCTCATACCTTGAGTTTTTAAATTGAGCACTGAGGATTAACCTTCATATATTTGTAGTTTACTAGATGCTTTATTTCTAGTAAATGGATATTACGTATTTTAAAAGGCACCTTCTAAGGAACTATTTGGGGCAGCTTATTTACGCATATCATGTTTTCAAAACGTTGACAGATTGTTTGATTATTGTGTTTGGTGTGTGGATCCAGAAATGCACGGGCGAGACGGGAGTTATTTTCGGAGGATCGCGATCGCGGGATGGACCCCGCGGCCTGCTTTCCTTTACAGATTATTACCTCGTTGCTCTTTCGATTTTGATCATGCGTCCCTCTCCTTGCCCTACACTGCGATCGATATCCCTCACCTGCGCCTCTCTCAGCCTTAGCATTGCCCTTCTCCCCTCCCTCCTCCCTTCTCACTCGGTGCACCGGTTACATTTCTTTGTAAATTTCTGTGATTTTTGGTTCTGTTTAATCATGCGGTTGTCGATGGAATGGTGGCATTCCTCTTGCAATTTTTGGCTCTATATGTTGGAATTTTTAACGATATTTTACATATTGGTGCCCAAGATTATTTTCCTACGAAATTTTTGGTTTTCCTCATGCAAATATGTGTCTATTTGATATTGGTGATTTGTCTTTTGCGGTATTCTGGATGGATTTGGAGCAATTGATTAGATAAGCTGAGGGAACTTCATATGATACTTTAACTTGGGTTTTAGCAAGTTTTCATCTTCTATATAAATAAGAATCTATATGTATCTTTTTTTAGTTATCGGGCTTCTTAAGTAGCGCTTGAGGAGATCTTGTAGTTGGTGACCTTTGCAAAAGTTTCTGATATATTGATGTATCACTACTAGATGCTAAAGGATAGCTAGAATTGACACTTTGAATTTTAATGATGCTTATGAAAGGAAATTACAGTTAGTTGCATTGGAGAAAGATTCGAATGATGCTTCATTCTCTTGTCTTCCATCTTGTATGAATCTCTTGATACCTGTCTTGGTGGTGATCACTTTGTTAACTTATTGCTTTTTCGTCTCAAGAACATGTGGGTGCTACGGCTGGGTGTGCTATTAGTGTTCGGGCTGTGTGTGTTGTGGTTGTGGAGTAGAAAAGTGTAATTGATGAGCACAATTTGGATATGTCTTATCTGTTATGATGCATTGATTCTTTTTACTCACTGCTATGTGGGGTTTTTCTTTTATGAAGCTCGTATATTGTTGCCTAAATTATGACAGTTTTGCTATTCTGAGCCTAGGTATTTGATTTTTTAGGTTTATTGTTGCTGCACTTTTACCTCATTTTCAACATGTAGATTTGTCTTGTATCATCCATTTGACATAAAACTTGGAACATTAATATAGAGAAGTTTTATTTATAATGAGGGGGCCCTTTGGTTGGTCATGACAGGCTTTACTAACTGCTGGTGGGCTCAAATCCCCTCTCCAGAATTATGGAGGCTACTAAATATGAAAGACGTAGTTCGGGACATAGACCATCTGAATTTTAAAGTAAATATATCATTTTTTTAAAATGTAATTTAATATTTTTTATCTTTTTTTCTTAGTATACGCGATACTTAATATTCTAGAGGTGTGCAACTTATTTTTTCTATTGTTTTGATGTGTTTTTTTGCTTCTCAAGCATCAAATATATTGATATGACAGTTTTGTTACAAACAACATTACTGTACATGGGCATAATGACTATTTATTAATAATTAACTGCAAATCAACTATTTTCCAACAACACAAACCAAATAACCAACCAGCTTATTCGGATCAGCCGCTCATCAACAGCTTATCTAGATCAGTCGGTCATCAACAGATTAAATTAAAACTGTAGCTGCCCCAAACACACCCTAAGTCTCTAACTCACTCAACCTAATTTTATTTTCTTTTATTTTTACTTTGTATTTGATTATACATCACTTCTTATTTAATTGAATGAAATTTTAATTTATTTATTTTATAGCTCTTTTTTATGTATTAGTCATAATACATTTTCATCTTAATAAAATTATAAGGTGATACACCACCAACAAAATTTTATCATCCAACACGAATCTCGAGATGATATTTTAAGCAAGAAATATTCAAATCTTAATAAACAAGTTATCCAGAGCTCCGATTTCATCAAACTTATAGTCAAATTGACCGGTTCGATGAGACAGACCTAATGATATGAAAACTAGCACAATCCAAGTCAAATCAAGTTATTAAACCACAGTTAGAAGATTTATGAATATATTTGGAAAGACAAAAGATTGTCAAATATGACAAGTTTATGCTCAAATCGAGCGGCTCGATAAGACAAATCCAATGACCCTAAGATCACTCAATTCTGACATCATTAAGGCACTCAAATGTCCATTAAACGTCGTATGATTGAGCGAAGCTTTCCATACCGTCCGATTAAAATTATTCATATTCCTGCATTAATTTCACCCAGAACACTATAAATAGTTCCCCATCCCTCTCATGAGGAAGGAGGAAGTCTAGAGAGAAAGAGCCTGATGTCTTAAGGAGAAGCGGCAGCTCAACACTACTGCCGACTGCCGTCGACCGCCGGCGACCGTCATCGACCTCAAACGACCACCGCCTACTGTCATCGACCACCGGCGACCGTCGTCGACCACCGTCTATCGTCATCAATCACCACCAACCAGACGCCGTCAATCGACATTGTAATCTGAGAAATATAGTTACTCTTTCACGTCTGTGGGACAAGGGATTTCTGTAATCATCAATCAATAGTGGATTTTCGTAATTGAGCAAGGTCCCGTGGTTTTCCCCTAACAGGTTTTCTATGTAAAACTTATGGAGTCATCACCGCTTTTTTCTATTTCATCTGTGTGAGTGCTGAACTTTCGTACAATGCTAAGACGATAATTTGTTTCTCTACCGCTGCGAATTTTCTAGGATGCATTAGTTTGACGTCGTATGTGGGAAACTCTCAGTCTCACCACTGAAGTAATTGCTCAATTTCCTACATGGCCACTCGGTAAGATATTCGGAACAACGAAGTAGCTCGCTATAAACTCCCATCATTCCAAGGAACATTCACGAAGTCAAGGGCAATATATTTCTTCATCTTCCCGCCCTGGAAGTCATTATCCAACCAACGAGGGGGTTTCGGGTCCTTCTATGGAAGAAAAAATACATTGAATGGAGGTGTCTCAACTGGAGATCATAGAAGTCCTACGATGGATCCAACAACCATTTTACACACCGATGACTGAAACTCGTTTACCATTAAATTCATGACCTACGAGAAACATATTGCCCGAAGGAACTCGTACCATCACCTCTGCTCAAGAGGAAACAATTCCCTTGCCATGACGTGATGTTGAACTCCTAGACACCTCAAGTTTCACTCATCCATCTCATGCAGCTCCTCTAGCACCACCATGTCTTGCTACCGTTCCAGATGATGTCATCTGTAACGAACTATGTCGCCTCGTCCGAGAAGAGTTCCCCATAGAGAAAAAATATTGCTTCCACACTCACCCTAACATCCTTGAATCCTCTCCCTAAGTGAATGAGGTATTTCAATACCCTATCCCAACAGACTTCAAGCTGCCGAACATTGACGCATATGAAGGGATAACTGACCCCTATGAACATATTGATCATTATCAAACCATCAAGCACATTCAACGTGCTTCTGACGCACTTTTATGTCAGATGTTCCCAACCACTCTTAAGGGACAAGCTCGAACTTGGTTTTACTCTCTAACGTGGAGCACCATAAACACCTTTAACGAGCTTGTCAAACTATTTGTGGAGCAGTTCATAGAAAATCGACGAATCATTAAGGATTCATCCCATCTCTCAAGAATTAGTCAAAGTGAAGGAGATTTCTCTTAAAGACTACTTCCGTAGGTTTTCTGCTGAAGCCCGTTAAATTCCAGGAGTAGATCCAGAGTTACTTAGGGGGGTTTTCCGTGGGGGGCTCCGCCTAGGACCCTTCTATTCATCACTGATGCGGGAGACAGTTCATTCTTATGTCAATCTTGTTCACCGTGTTGAGGCCCAAATCACATCATACGAGGCTATCAGTGTCCATAGGGGAACAATTTGAGAAATTTGAGGGAAAGTGCAAAGGTAACTCCAGAGACAATAATCAATCTTTGCAATGGAGAAAGTTTGAACAACCGAAGAATCGTGACCTCCTCCTTCAACCTTCGGGTCAACGAACTGAATATCGACTCAAGAAAGAGTATACACTACTCAACACGTCACGTGCAAACATCTTGATGGCCATCAAGGATGAGCTTGTTGTTAAGTGGCCTCACCCATTAAAGCATAGCACGAGAAATCAAGAACAATACTATCATTTTCATCGAAGTCGTGGCGACACCACTGAGGCATGTAAACTCCTTAGGGAAGAAATTGAAAAGTTGATTCAGCAGGGATATCTTGGTCGATTTATACAAAACAAACTAGCTATTAGTGATAATGCTGCAACTGAGGGGCAACAAATACAAAGGCAACAACATGATGGTCACCCAGTCGTGGGCGAAATTCTAAGAATTGCAGGAGGCCCATTATTAACAAATCAAGTTCTTATCATTGCTTCTGGTGAACCAACAAATAAGAAATTGCGCCTTGAACCTATCACTTTTGATGATTCTGATCTAAAAGAAGTCCAAGTACCTCACCAAGATCCTCTTGTCATTAGCGCATGAATTGGCGAACCCTGCTACAATGTAAAAAAGGATCCTGATCGATAATGAGAGCTCTATTGATGTTTTGTTCTACTTCACTTTCTTGAGTTTGAGACTTATAAGAGAAAGACTTAAACATGCATCTGGGTCATTATGTGGTTTTGATAATCGATCAGTACAGGTCGAGGGAACAATAAATCTGTTGTCATGGAAGATTTTCCTTGACAGATAACTCGCTCAATCTAGTTCATTATTGTCAAGCCAGAATCAACATACAATGCCATCTTCGAGAGACCTATGCAATCCATCTTTAGCATTGTAACATTTGTGCTTCACTTGAATCTCAAATTTCTAACCTCAACAGGGATCAACGTCGTACGAGGAGATCAATAGATAACACAATCATGATACCTCAGACAAGCTTAACCACGCCCATCAGTGAAACTTACCATTAAAAACTTTGATAT
Organism: Phalaenopsis hybrid cultivar; assembly: GCA_002079205.1. NCBI lineage: Eukaryota > Viridiplantae > Streptophyta > Magnoliopsida > Asparagales > Orchidaceae > Phalaenopsis > Phalaenopsis hybrid cultivar. The sequence continues at coordinate 45,543 of JXCR01146866.1, read as the reverse complement.
CTGAGATTAAGATATATCTCAAAGAGCTTCTCCCGTGGAAGATTTGGTTCACGTCCCGCTCTCTAATGAACACCCATCGAGAACAATACAACTTGGTTCCTTACTCTCCGATGAACAAATGTCAGAATATGTAGATCTCCTTCAAAGGAACCAAGATATTTTTCCATGGACCCCGGCTGACATGCCTGGGGTTGACCCTGAAATAATTATATAATTTTTAAAGATAGATCCAACTTTTAAACCTATTGTTCAAAAGAAGTGCAATTTTGTCACAAATCGCTTACAAGTTATTGAACAGGAAGTAAACAAGCTTCTTGAAGCAAATTTCATATGAGAAGTATATCATCCTGCATGGTTGGCTAATATTGTCATGATGAAAAGAGCTAGTGGTTCATGGAGAATGTGTGTCGACTATACATACCTCTATAAAGCATGTCCAAAGGATAGCTTTCCCCTCCCTCGCATAGATCAACTTGTTTATGCAACTTCCGGACATCAGATGCCCAGCTTTATGGATGCATACTCAGGGTACAATCAAATAAAGATGAACCCAATTAATGAGAAAGCCACCTCTTTTCAAACAGATAAGGGTTTATACTATTATCAGGGTATGTCGTTCGGATTAAAAAATGTTGGTGCAACTTATCAACGCCTCATGAAAAAAGTCTTAAAAAATCTTCTCGGTCATACAATGGAGGTTTACGTTGATGACATGTTAGTAAAAAACCAGGAAGCATCCCAACCCACTTCTCATCTAGAGGAGTGTTTCCAACTCATTCGTCAATACGATTTACAACTTAATTCGACTAAATGTGCTTTCGGAGTCACATCAGGGAAGTTTTTGGGATTCATGGTGACCAATCGTGGAATTGAAGAAAACCTAGAAAAAATCAAGGCACTGAGGGACATGATGCCTCCAAAAAACATCAAAGAGGTACAACAGTTGAATGGTCGTATCACCGCTTTATCTCACTTCTTAGCTCGTTCTGGGGATAAGTATCTGCCATTTTTTAAGATACTCAGAGGTGCTTGAAACACCGGTTTTCAATGGACAGATGATTTTCAGAGTGCTTTCGAGCAACTCAAGGCATATTTGGCGTCACCGCCCCTCCTCTCAAAGCCATTCCAAGAAGAGATGTTATATATCTATTTTGATATTTCACCTCATGCAATAAGCTCTGTTCTTGTCAGAGTAGAAAACTCTGTTGAGAAACCAATATATTACATTAGCAAGATTCACTTTTATACATAAAGTCATTATCTGATGGCAGACAAGACTGCGCTAGCATTGGTATTCTCAGTAAGGAGACTTCATCCGTACTTCTAGGCTCACATTATTGGTGTCTACACACAACTCCCTTTGAAGGCTATCCTAAAAAAACTAGAAGCATCAAGAATATTAGTTAAATGGTCGGTGGAATTGACAGAATTTAACATCCACTATTTACCACGACCGAACATCAAATCACAGGTATTGACCGACTTTGTGGTAGAATGTATAGTGCCGTCCTCTGATGAACAACCCTCTTCTCTTCCACGATCACCTCAGTGGACACTATACGTAAACGAAGCATCCGAAAAATCAGGAGCTGGTGCAGGAATACTACTCATCTCCCCAAAGAAAGACATTTTGGAGTACGAACTTCGTTTGAAATTCCAAGCCACCAATAATGTTGTCGAATATGAATCACTTATCGTCAGATTAAAGTTTGTTATCAACTGTGAAGTACAAAACATAATTATCTACATTGATTCTCAACTTATTGTATCCAAAGTAGAAGGAGAATACGACGCTCATAACTCACAACTGTTGTTATCTATATCTCGTAAAAACACTTCTAGCCCAAATTGAAACATGTCAGCTCATTCACATACTTTGGGAGCATAACACCCGAGTCGATGCCCTCTTCAAGCTTGAAACTTCAACAACCAGAGATCTTTATAAAAGAATGTACATTGAGGAGATACATTTTCCTAGCATCCATGGCCCATGGGTGATATTGTCTATAGATGACCTAAGGGAGTCATCTTAGATGTATCCCATCATTTCCTTCCTCCAAGATGGGACACTGTCAGATGATGGTACTACATCTATTCACATTCGATGCATGACTGCCAAATTCATGCTTATAGGGGATGAATTGTATAAGAAGACATTCGTAGGTCCATATCTCAAGTGTCTTCCTCTATCTAAAGCTGATTATGCTCTGCGAGAAGTTCATTCCGGTATATGTGGGGAGTATCTTGGTGGCAGGGCACTTGCTCTTAAAATAATGAGGCAAGGCTTCTACTGGCCTACGATTAAACAAAATGCATTAGAGTTTGTGCAAAAATGCAAGAATTACCAACTACACTTCACTCTTATGCATGCACCGCCAGTAGAACTCACATCTTTGCTGAGTCCTTGACCTTTCGCTCAATGGGGAGTAGATATCATGGGGTCTTTTCTGATAGCTACTGGACAATAAAAATTTATCATCTTAGTTGCCGACTACTTCACCAAATGGTTAGAGGCAGAGCCTCTTGCCAAGATCACTGAGGTCAATGCCAAAACAGTTTGTCTGAAAAAACATCATATGTCGCTTTGGGCTTCCCACAAAGATTATCACTAATAATTGGACTCAAATCACTGGAAGAGTCTTCACATCATTCTGTAAGGATTTTCACATTCAGTTGGTGCACACTGCTGTGGCGTATCCCCAAACGAACGGTGCTCAAGGGGTTGAAGACTCGTCTTGAGAAGACTGGTGGGCAATGGGTAGAAGAGCTACATAATTTTCTTTGGGCCTCTCGTACCACCACAAGAACTCCTACCGGAGAAACTCCATATAACTTCTTTTTTGGCACTGACGCTATCATCCCCGTTGATATCGAAGTTCTAAACCCCCGAGTCAAGACTTTCGACTCAGATATCAATGAAAAAAAGCTTCGACAACAGTTGGGTCTTCTCCCATAAATACGCGATGTGGACAACCTCAGAGCTGCTTCTTACCACCAAAGAATTGCTCGCCACTTCAACCGAAGAGTAAAGCCTTGACCTATCTCCATTGGTGACTTGGTTTTGCGTAGTATCGAAGCTGCTGGTCATGGTCCCCCAATGCAACAAATTATCCCCTATCTGGGAAGGCCCATACATCGTGGCTTCCATGATCAAGCCTTCAATGTTCAAGCTCAAAGCTCTAATGGAAAAATCTTGCCCCGGACATGGAATGTCGAGAATCTACGGAAATACTGCAAGTAGCACTTCAGTTATATCATCTATGTCATATTGCATACAATGTCAATGTATCTCAGACTTATTAAATAGTATTTACTTGCTTTCTTCTACAAAAAGAAAAAAAAAGTGTATTTTTAGAAATTGTAACGGCTCATTCACGAGTCACTTTATGCTCTTGACCCAAGAAATATACAACTCTGGTTGTATCTTAGTCAGAGCACAATCGATCCCAGAGAGATTTAATCTAACCTCTTCCAAATGGGTTAACATCAACAAGTTTTTAGTTCGATAAATAACCCATGATAGGTTAACAGTCCTTGGTGGGCTACACTTGATACCTTTCACACAGGTTCATAAGTGAGCAATGCTCCAACAAACAACCTCAGATTGGTTAATAAGTCATCGGTGGACTTTCATGGGATCCTCCCATACATGCTAAACCTCACTGAGTAATACTCTGATGCTCAACCTCAGTCAATTAAAAGGTCGCAGGCAATTTATTCCCACGATAACTTTCTTACATGACATTGGACATCCAATGCATCAAGCGACTGCAATACTTAACCCAACACGTCGCTGTAACACACTGCCACAACACGTCGCTGCGCTGCAACGCGTCGCTCTGACGCACTATCACAATGCGTTGCCATGCCGCAAGTCACCACTACGCACCGCCACAACACGTTGCCACCACTCAAAGCATCACCCAACGCGTTGTCACGTCGGGACGCATCGCCGTAACGCGTCACATCATCACGACACATTACTGCAATGCGTCGTCCCATCGCAACACGTCACCACAACACGTTGCCCCACCGTGTCGCGCCGCTGCAACGCGCAACCTTAACGGGTTGCCCCGCCAATCGTCGCGTCGCGCCACCACAAAGGGTTACCCTGCCACGTTGTACTGCAACAACGGGTTGCCTCGCCGCACCGCCGCAACAGACTGTCACACGCGTCGCCGCATCGCCCCACCCCGCCACACCTCTACCCTCTCATTCAGACTCATATTTATAGGCTCAAAAAGAGTTTTTACCAATTAATGCACATTAATATATAAATCTAAAATGAAGCGCAAACATTAAATGCCCATAAATAATAATAAATAAAGACTTTTCAAATTCAAAAAAAAAATTCTTTTCGATTTTTTTCCTTCTTTTTTAACCTTTTAAATTCGTTAATCTTTTCAAATTCCTTTATAAAATATTATTTATTCTATTTTAGGCGAGATTCAAATCTTGTTTCTCTCACATAAAGCAAAAGAGTAACCAACTAAGCTGAATTCAACTTTCTATTTATATAAGGATAAATGTTATTACTATACTAAGTAAGATATACATATTTTTATACATAAATACTCCATATATTAATATTTTTGAAAGATAAAAAAGGTCTCGCCCAAAATTAGGGGGGCAACTGATACACCACCAACAAAATTTCGCCATCCAACACGAATCTCGAGATGATATTTTAAGCAAGAAACATTCAAATCTTAATAAAAAGTCATCAAGAGCTCCGATTTCAACAAACTTGTAGTCAAGCTGGTTGGTTCGATGAGACAAATCTAATGATATGAAAATTAGCCTAATCTAAGTCAAATCAAGCCCATATCCAGTCATTAAACCATAATTAGAAGATTTATAAATACATTTGGAAAGTCAAACGATCTGTCAAATATGATGAGTTTATACTCAAATCGAGCGACTCGACAAGAAGAATATAACGAGCATAAGATCACTCAATTCTGACATCATTAAGACACTCAAATATCTATTAAACGTCGTATGATCGAGGGAAGTGACAATGACTTTAAATATGCTATAAAATATAAGATAAATATAAGATAAATATGAAACGGCGCCAAAAACTTCACAGCGACTTTATATATGCTTAAAATATAAGATAAATATGGACAGATTTAATACTGCTGCTAAAAGATTTAATTCCTCAGCAACTGTACCAAAACTTAATTACAGTTATGGATTCGATAAAGATGGATGTATAAAATATTCAATAATTGTAAAGTCACACTTATCAACGCAAGTATACGTATCGCTCAAGTAATAAAGGGCTCTAATGGAGTCCTAGATATCAATCACACAAGGAGTAATTTAGAATTATGAACTAAGAATTTAGAAAAGCAGTACTTTAATCACAACAACGACGTTCAATTTGCTTATCTGTCACTAATAGACAATTGAAATAAATAAATAATTTTAATAACTAATACATAACTAATGATATTAAGTAGGGTTTAATTGTGATATTCAATATATAAGAAATCATCATTCTCTTTGTCAAGCAATTATAGTGAATAAATAAAATGAATTAGCTCAATTTATATTGTGTCAAATAGGAACATACTTATTCTTTACCATTTGGTTCAGGTATAAAGAATATTGACTAATCCTATGCTTGTTTACTGAATTTGCGGCTGGGCTGGGAGGATACCGGCTCTCACTTCAGAGCTCCCACGTTCCCCTCACCTAAGGGTTAACATATACACTTCAGCACCCAAACGATAGGACCAAATTAGAGATTTTAGTCTGTCACTCTAAAATCTCCAATTCCACGCCCGATAATATTATTTCCTTATTTATTTGCACCCAACTTCCAAGGGCTTTGACCTCCCTGAATCTTGAATGTAATCTTTACTTTAGTTGTAAAACTCAACATGTTTTAACAAATCAATTGACCAGATTGAAAGTAAATTAAGATCGAAGTAAAAAGATCATCACAATTTTTTAAACATTTTCATGGCTTCACCAATTCAAATCACCATTTCACAAATCTCGAGACAAGGAGAAAGATAAAGAAAACTACTAAGAACTCATGGGGAAAACACAACAAAACTCGGAATTCATATATAAAAACAAAGTCATACAAACTACAAAAAATAAATAACTTATCTCTAATTTCTCCCCAAGAATACTCCTCGAAGTTCCTCTGAATCTCTTCATTTCTTTACATCATACAAAATTCCTTTTCGAAGTAGCAAGGAGGAAGAAATCTCTTATTTTCCCTCCACTCTTACAATCTTTTGAAGAAATCCTCACAATATTGGAACTCTAGTAAATTTTTTATACACTAATGAAACCTCTCTAACATCCAGGACCTCTAGACTCTCTCAATTTTCAACTAAAATGTTCTTTTAAAGTTGTGGATGAGCTTTCCCAAGAGTTGCCTATGTATCCCTTCAAAATTTGGTCTTATCCAAAGTTTGAGTTGGCATAACCGTCGATCTCATCGTCGGCGGGGTCGATGGCGCCGTCGGCGGGCTTCTGAAGAATTTTGTCCTATAGTCTCGGGAAAAAATCGCCGTCGACGGGGCAGAGGGAGCTGTCGGCGACCTAGTTCAAATCTCCACATTTTGGTCATTTTCGCTCCAAATTCGCTTCTTTTTGCATTTTTTTGCTCAAATGACCCTAATTCATCATTCCTGCAACAAACATCAAAAATACCTTTCTTTAAAATGCAATATCATTAAAAACAGTATAAAATATGTATGAAAATCTCAACATTTTTTTCTTTGGTCAGGAAGCTCTTCGAACGGTCCGATTAAAATGATTCATATTCATGCATTAATTGCACCCAGAACACTATAAATAAAGTCCCATCCCTCTCATGAGGGAGGAGGAAGTATAGAGAGAGGGTCTGAGGTCTTGAAGAGAAGTTGCAGCTCAACACCACCGCCGACTGCCGTCAACCACAACCAACCTCTGTCATCGACCGCCGTCAATCGCCGACGATCACTGCCGACCTCAAACGACCACCGCCTACCGTCTCATCGACCACCACCGACCGTCGTCGACCACCACCTACCGTCAAGAATCACCACCAACCAGATGCCGTCAGTCGACATTGTAATTTGAGAAATATAGTTACCCTTTCCTGTTTGTGGGACAAGAAATTTATGTAATCATCAATCATTAGTGGATTTTCGCAATTGGGTTAGATATCGTGGTTTTTCCCTAACAGGTTTTCCACGTAAAAACTTTTGGAATCATCACTGTTTTTTTCTATTTCATCTGTATGTGTGTTGAACTTTCGTACAACGCTAAGACGATAATTTGTTACTCTAACGACGCGAATTTTCTAGCACTCATCATAAGGGTTCTCAAAATATAATAATAAATCGATGCTTTATATTTATCATAACCTTTTTATATATTTATAAATTCAATATATAAAATTTTATATCTATTATGCAGCTCAAAATTTTAAAAATAGACATTTACATTCATACTAACACCAAAATTTTATTTCTTATATTTTTCCATCTAAATCTTTCACGCCACATTTTAATAAAAGGTTTTTAATTTTTTAGAAGTAATATATATATATATATATATATATATATATATATATATATATATGTGTATAAAAGACAG
>JXCR01146866.1:19535-31778 GCA_002079205.1 Phalaenopsis hybrid cultivar | reverse complement strand
TAATATATATAAATAATATAGTATATTAATTATGTAATTTATATTATATAAATATATAATATCTATATTAGTATATTACTAATATAGTATATTAATATATTATTATTATTAATTTATTATATATTATAATTTATAAAATTTAATGTTTTAAAATATCATAAATATTTTATATATAATTCTTTTCAATTATTTTATATTTCAACAATAACGATTCGAACACGAACGAACGCATCACTGTTTGTGTTTGGTTCGTTTAACTAACTGAACGAAAAAATTAAAATATAATAAATTTTTTATATATAATGATTTTATATTATTTTATATTTCAAACAATAACATTTGAAACACACGAACGAACACATCACTGTTCGTGTTTAGTTCGTTTAACTAACCGAACGAAAAAAATTTGTTCACGTTTGTCTCGCTTACTTATCGAACGAATCGAACACAAACTCCTTAACGAACCGAACACAAACTGTTCGCGAACAACGAGCTTTTTTGACAGCCCTAGTTGTGACTCTAGTCTGAGCAAGACATTGGTGACACTCAATACCATAATTAGTGTAATTTAGGGTGTAGGGTTGGGGTTCTGTTTTTGATGGAGCTGCATGGAATGAAGGAGACACATGATACATTGTTGGTAGAGATTTTGGCACCTTTTACAGCTCTTACAACAATTTGCAAAAGTTTTTTGGTTGCCATACAAATTGTCTCCTTATAAAGAACACAAGAATGCCATANTTTTTTAAATATCATAAATTTTATATATATATAATTATTTTAAATTATTTTATATTTCGAACAATAACGATTTGAACACGGACGAACGCATCACTGTTCGTGTTTGGTTCATTTAACTAACCGAATAAAAAAAAATTATTCATGTTCGTCTCATTTTCTTATCGAACGAATCAAACACGAACTCATTGACGAACCGAACACGAACTGTTCGCGAACAACGAGCTTTTTTGACAGCCCTATTGATATGCATGTAAATACGAAAAATTTAGATATTAGATATGTAAACACCTAAGAATTGTGCATTATGTATAATGCATGTAAATACTCCTATTTATAAATATTCTTATTTTTCATATAAATTCTAGATAAAAAAAAGAATTAATAAAACATATATGACGTCTTAGGTTCATATGACCAGTTCGTAAAACTCACTGGTATAAGCAGTATTATTGAACCAGACGAAACAACAAACGATGAAATCAAAGACAGATAGAGCACCTAAACTATACGACAAATAAGCCTCTTCAGACCATGCAAATGCACGGCGAGTCCATGCAAAAGGTTCGGTTAAGATATATAATGAAAAATTTAAATATAATATGGGATAATTAAATAAAATTAATATTATGCTAGATTATCCCGATGCAATTTTTGTATTTTTATTTATTTAAATTTTTTTTTTCTGATCCCAATTTATTCCTCTGTTTTCGAGGATTAATTAGCTAGATACGTAAACAATAAGCTTAGTCTAGAAAAATAAAAATAAAAATAAAAACATTTAACTGAGCACCAAATTTGACCGATCCAATACCGTACACAAGACATTTATAGCGATATAAATTTAGATACTCCACCAAATCCTATTTTGAAAAATAAATATTCATTGTACTAACATTTTTATTTAGTTTGNGCATGACACGAATCTCGAGATGATATTTTAAGCAAGAAACATTCAAATCTTAATAAAAAGTCATCAAGAGCTTCGATGTCAGCAAGCTTATAGTCAAATTAACCGGTTCAATGAGACAGACCTAATGATATGAAAACTAGCCCAATCTAAGTCAAATTAAGTCTAGATCAAGTCATTAAACCATAGTTAGAAGATTTATAAGTATATTTGGAAAGTCGAACGACTGTCAAATATGACAAGTTTATACTCAAATTGAGCGGCTCGACAAGACGAATCCAAAGAGCCCAAGATCACTCAATTCTGACATCATTAAGGCATGCAAATGTCCATTAAACGCCGTATGATCGAGGGAAGCTTTCCGGACCGTCTGATCAAAATTGTTTAAATTCTTGTATTAATTGCACCCAAAATACCATAAATAGAGCCCCATCCCTCTCATGAGGGGGGAGGAAGTCTATAGAGAGCTTGAGGTCTTGAGGAGAAGCTGCAGCTCAACTCCACCACCGACCGCCGTCGACCACAGCCGACCTCCGTCATCGACCGTTGTCGACCGCCATCAATGGTCGACGATCCCCGCCAATCTCAGATGCCACCGCCTACCATCTTCGACCACCGCCAACCGTCGTCTACCACCGCTGACCGTCGTCGGCCACGACCTACCATCATCGATCACCACCAACCACACACCATCAGCCAACATTGTAATATGAGGAGTATAGTTACAATTCACCGTCTGTGGGACAAGGGATTTCTTTAATCATCAATCTATAGTGGATTTCTGCAACTGGGCCAGACCCCGTGGTTTTTTCCTAACGGGTTTTCCACGTAAGAACTTCTGGAGTAATCACCGCTTTTTTCTATTTCGTCTGTGTGTGTGTGTGTTAAACTTCCGTACAACGCTAAGACAATAATTTATTACTCTACCGCCACGAATTTTCTAGCACGCATTATATATATATATATATATATATATATATATATGCGCGCGTGTGTAAAATATTGGTATAAAGTGTTAGTTTAAAAATTTCATTAGATATCAATAGTCCATAATATGACATATAAATAATCAATCCAATTTTATATTTCACATATTTCAATGCAAATATAATAAATTTTAACGAGTGGGTTCTTAGGAGAGCCCTCTCTGTCTTCGTAATTAAATTTAGGGAAATTTAAACACATTAACACACAATACTTCTATATTTGCAATTCTTACGACTAAACTTTCATATTTACATTTGTAATAAGTGTCGTCATTTGACACAAATCAGGAGACTATTTTTTTTTGAAAAGGACCGAGCCTAATGATATCAAAATTTATGAATACCGAGTCCAAATAAGTTTAGATCAAACGGTTAAAACTTTGTATTTTAACATAATTAAGTGAAGCGTCTCGATAAGAAGAATCCAATAAGTCTATGCTCTATTAATTCTGAGGTAAATAAGACCTTCAAATCTTTAAAACCCCTCATTTGATCAAGTGGGAATTAATATTGATAGTTTAATGAGATGGTTGGGGAAGTTAATCATAAAAAGTCCAAATGCCCCCTCCTATGAAGCTTATAAATATGCCTCCCTTCACTTGAGGGAGGAGGAGAATAAATCAAATTTCAGTGTTGTTATGGACTAAAAAACCGATGATGACTCCTAGACTTCGTAACCACCAACCATTTCCAAGTTCCCTACTCGCTGTCATTGGCGAACTCTACTAGCTAACGATGTATCTCAAAAATAGTGTAATGATGTTTCTTGAATACGTATAATAATATATCCCAAATATGATGTAATAAAAATGTTATATAAAGTCTCGACAGTAACTTATGGTCTTTGTAGCCACAGATCACCATGCATACCATCCGTCGTCAGCCATTGCCGACCGCCCCTGCTCGCAGCTGTCGATAAAATTTGCTAGCTAATAATGTATCCCAAATACAAGATAATAACGTACCCCAAAAAAGTGTAACGATGTTTCCCCAATACGGTGTAACGATTATTGTCATATTAAAGTCTCATTGATAATTTTCAGCCTCCTTAACCGTCAATCACCTTTGATCACCGCCCGCTGATCGCCGCTAATTACCATGAATTGTCCCTGGTTGATCCCTGTTGTCGATAAACTCTGCTAGCTAATAATGTATCACAAATACAGTGTAATGACAAATCTTGAATACTGTGTAATGAATTGTCTCAAATATGGTGTAATGAACAATGTATTAAAGTCTCGATTATACTTCGGCCTCCATAGCTACTAATCATCGTTAACCAACACCCATCGGTTGGTATCGACCATTGCCCCCCCAACCATCGTCGACCATCGTCAGATGCCCCTACTTGCCTCAGTTGGTGAACTATGCTAGCAAACGATGTATACAAAATATGGTGTAACGATATATCCTGAATATAATGTAATAACGTGTCTTGAATACAATGTAACGAAAACACTGTATGAAAGTCGTGATGAGAATTTCCAACCCTTATAACCTCTGATCACCATCGACCACCACTCACTAGCCGTCATTGACCACTTGCAGCCACCCTTGCCACCGTTGGTGTACTCTACTAAAGATGTATTTTGAATATGGTGTAACTACATATCCAGAATACGATGTAAATATAATCTATTGAATAATGTCGTATTAAAATCATGGGGATAACTTATGCCCTCCGTTGCCACAAATAGCCATTGACCATTGCCCACCAGTTCAAGCTGACCAGTGTCGCCCGCCCTTAAATGCAGTTATTGATGAACTCTGCTTGCTAATAATGTATCTCATATATGGTGTAACAATATATTTATCTCATATATGGTGTAACAATATATTTATATTACATGTAACAACAAATCCCAAATATGATATAACAAATAATGTTATTTTAAAATCCCGACAATAAATTATGTCCTTCGTAATGTTCGATCACTATTGACAACCATAAATAGGCGTCGTCGACCACTGCCAACAGTCACCGTTGACCACCTCCAAACACTCTTGCTCACTGCTTTCAACGAACTCTAGCAGCAAATGAAGTATCATGAATATGTTGTAACGATATATTTTGAATATGGTGTAACACCATATCTCGAATACGATATAAATGAATAACATCGCACTAAATTTCCTACGAAAAATTCCGACGAATACTAGTTATGCCAACCACATTAAAAATATGATGACTTCTTCTATACTCTTGAAGTTTTCTATACAAGTTATATCAATAAGTTTGTCTCAGGTGTCAAATAATAAACCCGAGAGAAGTGTTGTAGTTACCAACTACGATCTATTTGCCTAATTAATTGCTACAATAGCTATCAATTACGGCCCATGTGGTCAGTTCTTACTACAACTACTAACTATGATCACGCAGTTAATTGTTACTGCATTTATCAAATATGATAAGTGTGACAAACAACGAAATATATGTTAACTACTATGACTACAAATTATGACTTATGTGGCTAATTGTTGCTATTGATTTTAACAACGATCTATTTGACCAACTGGCATTATTGCAGCTATCAACTACAACCTATGGGGTTAATTGTCTTTACAGCCTTCAACTACGACCTTTGTGGCCAACTCTTGCAGCCACCTCTACATCATTTTCGCCAAACTGCCGTCTTTGTAGCAATCATGTATGACTTGACTCACTATTAATATTATTGCCAATAAACACATTTATTGTAGCACAATTGCGACCATTATGGCTAAACCACTATTGCGCTTTAGTGATTATCAATATTGTAATTTCATCTTCTTTAATTTAGGAGAAGAGTATACTTGTGCATTTACAATCACATAGTGAATTAATTTGATTGGGTTAGACCCCCAAGTTTTTTTTTCTTTCCATGATTTTTTCACGTAATAAATTTTTGTGTTTCCTTCTATTACTTTTCTATTATTTGTGTATGTATTGGATTTTCGTGCAACATTAAAACATTAAAGCTATCACTCTGTCGTCAAGAGTTTTCCCGCACAAAAATCGGCGTGATAAATTTATACAAGAAAAAAATGTATTTGTCTTTTTAGAAGTAGTTAGAGAGCCGTATTTATGACGCGATATTAAAGATTTCAATGTAATGCATGAGAAATATTAAAACCTAAGTATTAGATATGTAAATACATAAACATTATGAAATGCCCCTTATTTTTATCAGATAAAGTCAAATTATACTTGCTTTTAAATTATTTTAATGTTAAGTATATAAATGAAAAATAATAAATAGTTTTGATTCATAATTTTTAATAGACATAAATAAAGGGAAAGAAAGGGCATTTTTCATAATATGCTCTTTTTCACTAATTTCCTTTATTTTCTAGGACAATTTACATACATACCACTTAATTCTTATGTATTTACATATTTAACCCCCATAATTTTAATGTGTACATGTATGCCACTATCTATGATATGAAAAGGTTTATTTCAGTTTGTAGTATGATATGATTGATAAATTAAATGATAAATATGTAAATTTATAAAAAATTGAGTGGTATTTTTGTAAATGCCCTTTTGGTTCTCATGTGCTGTAGCCGTCCTAACACTTTGGGACCGAGTCTATGAAGGGAAAAGTGCTGAACCGAACCTGACGTTACGGTAGCACGTACAGGGAGCAGGACTGTGCCATGCACGTGGGAATAAAGTATAAGAACAAAATAACATAAGATGTCTATTAAATCATTGTTATTTATTAGGAAATTTGAAAATTATGAATATTTTTGGGAGGTGGTTGGTAGATTAGATTGGCTGGAATCATTAAATCTACGAGGAGGGCCGTTCTTTAGGACAACTCTCTGCATTTCATTTTTATTATTTTGTTTGTTGAGAGAGCTTTGAATGATCGAATTTTTCAGAAAGTAGATTAGATTTGTAGATAAGATACCACCCAGAGGTTTTGCCCACATGTAGCGATGACTTTTTGATGTGGGGTTTGAGGTTTCCTATAGGCGCAAGCTCCTATGGTTAATTACCTCTCCCAATAACGGGAAAGCATTTTCGATTAATGTTAGTTATTAAGAATTGAAAATTGAACTTATAATAGCAGCACAATTAAGATTTAATTTGTAGAATTTATGACTAGAAGCTTAATGCGGATGAAGGGGTAATGAAGACGAAACCGATCAAGATCTCATGGTTCTGTCATCCTTGGTGATCGCGGTCTCCGATCAACTTAGTCAGAGGAGGTATTCGACCCGACTTGATAAAAAAACTCTTGTCAGCAACCAAGACTTGTGTTGTCTAATATATTTTTGTATACCTAGGGTGTCTGCTTGTCTAAGGGGACAAATTTTGGTCGACCTTACCTAACAGAAAGCTTTGTGTCAATCAATTGTATTTTTATGATTCACAACTCAATAGTAAAAAGCCGTTGGGAACATACAGGCTGCTGTCGTGACAGTAAGATAATGATGTCATTTGACGACAACCACCTGATCAGAGGACTCTAGTCATAACCGCTATTTGGCAGAACCATGTGGACAGACGACTTGGGGCACGTACTTACTGGCATGCAATTACTTTGATTATGAATATATAAATACATTTGATATAACTTCACTCTTTGTGAGTTGAAGTTAATAACCCTCGACAAACTGTTATGCAGGGAGAATTAATTTTGCTTTTAGCTTTCAAGTGATTGAATTTTGCTTTACATATTAATTAGGTACTTTGAAAAGCTTTTTTTTAAAGATTAACCACTTTGGTTGAAATCTTTGATCAGCGCGATCATCATCGAGGTATTTAAACATTTAAAGTATTTATATTTGAAGAGGGGAACTTAGTTTTGTTACTTTAAAATTTTCAAAATATAAGTCCTGTCAACTCCTATCTTTATGGTTAGGAGGATTAGACTAGGTGATTTGGACTTATAAATTTTAATATTTAGGATTTGGACATTTATTAAATTTAATAGACTTGTTGACTCCAGTCATTATAGGAGGAGGATCAGACAAGTTGATTTGAACAATTAAATTTACACAGGGAAAACGAACAACGAAACAGGTGAAAGATTCCCATGAATATAAAAGTAGTGAAGCTTAAGAGACTTATGATAGAGAAAAACAACGATGTAAGCACAAGGAAAATGTGGCTTTGTGCGGTTGAGTAGTACACAAAGACGGGGTTCAAATGAAGGAAAGGAGATGAACAAGAGGAAGAAACAAGGAAATACAGGTAAGAAATTTACGGTTTGGTGTGTGACTTTCGAATAAGAGGAAGCAAACGAACGAAGAATCGTGGCTTTTGAATTGGAGAAAGTAAACGAATGAAGAGGAAGACATGGTAACAGACATCGACTTGTGCGAATGAATTAGTAAGTTACAGGAGAAGCCCATTTGCTACGAACAAAAGCACAAACAGTTAATTGGAATGAGAGTGGAAGCGAATAACTTAATATTAATTAAATTTAATTAAATCTCATTAAATATAATTAATAATATTAATTATTTTTAATACTTTTTTAATGTCAACAGGAGGATTTAACGGATTTATAATTTTTCGGATATATAAATCCTAAATTTAATTTGGAGTCTTTAGAAAATGACAATGATGAAATTTTTTACATAAAAATATTCATTTCTTCAAAAGAAGTAAGAAACTTATTGAATGAAATCTAAGAAAACATATATCTCATCTTCATCAAATGCATCATGCAAATGCTCATGGAATGATATTCTTAGGGGATTTTGTTCCACCGCATCTCGAAGATAGGGCTGCTGTCTCCCATAATAGCCTATGGATGTGGCTCCCCCCTTCGCGTCTTTAGAGAAGATATCGTAAGTTTTGGTCAGTCAATCCTATCAAATAGAGTCGCTAGAAAATGACAATAATAGACTAAATTTTCTGCATGAAAATATACATTTTTATAAGAGAAGTCAAAGCCTTACATTGAATGCATTCTAAGAAAACATACAAGCTTGTCTCCATCAAATGCGCCAAGCAAATGCATATGGTAAGATATTTTTAGGCGATTTTGTTAAACTATTCATATTCTGTTAATCCCATCACCATATTTCTATTTGTAAATTCAAATTGTTTGGATTCAATCACAATTTAAGATGATTTGCAAATTTAAAAAGTTGTTGCAATTTCACTATTTTTCAGTATCTTAACCTTCAATATTTTGTAAGAAAAATTAGATTTTTGAGATGTTAATAATTGAGGTTCATGAAGAGCTAAAAAAAGATAGATTCCATAAAATTATTGCACATTTATTACTTTTTTAATTTCACATTTCATAAAAAATAGGAAAAATAAATACTGAAAAGACATGCACTGAAATTGTAGCAGAGATTAAAATACTTTTTATTTTTTTTTTTTAGATTTTGAAAATGGAATTTGAAACACTGGTTCAGCAAAATTTTGTACACAGTGTATAGCTTGGATTCAGGACATGGTGGAAATTGTAGAGAGGCTTTTAAGTCATTTGGGTTTCATAAAGCTCCGAAGGCCGTGCGGTCCCAGAATTGTCAGTCAGCGCGAATGTGGAGCGCAGTGCTTGCTGAAGCTGACTTTCCCTTTATACCCCCAAGTTTAAGCACAGTGACCATCATACCCTCTCATGCTTTTACTGAAGAAGCAGTCCACGGCTCCCAAATCGCAGGGTGAAGAAGGAAAAAGCTTTCTCCTTCTTCTTCTTCCACTCACTAGTCACAAATCCTTCAACTTTTCAGCAAAAATCATATTTTGCGCAGCAGAGCGAGCGGCGCGCGTCAGCGCAGGCCATGGGGACGGTGGCGCGAGCTAGCGTCCTTACTGAGGCGGCGGTGGTGTTGATATGTTTCGGGTTATGGTTCGCCGGAGCGCTACCGGCCGCCGCTGGAGGATTGGAGCAGCGGTTGTCTGTGGGGAAGCACTTAAGAAGGCTCAACAAGCCTTCCGTGAAGAGCATTCAGGTCTCTTTTTCCAATTTCCTCTCCTGTGAACGACACTTTTTCAGCAATTTGTCTTTATGTGTTCTGTCACAGTATCATCATAGTTTTTTTTCTTTCCTGGAATCTCTATTTTTCGCATTCAAGTTCTGATTTATGTTTTTCTGAACTTTTTTGAACCAAAAATGGTGATTGGGGGATGTGGAAATGTTTTGCCCTTCTTTTCCTCCTTTTCTGTGCTCACACTAAAAAAGTTGTATTTTTTAATTCTAAAAAAGAGGAAAAGTTTATATAAAATCATTGTTATGCATGTAAATATGTAAAAGCTTTGATTTTAATTGATATATCAGGGATCTGTCATTTGTCTCGCTTGTTTTAATGCAATATTTTAATCCCTTAAAGTGCTCATTGAGTGCTAAACTTATCTTTTTCATCCTGTAAATGCTGTAGAGTTCTGATGGAGATATCATAGATTGTGTAAAGATAGCTGATCAGCCAGCATTTGATCATCCTTTCCTCAAAAACCACACAATTCAGGTCTCCCTCTTTCTCATTTCCTCTGTTTTTCAGCTCATATATAGAAGCTCTATAATTTTTTTTACTTATTTTATGCTAAAATTTGATAAAAACTCCTTCTTTTTTCAGCTGAGGCCTGCCTTCCATCCTGAAGGACTTTATGATGAGAGAAAGGTGGCTTCAGATCAGAGCAACAATGGAGCCCATAGTATAGCGCAGCTGTGGCATCAGAGTGGGAGATGCCCTAAGGGCACAGTACCCATAAGGAGAACAAGGAGAGAAGATATCCTTAGAGCTAGCTCAGTGAAAAGATATGGAAAAAAGAAGCGAAGGAGCGTTCCGAGACCCTTTTTGGCAGACCCTGATTTCATCAGTGAGGGTGGCCATCAAGTATATGCCTTAGAACCATGCAAAAATTCCATTTTTTTCCACTTTTTTTTTATAATTAGATTTTTTTCATCCTATTTATGTTTATAAGCAGTAGACTGGTATAAATTATCATGATGTGAAGCATTATATCTTATAAAGTAGTAGGCTACAAAAGGATGGTTTGAATTAATGATGATAGATATTGAAAATTCAAGTGAAGTTAATTAGCTTGAATTTCTGGTTGCATGGAATGTTAACCTATGTTTGAAACAAGTGAGAAAAAAAAGAAGGCATCTTTGCAATAAAGTTGATTCCTTTTAATAGTTTTCTTTTTCCATTTCAAAACTTTCTTCTCTTTTTAGATTCCTTTCTTCTTTTATGTTATGCAGCATGCAATTGCCTATGTAAGTGGGGATAAGTATTATGGAGCAAAGGCGATAATTAATGTATGGGAACCAAATATTCAATTGCCCAATGAGTTCAGCCTCTCCCAACTTTGGATCTTGGGAGGTTCCTTTGGTGAAGATCTCAATAGTATTGAAGCAGGCTGGCTGGTAGACTCTCTATGATGCTTTCATCCATAGGCATAGAGAAAAAAAAAGTAATTTTTCTTCCCACTTATTTGAAAAATAAATCTTTCAACTAAAATATTGAATCTTTTTTTCTAAAATAGGTCAGTCCAGAGCTCTATGGAGATAATAATACCAGACTTTTCATTTACTGGACTGTGAGTAAACAAACTCCCCAATGCTTTTTCTTTTTTTTTCTCAGTATTTTCATGTTTTCTTTTTATAGGACACATATCTAACATCTACACTTTCATATTTACATTTATAACTCTCAAAACTTTAACATCACATTAAAAACACCACTGTTCTTAGCTTGTTAAAAGTGAAATACATGTTTTCAAACATGGCTTTATGATACCAATTTTTTGCAGTGTAAATATTCTACATTGGGTGTTAGCATGTAAATACATAAGAAAATTTTCTCTTTTTTAATTAACTAATCTTTATTGAAATGACAGAGTGATTCTTATCAAGCAACTGGCTGCTACAACTTGCTGTGCTCTGGTTTTATCCAGATCAGCAGTGAGATAGCTATGGGGGCCAGCATCTATCCTGTATCTGAGTATAGTGGCTCACAATATGATATCAGTATACTTGTATGGAAGGTAGGTACAAGGCACATCACTGTCTTATATAAACAAATAATTCTGACACAACTAGAAATCAAAGAAAGAATCTTTGAATAATGTGTTTTTTTTCAACCTTTTGCCAGAAAAATAAATCCTAAACTGCTAGAAATCAAATATAGAATCATTGACTCTATTAAGAAGCACATGGGAGTGAAACAAAGGCTCAATTTTGAGCATATTGGTAGTGGTCTTTGTCAGTCAGTTTAGGCTTTTGGGTTGATCGGTGTCCCCTCTTATTAAGTGGTATCAAAGCCATTGATATTGTCTGCGATCTAATTTTGTGTTCTTTGGCTCTCATGAAACTTCGCGTCTTCAATAATGTTCGGGTAAGGTTCAAACGCGGGTGAATTTTGATGTTGGTTTGGCGTGCTTGGGTGGACTTTTGATGCTTGATATTTAATAGATTGAAAGTCTTTGGTTTATGTGGGAGTTCTGATAGAAAGTCTCCATGTGATGGCTAGAGTCGTTTTGATGCACATGGGAGTGAAGAATTGTCCTATATAAAGTTGTAGTAAGTTCCTAATAAATGAGAGTGTGGGTCTGTTTTGGGTGATTGCTGTTTTTTGTAAAAACGTTTGTAAAGTTGTGAGGAGGAGAATAACTTTTTAAAAACCAACTGGTGAGAATTATATATATATATATAT
>JXCR01146866.1:9365-19489 GCA_002079205.1 Phalaenopsis hybrid cultivar | reverse complement strand
TCAACACTGACCACCACTCCTCTCTAAGTGCATAATTGCATTTGGCTTATTTGAATATATATATATATATATATGTATATATATATTAAAATGTAGAATAACAATTTTCTTGCAGCCACTACACTTTAATAGACTTGGTTGCAAAAAATAGCTTTACATCACAAAAATTTTTATAATGCAACAAGAAAGGAATTTCAGATTCACAAATGTGGTGGAGGTCTGAACACTAAGTAGACAAAAAATTATACCAAACTGATCATCCATTTCTCTTGTGAAAGTGAAGTAGAAGTAAAATAACTTCTGCAAGGCACTATGATGCCTTTGTTGTTAGATGTACTCTAACTACTAACTTCTAACTATTATAATTTAATTCGATCTAAAGCCCAAAAATTAAAAAAAAAGGTAAAAAAACTTTACTCAACCATCTTCAAGCTAAACGCAAACACGAATTGACATGTAAAAACTAAACTTTACATTCAATTTTCACCAAACCAAACAAGTCCTCACATACAACGTCTCTCCTATTCCTCCCTTTCCCTCTCCGACCACCGAGAAAGACTAACTGCATCACAAATTCTTCAGGACCCAAAGGAAGGCAACTGGTGGATGCAATTCGGAAGCGATAACATTATGGGCTACTGGCCTTCATTCCTCTTCTCCTATCTATCCGACAGTGCCTCCACTGTCGAATGGGGAGGAGAAGTGATAAACTCTGAACCAGATGGACGGCACACCGCCACCCACATGGGAAGCGGCCATTTTCCTGAAGAAGGATTCGGCAAAGCGAGTTACTTCAAGAAGATCCAAATAGTCGACGCATCTAATAATCTGAGTCCACCTAGATCGATCAGCACATTCACTGAGCAGTCAAACTGCTATGATGTTCAGTATGACAGTAATGGTGATTGGGGGAGTTATTTCTATTTTGGTGGACCTGGAAGAAATCCCAATTGCCAGTAGAAAAATCCTTCCTTTGAGCACACTGCTTGTTTTTTTTTATTTGAATCTTATGATCTCCATGTAAAGTGGTTGGAGATAAAGTTTTCTTTTTTTTTCTTAATGGCTGGTTCTCCTTTCTTCTAGTGATTTGTGCAGATGTGTTGATGATTTTATGAGATTTCAGCATCTTTGTAATTGGGATTGGAACTGTTGTGTAAGTTTAAAGGTATTTAAAAGTGAGTAGGTGAATTTTGTTATATTTATATTACATGTGGAGTAGTTGTTGTTGACTGTTTGGTAGGGTTCCATGAAGCTGGATTGTGAGATAAATCTTCGAGTTGGATTGGCAACTTTTGCATGGGAATTTAAATAATTAAAGATTTGCATTAGCAACCTCATAATCTTTACAAATTAAATATTAGAATTTTTTTTTTTTTTTCTCTTAGCAATCTAATGAAGGTTAGTGAGAGGAGTTTGGTTAGAGCTCATTTATGATTGTTAAAAGTGTCTAGCTTGTTCTTTTAAATTTAAATTATTTTTATTTATGAACACAAACGGTTTGTTTAAACACATTGAAATGCTTTCTTAACAGTAATTCATTTGATAAAAGCATCATATTTTAAGCTCAATATAATACTTAATAATTTAATAATGTACTCAATGGAGCGCATTCAATTTACTAATAAGTTGTTCGAGAATGTTAAATGTTAAGAAGAATAACTTGTTTAGAATAACAATCAAGATCAAATTATTGTAATTTTAAAATGAATCGGTTTGAACACTACTACAAATATTGGATCGAGCACTGGCTTGAACTCCAACAAGATCTTAGCTAGCAAGCTCAACAAAATGAGCTCTAAACTAGTGTGCAACCATTAATATCATTATTGGGAAGATTAATTTTATTTTGATAATTTTATTTATTTTATTTGAAGTATGTTGACCTCACTTTTGTGAGGATCTCTTCTCTCTATAGAAGCCTAAGAAATAGTCTTAGGGTTTCTCAGTGACCTTCTTAGATGCCTAAAGATGGAACTCATTCATATAGAACTTCTAACCAATTCAACATTCACTTAGGGTTTCATGAGGTTAAAGCCAAATCCTCAACTATTGGTTGATATGATGAGAGTTGAAACTGAGAGAAGCCCAAGTTGAATCCCTATAGGTGGAGGATGCCATTGGCAACCCATGGAGCCTAGAGTCCTAGGAACCCCTATGATGACCTACTGACCACCCCTAAAACCCTCTTTGACCTAGAAGAAGCCCATTGGGCGTGAGGCTAATTTTAGGTCAGATAAGGGTTTACCCTTTGTACCAAAACCCAAAACTGAAATAAGAAAATCCTAACATCATAAATTTAAATCAAAAGACAATTAGACCACCAAAGACTAGTCCACCTGAGCCCATACTAAAAACACTAGGATTATCAAGTTGAGCTTAGATCAAACCTAATTACAACAAATGGAATAATAAATCAAATTGCTTAGCCTAATTTGTTAGATTAATTAATCCTAAGGGGGTTAAATGGTAGGCCCAACCATCCAAAAAAAAGCCTACCATTCAAGGCCTGAACTTAAGCCCAAGCCTTGTTCCCCTAAAAGGCAAACTCATGACTCACCATGGTTAAAACTTCAAAAATGGAAAAACCTTCCATCTCTTAGCCCAAGCTCCTGAAATCTCTCTGATCATCTTTTGAGGAGCCACCAGAAATCCACAAGCACCTTAGAGCTTCCCTCCACGGCCTCCCATTGTTATAAAATAGCCCCAACCCGAATCTACACACACACTAAGCTCCCAACCAACCTTCCAAATCCCTAACTCCCAACAACTAAAACATTTCCACAGTCAAGAGCGACCCATCCCCATCATTTTCAAGCCTCCATATCACACCTATTGCCCTAATTCCTCCACAAAAATCCAGGGACGTTTACAGCCTTGACATCAAACCCTTCCTAACTCCCACTAAGCATTTTAAAAGCTTCATAAAGGCCCAAAATCTCTACCTCAATAGAAAATAGACCTTCCTGCACCCCTACCATATCCCTAGATCAGACCGTGGCTCCATTTGGTCTAGCTCATAGCTATGACCAATTTCAATCCAAATTCAAGCAAGCGGAAGCTTCGTGGCATCAAGACAACCGTTTCCATCAACCCCAATCGAGGCTTCACATCTTGGGACAAGGTATAGGTTTAAAACTCCTAAATTAAGCCTTGATTTGGTATTTTATGAAGAAAATGAATAATGCATGCCCACTTAACCATATTGATAGGTTTGTCTCACTTAGATGAAATTATAGGATCAAACCCCATGCAATTTGGTTGAGCGTGTAGCAAGATTTTAGGGTTTAAGTGTGAACTGTCCTCTGTTCTTTGTCCCATAGGGACGACGAATGGATGTTGTCCATTTTGGTGTATTTGAAATCAATGGCGGAGATCAAACTGGATGGACTGCAAGAACAGATCGACATAAGCGATCGTAGGCCATCTCTGCGCACATGCGGAAACAACAGTGAACAGCAGAGCACCGTGTGGAGTTTCGAAGCATGCTAGGGATAACTCGTCGCCGACGTGTATAAGTACGATATTAAGATTTTTATAAATTAATTAAATCCAAAAAATGTTTATAAACTTTAAAAATTCATAACTCAATAAATAATAATAATAATAATAATAATAATAATAATAATAATAATAATAAACATATGAACTCCATGAACAGAGGAGAAAATAATGAAATTTAAAAAATAAGATAATAAATTATATTTATTTTTTAATTAATTAAATACCTTAGAATGTATTTTAATTATTAAAACTTAAATATAAATAAAAAAAACATATTAAATTTTTAGGGATTATTTTCTCTATCATTAAGGATGTTTCCTGATTTTTCTAAAGTCAAGGGACCTCCCTAACACAAAAATATTTAATTTCCTATCAAAATCATACTTGTTTTGAAAAATAATTATAAAAAAATAAAATAAACATATGAAAAATATAATTTAAAATGAAAATTTTAAAAAAAATCGGGCAGTAATCTTGACATTAAAATTACCATTTTCACATCTGAAAATTTAAAAACGAAATAAAAAACTTAAGGATAAAACAATAAAATTGAGAACTTTGCATTTTAGCCCAAATTATTTCCTAAATATATATCAAACACAAAAATTAACTTAAGAAAATCTAAGGATTAAATCCTAATGAAAATTTTAAAGAAAGTTAATTTCATAATTATTCCTTGAATCATGAAATTGCCTTAATAATTAAACCCTAAAATTAGTTCACTTCTAACCCAACTTAGACCTAATTTTAAACCAAATTTAAAATTTAACTTGGGTCAAACCCAAACCTAACTCAACCCAAATTTAAAACTTAACTTGGGTGTAATCTAAATTAGACCTAACTCAACTCAAACTTTAATTAAGCTTGGGCCTAACATATCTTAAACCTAACTAAACTAAAACTTTAATCTTAACTTAGGTCTAACCCAACTTGGACCTAATCAAATCTTAACCTAAAATTCAACTCAATTTTAACCCAACTTAGACTTGACTCAGCCAAGTTCTATGCTTGACCTAACTCAAACCCAACTTTAATCTTAACTCAAGCCTAACTTAACTTAGACTTGAATTAACAAAGTTCTAAACTTAACTTAGACCCGACTCAACTCAAAGTAAACTTAAACAATCCTCGGTCAACCCAGCCTAACATATGCTAACCCAAATCCAACTTAAAACCTGGGTCAACACGGCCTAACCTAAACTAACCAAAATCAAACTCAAAGCAAACCTGGGTCTAACTTAGGCTAACCCAAATCAAACTTAATACCTGGGACAACACGACCTAACCTGGCTAACCCAAATTAAACTTAAAGCAAACATGGGTCAACTTGACCTAACTTAGGCCAACTCAAATCAAACATAAGCAAACTTGGGCCAATCCAGATAAACTTAAACCAATTCGGGCTAACCTAAGTTAACCTGAACCAAACTCAAAATTGATAAAAGTAAATCAAGTTAAGGAGTGTTTGACCTCTCATAATAGAATAAAAACACACTTAACTTAAAAATGCACTCCAAAGATAATATTTGTTGAAATGCAAAGCTTGTAATAAACATAAATGACATAATATAAAACACACTGTAAATACTTAAAAGTATAAAGCACAACCCAGTTTGAGAAGTAACTTCGGATGAGACAACTCATGACTGCTAACGAAGTACCTTTTAGTCACTCGTGATTAATCAAACCATAAACCCAATGACCCCGGGAGGACAGAACCATGGGATCTTGAGCAAGTCATTTCAACATTAAAAATAAAATAAAATCACAACAAATTAATCACTAAAAAGTCTTAAGTAACTTAAAATCTTCAACCTCACTAAAAATCTAAAAAATACACTAAAACTTAAATGAAATCATAATGAACAAAGATTATTGAATACAACTTTAACCCTGCTACATAGATCTACGAAGATCTCTTGGATGACACAACTCAGTATTTTTTACAAGAATCTTCAGGTTGGAGTAGGCTTGACCTTATCACCTGACTAAACAGATCATGGAACCCAACAACCCTGGAAGACAAAAAACTATGGACATCCTGCCTGAGTTGTCTCAAATAAAAAAACTAATAATTAACACATTAATGATCAAAATAAAAACATTTTATTTTATTACAATGAAGCATTCTAACTTTGTTTTGCAGGGTTGATAAATATAAAATTCAAAATGCTGCCTTAGACTTACTTCACATGTTATTAGGGTGTGCTAACTTTATTTTGCAGAGCTGCTATAAATAAATAAGTTGTTGTAGTAACCTAGGATCTTTACTTTGAGTCTTCTTTTCTTTTATAGAGTTAAGAAGTGTTATGATCAATTGACTATAAACATCCTAACTATCCAAAATAAGACGAAACACAAAGTGAAGGATGAACCTCAACTAAACAATCAACAGTAGTTCGAATAATGTCAGTTGACGAGTCTGACATAAGTTAGGATTGACACCCATACATTAAGTTTTTTTGTATTCATTCGATATGTCTGCCTAAATTAAAGACCATTATTTACATTTATACCTTTTGCCTGAATTACCTGTATGCTCATTTAAGGACTAAACCT
Source organism: Phalaenopsis hybrid cultivar (assembly GCA_002079205.1). Classification (NCBI taxonomy): domain Eukaryota; kingdom Viridiplantae; phylum Streptophyta; class Magnoliopsida; order Asparagales; family Orchidaceae; genus Phalaenopsis; species Phalaenopsis hybrid cultivar. The sequence goes on along the minus strand of JXCR01146866.1, from coordinate 13,429 downwards.
TCTATTTCAATCTAAACAACTTCAATATGAATTTTCAAAATAAAACTCACAACCAAAACTAAACCAAATAAATCACGACATTCACAACCACAAAAAAATCATACATTTAAACAGTCTCGATTGGCACCAAATAAAACCGAGTAGAAATTATTTTTTGCATTAAGAATATGAACGATAACATGAATTGTAGACATATGCATAACATATTGCTCATATTCTTTATCTTCAGGCCCTCACTCATTGCATGGAAAGAGGTGGTTTGACCCATGAGAACCACTACTTTATAGAATGAGTTCCTCCTATGCATACCGACTGGCTTTAAACAAACCTTCTATGTATTCATTATCAAGGACTTGCATAACTTGTTACACAGCTTGTTTCGATGTACTCAACACTAATTAAAACTAAACCTTTGAGTGTAGTGAGTCATATAACAGTTAAATTTGAAATTTTGAAATAAGTTCGCACTAGTCTTAAGACATTATGCATATCATACATACTTAGGCAACATGATTTATAATCAGGTTGTAAGACATATTACTCCTAATAAATAACAACCTACCTATGATACATCATCGAGGCTAGCCATGGATTGTTTTGAATGTGATTAGGTGGCTATTTCTAGGTAGAGTTGTAAGTCCATTGCATTCCATGTTTCCCTTCTTTTAGGTTAGGGCTCTGAATTTTCACTCCTCTCTGTGAACTTTACCGTAGGACTCTGAGGTTGTTCTCTAGTTACAACGTAAATCCTCACTCTTAAGCTCCTACATGATTGTATGATATGTAGTATAAGTCCTAACATTCTAATAAAACGTCAGTAAGAAATAATAAATTTTCCTTAAAAAAATATCAAATGCCAAACAATAGGATAGTCCGAGATACTACTGAGGTTTCCTCGGTATCTTCGAGTGTCCTCTATCTTTTCCCCTTTTGGCTTCTATTAACGAATGTTCAACTTTTGAGTCATTACTATTTGGAAGTCCAATGCCCAATCGTGAAAACCTAAACCTAGAAATTTATTGAGGACAAAATTACAGTCTTAATCGAGAGTTTTTTAAGTAACTTCATTTGCTTAAGATGTAATTAACTATAGGGTTTTCCCTTATAGGAAGAAGAAGACTCCATAAATAATCTACACCCTATTTAGTCTTCACATTAAATAGAGAAAATTATCTATTGGGTTTAGTTGTGGACCAGTGCAGATATCAAATATTTTCATAGTTTGAAAATCAAATCCATCGTAAATGTTATATTTTTACCTTTTGAGGTGGTTTAATACTTTCAATGACTCGCTTGATTAGTTGAGAAACACAAAACATTTGATTACGAACGATATTCAAAAGCCTTGTGTCGGAGCGAAGATAAAACCCTAGGCGGATTAAAGTGATATTTATAAGTTGAGAACTACATCTATTATATGAAATTTGTTTGAAATATAAAAGCTAAACTATCCCAATTCATCTCTCCCTTCTACTAAACTGTTAGCCCTCTCTTCTATTTCTCCTCATTAAAGCCGCTAGTCCTCTCCTTACTCTTCAAAATATAAGAAGTTAAGAAAGTTCTTTAGTGCACTCATGCAATATTCAAACTTAATGTGGAGCTCTTCAAAATATCCATTATAATTACTCTAATTTTTTCCCAGGCTTTGGTCGGACGTTATCTCTTGTGATAAATATCTCTTGTAATGGCTTGTGTAATAGTTCATGATTGGATTAAAATTTTGACCTAGTGTTGAATTCCCTTTGCGCTCTTTAACTTTCAAGTAAGAAGATAATATTCAAGGAATACTTATGGAGGGTATCCTCAACATCATTGTTCCACATTCCAATTGATTGTGCCCACCATAATATTCTTTTAGTACTTTCATTATTATTATTTCATTTTGTGTGTTCATTCTTTGTTTTATAAAATACATCAAAATATAACTTAATAACTTTTCAATTTTTCGTGCATCTTTAACAAACAACTAGTCATAATAAATAATGATTTTGAAGTGGAAGGAATGATAAATATTTTCATCTAAACATTTCATAACATAATTTTCTTTACTTTTTAGAACATTTTTCATATTAACGCATGTAATATTTTATTTTGTTTGCCAGTGTTTGTTATCTATCAACCATTGTCGTCTAATGTCTATCTTTTTGGTCGTTGGTTTCCTCTATTATACGGATAACACTAAATGAGAAACTAATAATCATTCAACACAACATATTATCAATTGATCATCATTTGAAGCCTGGCACAGCTTGATTATCGATACACTAGGAGACTGCCAAACAGATCATTGATTATCACACGATGTTAATGTTTACAATCGAACATCATCCATTTGTTAATATTCTACACTTATCAACTATCAGCTTATACCACGTCTTCCTAGCTAATAATATCCCATATTATAAGGAGAATGATTGAGCAAATCATTGACCATTCTCTAAGGTTTTACCTTTCTACTTGATTGTTGCTTATGTTAATGCATGACATCTATCAACTATCACATATGACTTTTATCTTCTTAATATTTTAAACACCATAATCTCAACATTAGAAAATGAAAATTTTTTTTTTAAAAAAAACTTCTAAATATCAAAGTGATAGACTTTCATGTTGAAAATTGGATTAACAAGCAAAGGTTATAAATCAAATTTTTCAGAAAAATGGTAGAGAAGTCATTTTTAGGGATTATGAACCTCAATCATCACTCATATGTGATCTGCCTAATGAGAAAAATCAAACTCATATTTAGATGAAAATTAGGGTGTATGATAGGTTATAAATCTAATTAATCTCTACTTAAAAAAGAATTGTGATATTTCTTGAATTTTTTGAAAATTTGAAGGTGTAAAGTGATTTTAATAAATAAATATTTTTTCTTTGGATATTTACAAACCAAAAATTACGTTTATTTTGCTCAAGCGATATGTCTGCTCGAACATGTATTGATCGATTTTTTAATCAAAATAGATTTTTTTTTTTGTATATTTGGATCTCTCGTGATCATTTTTTGATATCTTGGACAAATTTTTAGTTGTTTCAGGTCCAAACAATTTTTAAAAATAGTTTTTTTAGCAATTTTTGTCCTGAAAATGGAAACTTTATGAAATTATAATTTTCATAAAAGTGTAGTTTAATGACATATTTTGCAAGATTCAAATTATTTGTGGACTAGATGACTTAAGTTGATAAACTCGTGCCGCCAAAAAAAATATCTAATTAAGTACCAATATGAACACAATTTTGAGGTCTAAAAGCATGTGCTTTTTTTAGCTAAAAACTTACAAAATTGATCATGAGGCTGTTTGAAATTTATTTTCAACAATCTTATAATTAAAATGAAGCCTCCATAAAATAAGCAAAATAATGCTAAGAGCATCTTGATTGGAGTCAAAATGAGTCTACATAAAGGACTCAATGATTAATTAAGAGGGGCAAATGTCTCATAATTTTTTGTGCTTCAAATCAAAATGAGTGACTCAATGAGCTCAAGATTATTTCATATACTATTAAGATAACAAGATATATAAAAACAAAGTCAAGTCAAGCTATCTAATGTAGTGTCTTGATTCTTGACATAAACAACTATAATGATCATTCAAACCATCTTATAATAAGAATAACCAAGTAGACAACTAATCGTCACCGATATCTAATACTTTTGGTCAAGAATCATGCGAGTTAGCAAACATTTAATCTTAGATAGTCACCCATTTCACGTGATGTTAGCAAACATTTAATATTTAGATGGACAATCATCAGTCAACATTCTCTATTGATCGTCTTCTGATGTTTGCCAATATTTAACATATGTTAGACACCAACATCTGACCCATGCCTGTCTAATGATCTATGATTGAGCAGACCATCGATCATGCCCAATGCTTGGCATCACTATCAAATCCTCATCATATGCTTCTAATGTCTATCAACCACTAATATTTGATGTTCAACTTCATGGTCTCCAATCTACTATTCTATAAAAAAAAAGATAAAGCATATATATATATATATATATATATATATATATATATATATATATATATATATATATATATATATATATA
>JXCR01146865.1:11042-67710 GCA_002079205.1 Phalaenopsis hybrid cultivar | reverse complement strand
TCAACATATTTAATGAGGACAATCAAAACTTTTTTCTTAAGAAAGAGAGAAACTTTACCATAAAAATTATGAGTTTTGATCACCTCCAAACCTACTCCATCAAGGCCGGTCAATAGTGGAGGTGTAAACGAGTTGAGTCGAACTCGAACCATGCTCAGATTGAGCTTGAGCTTGATTATATTTATTGAGTTCAAGCTCGAGCTTAATCCTAAGTCCACGAGTTCAAGCCGACTTGTTTATTATAAAATAGAAAAACTAATATTAATTGAGGGCAGTGTTATAAAAAAAATGACAAATAGAAAGAGCAATTATTAAAGAAATAATTANCACCACTTCTAAGGTTCTAAGATAGTCAAGGGAGGTCCCTAAGGCTAGATCCTAAACCCTAAGAGGAAGACTCGACCTCACTAAAAATGAGGTCAACAAGATGATAGAAATCTAAGGAGTAAATATGATAGTAAATCATTCACCATTCTTTTTGCATAAAAAATATGAAATTGTAATTGGAAGAATAGTTGAGATTTGGAAGAAATTAAGAGTTTAAATGATGATTAGGAGCATGGATTTAAAGATCAATAGACTTACATTTAGGTCCGTTAAGCTTTGAATAAACTTAAACCCAATTGTTTTAACTAGGATTGAAGCACATTTCACACCCCTTTTGTCAAAATTATAGGTTTACCCTTAGATCTTAAGAGCCTAATAGCGAGTTAAGCTTGATCTAAAGATGTCCGAGGATCATTTGAAAGACACTTAATTGAAGATAGACATTTTAGAATACTTCAGGCTCAAACTAAAGTGTAGGCTTCCTAGGTCTTAAGAGCACACCCTGAGAGAGAGTTCATCATCCTAATTTTCAAATGAATCTAAGAAGCCAGACATCTGACCTTAGTTCATAAGTTAATTAGGGCACTAGACACGATGGTGCACTAGATTGTGATTCATGACTGATTTAATTAAATCAAATAATGAAATTCTTGTCTTAACTTGACCAAAGCTGAAATCCAATGTTTCAGGATTTGAGTTTGAGTCTTACACTCAGATCCTCCTGGTAATTGGGGATATTGTATTTTGTTTTATTTGTTTGTCTTCTTCCTACGATTTGTCTGCTTTCTCAAGTTTTTCGGGTCATGCTTTCTCCTTTTGCACAACGCATGCCAGTTAAACTTAAGAGAGCAGCAAGACTCCCAAATATACATGTTTGATTTACATTACAGTATTTTATTTCTTAGCACGTTATACTTTTCCTCCTGTCATGTATACTGTTTTGCATAGCCTACTGTACCATTTTCTAGTCTGTTATATTGTAGTCTGTTATGTTATTTTTCTAGCATGTATACTGTTTTGCATAACTCGTTATACTGTTTCTTTAGTTTGTTATAGTATTATCCTGACATGTAATATTGTTCCTTTCTTCTTTTATATATCACACGATTTATCTGCTTTGATATACACTATGCCTTAGTATAGGATAGCATAATGGTTAGGTGCATTTTCAAAACTAAAATTAAACCCGGAGGTGCTACGACGAAGAACTTGGAGCGAACATCATGGGCAGCACGACGAGGAACAACTTCAAAATGGATCTGCAACATCAAAACACATTCACATCACCTATCACCCTCTTTAATTTAAATGACAACCCATAGGATCACCTTTTAGGTTTTTTACACAACCATGTTGTGTAATTATAAGTCATAACACTTTAGGATTCCGAGGTTACCGTCCGGTAAGGTGTAAATCCTCCTATTTTTTTAGGTTATTTGCACGATCAGATATCGTGCGAATATAAGTCCTAAATTTTAAATAATTTGTAGGATTGAAATATTAAATAAGCATCATCTCAAAGACATAAAGCCAAACAATAGGATAGTTGGGAGGTCGCCGGGGTTCTCCCCGGATCCGTGATATCCCCTACTCTTTTCCTTTGAAGTCCTTAAAATAACTGTCCTTATTTTGAGATATTCCCATTTGATTTTCTCATGTCCAATCTTAAAAACCTAAACTTTGAAATCTTGAAGGCAAAACCACTGATCTTAATCGAGAGTTTTCTTAAGTGATCCTGGTCATTTAAGATGTAATTAACTATAGGGGCATGCCTCTATAAAAAACTTGAAACCCAGATAAAATAAACCTTATATAATTTTTATATTAGGTAGGGGAACTTGTTGACCTCATAAAAAATATTTCGCAGACCAAACGGATGTCACAAATTTTTTAGTTTAGATGATTGAGCCCACTACAAATAATATATTTATTTTTCGGGATAAGTGTATTGCTTGTGGTATCGTGCTTAGTCATCCAAACTATTCAAAATGTGAGACTCATTTGGTCTCACGTATTTTTAAATCAAAATGTTACTTTCAAAAATCATATTCATATCAAAACTATTTTCATATCTTCTAATATTTTTCAAAACCAAAATTAAAACAGCCGACACACACATTAATATTTCAATAGTTCACAACCTATAGCTCCTAATTTGCAATCAATAAACATACATTCCCATACTGACTCTTCTTGTGGGCAAAACATGAATGATACTCAAGCAAATATTCTTATTGACATGATTGCAAATATTACCAAAAAGAGGACTTAAGAAAAATTTTAATTATAATAATTTTAAGAAACTTTTTTAAAAGAGGAAAAGAAAAAACTTCAAAATTTTGGAAAGACTTCATAATAGTAAAATAGACAAATAGTTGAAAATATATGACAAAGTATTGTAAAAATAAGGTTGATGCAACAACTCGACATAAAAAATATGGGTGACACTTCAAAATAATCTTCTGATCATTCTAGAGTATCACATTTTTCCTATTTAGCCTCGGGACTAAGAAATTGATCCAAATTGATTCAGAGACTAAATTATAATTAATCTTATATAGTTGAGAGACAAAGATGAGATCAGTTTAGTTTCATAACTTCTACAAAAGGAACATTTTGGATCTATTTTGTAAAATTAAAAGGCTAAATTTGAAAAATGTGACACTCTATAACTAAATTGGCTACACTCAAACATTTGGGGTGTCAAAAGTATTTTTGGGATTTAATCTAAAAAGACATTTTAAAATTTGTCCAAAAAATTTAAAAAAAGGGAAAGTGCATGTAACTAGGATAACCAACTCTTGATATAGTAGTGGGAGTGGGGTGCAGTGCAAACTTGCAAGTATGACCATACTAAATTAGATATTAGATCTCAAATAATCATGATTAAAGAATTATCTTTAGTTTTCATGAAGAATGAAGCATACCACGAGTGATAGCCCAACAAAATTGTGTTAGCTTTTTATGAAATTAAGAAGAAATAATTAAAAATGTTGTTGAGTTTGAATGATTGACAGGAAAATAAACTTATGAATGTTAATGAAAAAATACATATATAATTATCGGTGAACATTTTATTGATAATAAGTGGAAGTTAAGAAAGAGTGCCTTAAATTTTATTGATGATAGTCTTCCAGATATAGCTCATGACATTTACAATGCTCTTTAAAAATGCTTGAAATATGGGGAATTAAAAGTAAAACCTCTAGCTTGACCATAGATTCCTATGATGATAACACAATGATAACTTTGTAAGATATCATTACGTTACAAAAGAAACAACCTTTGAATGAGAAGCTAATTCGTGAGACACGTTGCACATACATAATAAATCATAAAGTGCAGGATGAACTTTCCAGATAACCCATAGAAGGTACAAAATTTTTAGACCTTAAAGTGCAAAATTAATATATCCAGTGATATCTCAAAGAAACTCCAATTGCAAAACAAGATTTAATCAAAGGTTGTTGTACTAATGAAAGCAATATATATTAGACTTTCATGTGCCTTACAGTTTAGAGGCGTGTTTCCCCGCTATCAAGTTAGAGATTCATCCTAAATCTATCATCCAAGTGAAAAAAATCAGAATATGGCTGAAAGGGGGTTTGCTCTTTTTTTGTGTTAATTTTATGCGGTTACTAACATAAATTATGTGTTCAAATAATTTAGAGTAGCCAAGTATAAGACAATTTGGTCATAAAAATTTCTAAGCAAGCTAAATATGAATCTCTCTCTCTCTCTCTCTCTCTCTCTCTCTCTCTCTCTTCAAATTTGAAATTGTAGTTTTGTCAAGCCATAAAAAGTCTACCCACAGCGTAATTGTAGTTTTGTCAAGCCATAAAAAGTCTACCCACAGCGTAAACAAACTTGACATTGATAGACGGTTTGGCAAAGGAATTGAATGCAAATAGTCACATAAGATTAATAATTTGTTCTCTCTTTTATCTCTCTCATGTGCCATACATCAAGTTTGTTTAAGTGTGACTGGAGCAAAATAGGGCATTTTCATATATATAATATACTAAAAAGGTTGGCTTTTGTATTCAGGATGATTGTAATGTTTTAATGTGAAATTTGCAGCATGAACGAAAATATTTCACAAAAGGAGCAAAAGAGCATGCGTTCAAAGATTTCCACATAAAAATGAACTGAAGCAAAAATTAAAAGAACAATTACATAGAGAAAAAAAGAAAACTAATTTTGTTCAAAAAATCATAACGCACCTTAAGATTTTCAAGCAACTTCATATAAAAGTAGGTATCTGGAGAGAAACTCGACTGCAATTTTCTTCTCTAAAAATAAGATTTACATGAACTAAAGTTCAAATTCTTAAATAAACAACAAAAAAATATGCATTTATAAATAATAAGTGACATAACTAATTAATTATAAATTTGATAAGTTATTGAAAATAAACACACATAATTTATGACACTTTTCAAATTTTAAGTGTTACTATAATAAATAAAAAAAATTAGAATACTAATTCTTTAAATATTTAAGATCTGTGCTAGATAAAGATTTGATTTTAAGAAAATATAAGCGAGGATGAAAGATTAATGGATCACATACCGTATGTAATGGAAAATAAAAAAACTAGATCAAAATATTCTGATCCAGTTTTTTTTTCCATGCGCGTTCAATCTCAGCCCTCACTTCTCAAAAACCGTAGTCGATGTCCGTGTCGTTCTGGTTGGTAGACTTCTTCACCAGGCGGCCATGTTCGTCGTAGCGGTCGAGGTTGTCACAGGGCTCCGGGAAGACAGACCCGAAGACCCGTCCCTCAGNAAGTGTGACTGGAGTAAAATAAGGCATTTTCATATATATAATATACTAAAAAGGTTGGTTTTGTATTCAGGACGATTGTAATGTTTTAATGTGAAATTTGCAGCATGAACGAAAATATTTCACAAAAGGAGCAAAAGAGCATGCGTTCAAAGATTTCCACATAAAAATAAACTGAAGCAAAAATTAAAAGAACAATTACATAGAGAAAAAAAAGAAAACTAATTTTGTTCAAAAAATCATAACGCACCTTAAAATTTTCAAGCAACTTCATATAAAAGTAGGTATCTGGAGAGAAACTCGACTGCAATTTTCTTCTCTAAAAATAAGATTTACATGAACTAAAGTTCAAATTCTTAAATAAACAACAAAAAATATGCATTTATAAATAATAAGTAACAAAACTAATTAATTATAAATTTGATAAATTATTGAAAATAAACACACATAATTTATGACATTTTCAAATTTTAAGTGTTACTATTATAAATAAAAAAAATTAGAATACTAATTCTTTAAATATTTAAGATCTGTGCTAGATAAAGATTTGATTTTAAGAAAATATAAGCGAGGATGAAAGATTAATGGATCACATACCGTATGTAATGGAAAATAAAAAAACTAGATCAAAATATTCTGATCCAGTTTTTTTTATCCCTGCGCGTTCAATCTCAGCCCTCACTTCTCAAAAACCGTAGTCGATGTCCGTGTCATTCTGTTTGGTAGACTTCTTCACCAGGCGGCCATGTTCGTCGTACCGGTCGAGGTTGTCACAGGGCTCCGGGAAGACAGACCCGAAGACCCGTCCCTCAACATACGAGCACTGGAAAACACGCTTCTTCTTGTAACTCAAACCCACAGACATATCCCTCAGAGTCACCCCGCGCACCGGTATCTCATCGCTGCCACTGATGCGCACTGGCACACGCACCTCTCGCCCGTGCACGCCCACGAATGAGAGCCCATTGATTGCGGGTAAGGCCCGGGGGTCGTACCCGGCATCCGGGTGCTCGTTGTAGTCAGTCTTCACCACAATGCCTACGCGTACGTTGTCGAGGGTGAGGTTGCGGCAGCTTATGCCACGCACGTAGCCGCCGCGGCCGGCGGCGGTCTTGATGCGGACGCCGNCACCACAATGCCTACGCGTACGTTGTCGAGGGTGAGGTTGCGGCAGCTTATACCACGCACGTAGCCGCCGCGTCCGGCGGCAGTCTTGATGCGGACGCCTCGCCGCGATTCCCAGACGTGGATGTCTTCCATTGTTATGTTTGAAACGCCGCCGGACATCTCACTGCCGATCGATAGACCCGCGCTGGTAATGGAAGGAAAGTGAGAGTTAGAAATGAAGTTAAGATTGGGGTGGTTCGTTAGGGTTATTAGGGTTTCAGANGTTTGAAACGCCGCCGGACATCTCACTGCCGATCGATAGACCCGCGCTGGTAATGGAAGGAAAGTGAGAGTTTAGAAATGAAGTTAAGATTGGGGTGGTTCGTTAGGGTTTCAGTAAAGGTAAACCTGACGACGGATCGGAGGGTGACGTTGCGGATTAAGATGTTGGTGGAGGGGCGGCCGTAGGCTATGCCGTACTGATCCCAGCCGCTCTTGATGGCGATGCCGTCGTCACCCACGCATATGAAGCTGTTCTCTATCACCATATTCTCGCAGGAATCTGGCAAATATATTGTTTTAGCATTTCATTTTGAACGACACTNGATGGCGATGCCGTCGTCACCCACGCATATGAAGCTGTTCTCTATCACCATATTCTCGCAGGAATCTGGCAAGTATATTGTTTTAGCATTTCATTTTGAACGCACTGTCGCAATGGGAAAAAATTTAGACGTGCGTACGTTGTAAGTGAAAACAGGTTAGAGGTAGGATTTCAGGAGGTTATAATTGCGTTATACATCCTGTAATCTCCCTGTAACCTACCTGTACCCTTCGAGTAAGTTCCGCGCTTCTGCGTGTTTCTGTTTTCATATATAGATAGGTTACAGGGAGGTTACAGGGTGTATCATGCGGTTATAACCTCCTGAAATCCTCCCTGTAACATGTTTGGACGTATGCAGCTCTGCTTACGTCTTATGTACGCAAATTTTTTTCGTCGCAATGTGCTTTTCATGCAATATTGTGCAGTGCTTTGCTATGTTTTGATCTACGATTAATTAGATACAATTTTGCTAATTATATTAAAATTACTCTTTAAATTCTGTAACAATGACAATTGCCATAGATGTCAGCACAAACTCACGTGCATACAACAATCTTCGAATTCCCCCTTCGATGGCTTCATGCCCTCACTAATATAATAAATTAATAATTATTTAAAAAAAGTTATCTGTTTATAAAAAGTTAACCTAAATCATTTTTCTAGGAAATCTTATTTAACTTTCATGCACTCTCCCAAAGCATGTTGGACAAAAGACTGCAATTGATTGCTTGAGGTCGCAAATAAATTTGGAGAACGATGAATTTATTCAGATTTGTTGATCCGAATTAAGGCTTCGTTTGAAGCATTTTCGTCGTTCAGCGAAGTTCTTTTGAAATAAGCATTGGTGAGACGAAGGACCTCCACCGTTCAAAATGACGAAAAATTGACGTTCTTGCAAATAACTTCCTTAGACGCTCCGCTGGCGTTACTTCACCAAACAAAGATTTTCACAAGTGTCGGTGTTCACTGCAACACAATGAAGGTTCAGCGTCTTCTCAAACGAAGCTTAACACAATAGAGAGAAGGAGAGGGGGATGGATAGTACTAAATAGTAATTTGGAATATTGATTAGCTCCTTTTGATAAATGATCACCTATTTATAGATAAGGGGATAGTATGTGTAATTATATGTTTGCACCTGCTTTAATGGGGGCATTACATGTTATTTCGGGTATTGTACAGATATAAGCTTGTGGGGCAAGTACCACTCGGTTGGCTATGCTAGATTAATGTTGTTGGTCGACCATGGGCTGACTTTGGGTCAGCGGGATTTAGCTTGGTCAGCTCAGTTTTGTTGGCCGACAATCCTGTTCCTATTTTTAACTCTTGATCCTTGAATAAAGAGCTTGGTCGGTGGGATGTGGCTAGGCTATAGCACAGATCGTGAAGCACCTTAATCTAATAGACAGCTCACTCATAGTCTGACAAGGTCCTCCGGAATGTTGTTGAACATAATAATTATCGATCCCTGTGTTATGAGATATACATCAGTTGCTGTAGTATATATATATAAATAAAATAGGAGAACGATCTTTGACGAAGCGAAAAATATAACGAGAAAAATTCACACCATAAAACAGTAACACAGCGGAACACACAGATTTACGTGGTTCAGCAAATTGTCTACGTCCACGGAGTTGCAGAGCATTTTACTATTTGAGAAATTTACATCAGTCGATCGTCTCGACTTATAAGAGGAATTTCTCACTTTGTTGCTCTCTCTTCTTCTTTCTCTGTTCTTCTCTCTCTACACCGAGATACACCAAAGAAGATAAACTTACAAGAGAAATAAACTCAATTTCTCTTCTGCAACAAACCACCAAGAAGATGCCAAGGAAGAACAATATTCTTCTTTATTTCTTCTTCCTGCTGCTGCAAGGAACTACTCCTTGCGCTTCTCTTCCTCTATCCCGAGGAAATCTTCATCTATCTCGAGGAAACTGAAGAACACAAAAGACTCTGGGAGAGCAGCTCCTTTTTAACGTGAAACCGGGCGCGGGAGAGGTTGAGCGGGATGAAGCGAAGCTTCGCTTCGCGGAAACAAAAACATCAGAGGTGGGAGCGGTTGGTGCGACGTTTCGCGACAAAGGAGAGGGGTCGCGACCTTTCAAGAGAGTCGGGAGCGGGATTGGGTGGCGGGATGGGATCGGGCTCCACACCAACACCTTGGCCTTTCCAATAGGGTCACATAAGGCATCAGTGAGGTGGTTGGGGATGTTGAACTTTCCCTTCGGTCCAGGCCGTAACGAGAGATAAATTGGCGCTTGTAATAGCTACTATTGTAGTATACTAGTGCATATGCTAAGACTTGATTTTGGGATCTAATAAGTCTTACATGCTTATTTTATGTCTATTAATTTTCTTATAACTTTTTGAATTGATTTGATGCTTAGTTTAATTATCAATTTTTAGCAATTGTGTCATGATTGATTTATGAAATGTCTTTATCAGATTAAGGAGTACTATATTTTAGCATATTTTTACTTATTTTTATGAGTATCATAAATAAAATGTTTTTGTTAGAAGGATTTAATACATCCTTATATAAATGGACTTTCTAAATCCATTTAGTGTGTTTTGCAAATCATTTTGACAATGTTCTAGACATGTTTTTTTATTTATTAATTATTTTTTAATAAATTTTGAAATCATAATTTTCAAAATGTAAATAGATTTATATAAAGTTTATATATAAAAAACATAACAACAAAAAAAATTCATTTATATCCTTCTAAACAAAATTAATTATCATGCATAAGTATTAGAAACCATTATCTGGAGCCCTCCCCACACATTTTTCAATTTTTTCCCATTCTCCAACAGAGATGTGTAGAGAAAGAATGAGTAAAAAAAATAATTTTAGAGAGAGATAGTCTAATTCGGGGGTCATAAAGCCGATTTAGGGTCTGTTTGGGGCAGCTACAGCTTATCCAGCTTAGCATGATAATCTATTGATCAGCAACTGATCCAGATAAGCTGTTTGTCTGTTTGGTTTGTGCGTTTGAAAAATAATTTATTCTGGATAAATGATCATTCTGCCCCTGTTTTGGATAAGTTGTTTAGTTATTTGGTTTGTGCGTTTGAAAAACAGCTGATTTGCAGATTTTTGCAGATTTTTGTTGTATGACCAAATAGATTCAAAAAAGTCTTACATGAATTTTTATAAGGTTAAATCCTTCCTCCACCCACCACCCCTTCAAGGGGCTAAATTTTGCTTCATATGAGTAGCATGTAAAGTTTGAATGCATCACCAAAATTCATAAAGTTGTACCAAATCAAAATGATATAACAAATGGAAGCTATGTTACGAGAAATGTATTGAAGACGTGATTGTAATTGTTTGGCTATGAAGAATTTAAGGATTAATTTTCTTTATCACCCTCTTCACCAAACAAAAGCTTTTCTACTTCAAATACAACATCATTCAATTTCCCACTTAACCATTCATTGTCATCATCCATGACAATCAAAGATACGGGTCAAATACCTTTATCTCTAACTCAAAACCTTATCATATTTTAAATAGATCAAATCCTTGGAGAAATTAAGATCTATCTTGCATCTTATTAAGATGCAATTATTTACTAAAACAATTAGTATTTTATTATCGATCAATGAACACTTTCACATTGTATTTGCGTGTTGAAATACACTCTCATTATATTCACATCCAGATGAACTAAATGAAAGATGAAGTTGTTGCTCCAATTTGTCATCAGATCTAACTCTGATTATGAAGACGTTCTTATTTAAGAGGATTCCCCGCATGAAGGCTTTTCTTATTTGAAGAATGCGACTTGATAGCTTTAGGAATGATTTTTAAGTTATGCAATTCTGTTATTTCCAAACCCAAATTAATTCGGTATGGAATGGCAAATTTCAATCAAAAAATGCATCACCAACATAATGATCTCCTAAACTGCTAAACTAAGCATACAATGTGAAACATCTGCAGATGTAAACCAGCAAGCAATGGAAAAGAGAGAAATTTGGATCCCAAGTCTAGCCATCACATTCATCTACATACCGTTTTCACCACCACCTTGGTGGTTAGATCTAGCACCCGAGAAGCAGAGGGGAATACNATCACCAACATAATGATCTCCTAAACTGCTAAACTAAGCATACAATGTGAAACATCTGCAGATGTAAACCAGTAAGCAATGGAAAAGAGAGAAATTCGGATCCCAAGTCTAGCCATCACATTCATCTACAGACCGTTTTCACCACCACCTTGGTGGTTAGATCTAGCACCCGAGAAGCAGAGGGGAATATCTGAAGAATGGGAAAATATGGCCGCGAATTTGTCATAGGAAGACAGTTTAATGTCAAGTTCCCCCTCAATCTTCCCCGCATCCATCCTTAGCTCCTCCCAATCGGATTCCTGAAGCTCTAGACTAGCATCCATCATATCGACGTCCACTTCTTCTACCCTTCTTCTCACTAGTGCTACCCTAGCGGCACCAGTGGTAGAGTTGCTGGCTCCTACGACGGTCAAGAAGACGAATCCCTAACGAGGAACAGGGGAAATGTTGCGGCAGTGAATCTTCACTTCCCTTCGCTCTTCGAAGCTTTACGTCAGTCCCATGTAAGGGGGTAAAAGGTGAAGGGCGAACACGGATTGCGAGATATACTGGCGGTCCGCGTCTAATAGAAAAACACATTTTTTAAAAACTTGCCCTAGACGTAAGAAACAAACAGTGAAGCGTTATTTTGAAAATGTCACCGCACCTATAAGCTGCCCCAAACAGACCCTTAGTCCAACGACCAGTTGAGGAGATTGTCCGACTCTAGATAGATTACAGNCAAACAGTGAAGCGTTATTTTGAAAATGTCACCGCACCTATAAGCTGCCCCAAACAGACCCTTAGTCCAACGGCCAGTTGAGGAGATTGTCCGACTCTAGATAGATTACAACCAACCAACTTCAGATTTCAATTTCAGTGTTTTTTTTTTGTAAAGTTTTGGTATTTTATTTACCGAAATTTCCTACAAATTCAGATCTACAGAGATTTAAGAACTTTTCATTGCTTAAGTTTTTATATTATGTAGATTAGACCGTACTATATCTCTGTTAATTATTTTGTGTTGTATAATATTTTCTATATTTTAGCACNTGTAGATTAGACCGTACTATATCTCTGTTAATTATTTTGTGTTGTATAATATTTTCTATATTTTAGCACGTNTTCGTCGCAATGTGCTTTTCATGCAATATTGTGCAGTGCTTTGCTATGTTTTGATCTACGATTAATTAGATAAATATTTTGCTAGTTATATTAAAATTATTCTTTAAATTCTGTAACAATGACAATTGCCATAGATGTCAGCACAAACTCGCACGCATACAACAATCTTCGAATTCCCCCTTCGATCGATTCATGCCCTCAATAATATAATAAATTAATAATTATTTAAAAAAAGTTATCTGTTTATAAAAAGTTAACCTAAATCATTTTTCTAGGAAATCTTATTTAACTTTCATGCACTTTCCCAAAGCATGTTGGACAAAAGACCACAATTGATTGCTTGAGGTCGCAAATAAATTTGGAGAACAATGAATTTATTCAGATTTGTTGATCCTAATTAAGGCTTCGTTTGAAGCATTTTCGTCGTTCAGCGAACTTCTTTTGAAATAAGCATTGGTGAGACGAAGGACCTCCACCGTTCAAAATGACAAAAAAATTGACGTTCTTGCAAATAACTTCCTTAGACGCTCCGCTGGCGTTGCTTCACCAAACAAAGATTTTCACAAGTGTCGGTGTTCACTGCAACACAATGAAGGTTCAGCGTCTTCTCAAACGAAGCTTAATAGAGCAGAGAGAAGGAGAGGGGGATGCATAGTACTGAATAGTAATTTGGAATATTGATTAGCTCCTTCTGATAAATGATCACCTATTTATAGATAAGGGGATAGTATGTGTAATTATATGTTTGCACCTGCTTTAATGGGGGCATTACATGTTATTTCGGGTATTGTACAGATATAAGCTTGTGGGGCAAGTACCACTCGGTTGGCTATGCTAGATTAATGTTGTTGGTCGACCATGGGCTGACTTTGGGTCAGCGGGATTTAGCTCGGTCAGCTCAGTTTTGTTGGCCGACAATCCTGTTCCTATTTTTAACTCTTGATCCTTGAATAAAGAGCTTGGTCGGTGGGATGTGGCTAGGCTATAGCACAGATCGTGAAGCACCTTAATCTAATAAACAGCACACTCATAGTCTGACAAGGTCCTCCGGAATGTTGTTGAACATAATAATTATCGATCCCTGTGTTATGAGATATACATCAGTTGCTGTAGTATATATATATAAATAAAATAGGAGAACGATCTTTGACGAAGCGAAAAATATAACGAGAAAAATTCACACCATAAAACAGTAACACAGCGGAACACACAGATTTACGTGGTTCAGCAAATTGTCTACGTCCACGGAGTTGCAGAGCATTTTACTATTTGAGAAATTTACATCAGTCGATCGTCTCGACTTATAAGAGGAATTTCTCACTTTNTACGTGGTTCAGCAAATTGTCTACGTCCACGGAGTTGCAGAGGATTTTACTATTTGAGAAATTTACATCAGTCGATCGTCTCGACTTACAAGAGGAATCTCTCACTTCGTTGCTCTCTCTTCTTCTTTCTCTGTTCTTCTCTCTCTACACCGAGATACACCAAAGAAGATAAACTTACAAGACAAATAAACTCAATTTCTCTTCTGCAACAAACCACCAAGAAGATGCCAAGGAAGAACAATATTCTTCTTTATTTCTTCTTCCTGCTGCTGCAAGGAACTACTCCTTGCGCTTCTCTTCCTCTATCCCGAGGAAATCTTCATCTATCTCGAGGAAACTGAAGAACACAAAAGACTCTGGGAGAGCAGCTCCTTTTTAACGTGAAACCGGGCGCGGGAGAGGTTGAGCGGGATGAAGCGAAGCTTCGCTTCGCGGAAACAAAAACATCAGAGGTGGGAGCGGTTGGTGCGACGTTTCGCGACAAAGGAGAGGGGTCGCGACCTTTCAAGAGAGTCGGGAGCGGGATTGGGTGGCGGGATGGGATCGGGCTCCACACCAACACCTTGGCCTTTCCAATAGGGTCACATAAGGCATCAGTGAGGTGGTTGGGGATGTTGAACTTTCCCTTCGGTCCAGGCCGTAACGAGAGATAAATTGGCGCTTGTAATAGCTACTATTGTAGTATACTAGTGCATATGCTAAGACTTGATTTTGGGATCTGATAAGTCTTACATGCTTATTTTATGTCTATTAATTTTCTTATAACTTTTTGAATTGATTTGATGCTTAGTTTAATTATCAATTTTTAGCAATTGTGTCATGATTGATTTATGAAATGTCTTTATCAGATTAAGGAGTACTATATTTTAGCATATTTTTACTTATTTTTATGAGTATCATAAATAAAATGTTTTTGTTAGAATTTTCTTTTTTNTAAGGAGTACTATATTTTAGCATATTTTTACTTATTTTTATGAGTATCATAAATAAAATGTTTTTGTTAGAAGGATTTAATACATCCTTATATAAATGGACTTTCTAAATCCATTTAGTGTGTTTTGCAAATCATTTTGACAATGTTCTAGACATGTTTTTTTATTTATTAATTATTTTTTAATAAATTTTGAAATCATAATTTTCAAAATGTAAATAGATTTATATAAAGTTTATATATAAAAAACATAACAACAAAAAAAATTCATTTATATCCTTCTAAACAAAATTAATTATCATGCATAAGTATTAGAAACCATTATCTGGAGCCCTCCCCATACATTTTTCAATTTTTTCCCATTCTCCAACAGAGATGTGTAGAGAAAGAATGAGTAAAAAAAATAATTTTAGAGAGAGATAGTCTAATTCGGGGGTCATAAAGCCGATTTAGGGTCTGTTTGGGGCAGCTACAGCTTATCCAGCTTAGCATGATAATCTGTTGATCAGCAACTGATCCAGATAAGCTGTTTGTCTGTTTAGTTTGTGCGTTTGAAAAATAATTTATTCTGGATAAATGATCATTCTGCCCCTGTTTTGGATAAGTTGTTTAGTTATTTGGTTTGTGCGTTTGAAAAACAGCTGATTTGCAGATTTTTGCAGATTTTTGCAGATTTTTGTTGTATGAACAAACAGATTCAAAAAAGTCTTACATGAATTTTTATAGNTTCGGGGGTCATAAAGCCGATTTAGGGTCTGTTTGGGGCAGCTACAGCTTATCCAGCTTAGCATGATAATCTATTGATCAGCAACTGATCCAGATAAGCTGTTTGTCTGTTTGGTTTGTGCGTTTGAAAAATAATTTATTCTGGATAAATGATCATTCTGCCCCTGTTTTGGATAAGTTGTTTAGTTATTTGGTTTGTGCGTTTGAAAAACAGCTGATTTGCAGATTTTTGCAGATTTTTGTTGTATGACCAAATAGATTCAAAAAAGTCTTACATGAATTTTTATAAGGTTAAATCCTTCCTCCACCCACCACCCCTTCAAGGGGCTAAATTTTGCTTCATATGAGTAGCATGTAAAGTTTGAATGCATCACCAAAATTCATAAAGTTGTACCAAATCAAAATGATATAACAAATGGAAGCTATGTTACGAGAAATGTATTGAAGACGTGATTGTAATTGTTTGGCTATGAAGAATTTAAGGATTAATTTTCTTTATCACCCTCTTCACCAAACAAAAGCTTTTCTACTTCAAATACAACATCATTCAATTTCCCACTTAACCATTCATTGTCATCATCCATGACAATCAAAGATACGGGTCAAATACCTTTATCTCTAACTCAAAACCTTATCATATTTTAAATAGATCAAATCCTTGGAGAAATTAAGATCTATCTTGCATCTTATTAAGATGCAATTATTTACTAAAACAATTAGTATTTTATTATCGATCAATGAACACTTTCACATTGTATTTGCGTGTTGAAATACACTCTCATTATATTCACATCCAGATGAACTAAATGAAAGATGAAGTTGTTGCTCCAATTTGTCATCAGATCTAACTCTGATTATGAAGACGTTCTTATTTAAGAGGATTCCCCGCATGAAGGCTTTTCTTATTTGAAGAATGCGACTTGATAGCTTTAGGAATGATTTTTAAGTTATGCAATTCTGTTATTTCCAAACCCAAATTAATTCGGTATGGAATGGCAAATTTCAATCAAAAAATGCATCACCAACATAATGATCTCCTAAACTGCTAAACTAAGCATACAATGTGAAACATCTGCAGATGTAAACCAGTAAGCAATGGAAAAGAGAGAAATTCGGATCCCAAGTCTAGCCATCACATTCATCTACAGACCGTTTTCACCACCACCTTGGTGGTTAGATCTAGCACCCGAGAAGCAGAGGGGAATATCTGAAGAATGGGAAAATATGGCCGCGAATTTGTCATAGGAAGACAGTTTAATGTCAAGTTCCCCCTCAATCTTCCCCGCATCCATCCTTAGCTCCTCCCAATCGGATTCCTGAAGCTCTAGACTAGCATCCATCATATCGACGTCCACTTCTTCTACCCTTCTTCTCACTAGTGCTACCCTAGCGGCACCAGTGGTAGAGTTGCTGGCTCCTACGACGGTCAAGAAGACGAATCCCTAACGAGGAACAGGGGAAATGTTGCGGCAGTGAATCTTCACTTCCCTTCGCTCTTCGAAGCTTTACGTCAGTCCCATGTAAGGGGGTAAAAGGTGAAGGGCGAACACGGATTGCGAGATATACTGGCGGTCCGCGTCTAATAGAAAAACACATTTTTTAAAAACTTGCCCTAGACGTAAGAAACAAACAGTGAAGCGTTATTTTGAAAATGTCACCGCACCTATAAGCTGCCCCAAACAGACCCTTAGTCCAACGGCCAGTTGAGGAGATTGTCCGACTCTAGATAGATTACAACCAACCAACTTCAGATTTCAATTTCAGTGTTTTTTTTTTGTAAAGTTTTGGTATTTTATTTACCGAAATTTCCTACAAATTCAGATCTACAGAGATTTAAGAACTTTTCATTGCTTAAGTTTTTATATTATGTAGATTAGACCGTACTATATCTCTGTTAATTATTTTGTGTTGTATAATATTTTCTATATTTTAGCACGTGATAAACATGACAAATATGTTATAAAACAATAAATGTTTTAAATATTATTTTGGACATTTCATAAAATTAGTTTTATAAATTTTGTTTGTCGATATTTATAGATTTATTTCCCTTGCAAATTACATTATTACTTGTATCTACTGGTACATACCATTTTCTATAACATATTGTAAAATTTGATATATCAAAATTATTATCATTTATATGCATTTGTATCATAATTATGTGCCAAAAATGATAAAAATGAGGGAGTTGCAAGTAGTTGTGGTAGGGCGTAAGGGTATGAGTCTAGTCGAATCGTGAGCCGGTTCAAGCTCGGCTAAATAAGTGGCTCGTGAACTTAGCTCGACGAGCTAATAAGCCAAGCTCAAGTCAGCCCTGACTCGACTCGTTAGCTAGTGAGCCGGGTCGTTTAAAAAATAAATTAATATAAAATATGCTCAAAACACATAAAATTTCAATATTTAATCTTTAAGATATTAAAAATATTAAGAAAATAATATCTTGTATTGTATATTAGGTGATTT
Source organism: Phalaenopsis hybrid cultivar (assembly GCA_002079205.1). Taxonomy (NCBI): domain Eukaryota; kingdom Viridiplantae; phylum Streptophyta; class Magnoliopsida; order Asparagales; family Orchidaceae; genus Phalaenopsis; species Phalaenopsis hybrid cultivar. Next base: position 50,250 of record JXCR01146865.1, on the reverse strand, counting down.
GTTATTATTTATCTACTAATTGTTTATTTTATTTGTCATCTTACTAATAAAGTTAGCTTAAAGTAATATCATTTACTCTCTTTTATATTAAACAAGCCCACTCGTAAGCCAGTTCAAACTTGTAAACTAAAGCTCAAGCTCGGATTAGATAAAATTAATCAAGCTCAAGCTCAAGCAGAGAGTGACTCGAGCATGACATGACTTATTTACACCCCTAGGTGGGCGGTTGTATGTTATGTGTAATCAAGCATAGTTAAAAGAGGTTTTATACCTATGTAATTATTCATCTGTGCATTTGTTATGTCTGAATGGATGTAAAAAAGTGGAGATATAAATGAAAGTGGAGTTATATGAGGCAGATGGGGAAATATAAACAAGTAGAAGCAAAAGTGAAAGTGGAGGTATGCAACAAAGGGAAAATTTTAAAATAATTCAAATAAAAAATTGAAATTGTGATTTTCATGTTATTTTCCTACACTTATCATATCATGTTGTTTATACTGTTATTCAACATATACATATTGCAGCTATAATCTCTTATACTAGCACTGTGATAGATATTATACAAGTTGTTCCACCAAGTAGATTTATTTTTTTAATACACGTCTATTTTTTATATTAAAATTGCAATAGATTTTGAGTAGTCTACTGAGCTGTGATTGTTCACTCATATTTTACTCGCATGTGTTATTTCAGGAAAGGATAAGACACAGATTGAGTAGACTTTTGTGTTATTGGTGAGAGTCTAATTTTAAATATGCTAATATCTTAGATCAATATTTTGTATAGACATGATGATATTTATTATTTTGATTGTAGAGATATTAAACCATAATCGTTATATATGTTTTTTAGTTGCATATTGATATGATCTGAATGAATTTTGAGTATTTTTATTTTATATATTTGATGATATTCTGTTATGACCTCGACGAGGCTACCCGCCTCAATATGAATTGTTGCATCGAGTTGGGTTGTGACAGTGCCTCTGCTCAATTCGAGTGGCTTTGACCTTTACTCTAAATGGCCTGCATCTAGTCACCTCTAGTCGAGCTCTTATTCTGTGCGGACAACGCACACATCTTGTGTGCGCTGTCCAATCAGATTTTTTTTTTTGAAAAAAAAAAATTTAACTGGGGCCACTGTCATAAACTTTTGATAAAGGGAGTGTTTTTATTGGTTCACCGCACGCAGAGATGCGTGCGATGAATGTACATAATAAGTTTTCCCTCTAGCCCTGGATTAGGAGGGTTGCACTTCATTAAACAAATGCTTTGCTTTTCATTTGTTATGGTATGACTCATATACCATATAGGGACAGACGTTGGATCGAAGCGGAACGAAGCGGAAGAATCTGTCCAAATTAGGAAGTTACGTGGGTTGGGGTGCGGGGACAAAGCCCCGCGGTATGGTACATAGGTAATTNATGAATGTACATAATAAGTTTTCCCTCTAGCCCTGGATTAGGAGGGTTGCACTTCATTAAACAAATGCTTTGTTTTTCATTTGTTATGGTATGGCTCATATACCATATAGGGACAGACGTTGGATCGAAGCGGAACGGAGTGGAAGAATCTGTCCAAATTAGGAAGTTAAGTGGGTTGGGGTGCGGGGACAAAGCCCCGCGGTATGGTACATGGGTAATGTTGTAATTACATATTATGCTTAGGGTTTACTTCTGGAGTTATAAATAGGTCTGTTAGTAACCTCGGGAGGTATCCTCTATTCTGCAATCTCATTTCTGAATAGTAAAAGAAACTCGTCGCTCTGCTCCCGAGAACGTAGGCATCTTTGCCGAACCTCGTTAAATCTTTGTGTTCTTCTGGATTTCTGTCGTTCTTATTTTTCTTCGCCCTAATTTCTCAACACGTTAGTGGACCCTTTAGTATTCTGTTGTTAGGCCCTCATGATCGTACATCTTTCTCTCAATATGTTGGATCTTCTCAAGATTCGTGCAGACGTATTTTTTATGCATATTTAATTTCTCAGATTCTCTTATTTCTTTAAAATGACAGCAGCGATAAAAATAAGATAGTTAAATACAGTAGNTGATCGTACATCTTTCTCTCAATATGTTGGATCTTCTCAAGATTCGTGCAGACGTATTTTTTATGCATATTTTATTTCTCAGATTCTCTTATTTCTTGAAAATGACAGCTGCAATAAAAATAAGATAGTTAAATACAGTAGATTTATTTATATTATAATCAATACTTTAATAATTACACTCTTTGAATTTTCATGTCCATGATTCCTATAAATATAGCCTGATTGATGCATTGCGATTCACTTCTTGCATAACCATGATTCAGTCTGAGCGGGAAGAACCTTCGACTGCTCTGCTAAGTGAGGACATGATGAGGAGGGCTTTCGGACTGCCCCTGCCGTGGGCTCAACCCGAGGCGAAGAAGAAACCATCAAGTGAGAAAAGCCTGAGGGGAAGAGGAGACCGGAAGGAGGAACCTACCAGAAGGCGAGAAGCGGACGAAGTAACTTTCTTACAAGAAATGAGNAAGAGGAGACCGGAAGGAGGAACCTACCAGAAGGCGAGAAGCGGACGAAGTAACTTTCTTACAAGAAATGAGAGTGGAAGAGCCATTTAATGAAGTGGGATTATCTGATTCGCTTTAGGACCTTGGACAGGGGAAATTGCGAGTGGAAGGAAGCGGGTTATGGCACATCAGGAATAATTACCTTTTATGCTTGTAAATTGCTGATTCTTTTCATGACAAGCTATTTAAAAAATATGCTTGTAAATGCTGTTCCAATATACTTTCCACATCAGGAGTAATTACCTTTTATGCTAAAAATTGATACTTGAATAGCTTTGTAATTATGGAGAGCTGTGTAGTCTTAAGGGACAAATAATGCTTTGTATGTCAGAATGAATGAAAAGGTAAAGATGCTTGCTGTGTTTGAAGGTGGTAATATGATTGCTGATTATCTTATTTGTTGCCAGGGAGGTGTAATATTACTTTCTTGTTTTTTGTTGTTGTATGCCATGCTTAGTCCATCCAATTAGAGAGCTTCATATAGAAAATTGGGATGTTGATTAATGGCATGATTGGTGAAATTCCGTGTGCAATCTAATTGGCCTATTCTTAGTTATTATATTTCATGACATTAATCTGGAGGATATTTAAAGTTGATTTTTTTTTAATTTCGTGCAATTGGTTGTTTCGGTTGGAGTATACATATGATGTGATGTGACTAAATATGAGTGATGCCTGTTGTATGCATCGGGTAACCTGTACTGGGGTATTGGGGTCAGCAACTCCCATTTAGGTGAGATGGCTGGCCCCTTCTCTCCACTTCTCTCTCTCTCACCCTCTTTCTCTCCCTCTCTGCCTATCTCCCTGTGGAGTAGCTTGGATGGCCACAAAACTTGTTATCGACAAACGTTGCATAGACACTTTAGTAAGTAGATTTTCTTTATTTTCTATATGTTTTTACTGATATATTGTTTTTTTTTAATAATCGTAGGACGATAAGCTCCTGGTATTCCGGAAAGTCTGGGCAAGTGATTTGCNTAGACACTTTAGTAAGTAGATTTTCTTTATTTTCTATATGTTTTTACTGATATATTGTTTTTTTTTAATAATAGTAGGACGATAAGCTCATGGTATTCCGGAAAGTCTGGGCAAGTGATTTGTCGTTGTGGAATGTCTTCATTGCTACTCACGTCACGCCGACAACATAGCTACGAGCGACAGTTTTATAGGTGCCCAAGGTGGAAACACGACATGGACGACTGCGGCTTCTTCATGTGGGCAGATAATCCTCAGATTTTACGTTGTCCCAATCAGACAACGTTGCATGTGATTCGTCGGTGTCACAATCGAAGACCATTACATGTGGTTCTAGTGCTTCCCAACCGCATAATGTTGATCGGGATTCGATCATGTACCAACCAAGCAGCCNGGCAGATAATCCTCAGATTTTACGTTGTCCCAATCAGACAACGTTGCATGTGATTCGTCGGTGTCACAATCGGAGACCATTACATGTGGTTCTAGTGCTTCCCAACCGCATAATATTGATCGGGATTCGATCGTGTACCAACCGAGCAACGNTTGATATATCAAAATTATTATCATTTATATGCATTTGTATCATAATTATGTGCCAAAAATGATGAAAATGAGGGAGTTGCAAGTAGTTGTGGTAGGGCGTAAGGGTATGAGTCTAGTCGAATCGTGAGCCGGTTCAAGCTCGGCTAAATAAGTGGCTCGTGAACTTAGCTCGACGAGCTAATAAGCCAAGCTCAAGTCAGCCCTGACTCGACTCGTTAGCTAGTGAGCCGGGTCGTTTAAAAAATAAATTAATATAAAATATTCTCAAAACACAAAATTTCAATAATTTNCTCAAGTCAGCCCTGACTCGACTCGTTAGCTAGTGAGCCGGGTCGTTTAAAAAATAAATTAATATAAAATATGCTCAAAACACATAAAATTTCAATATTTAATCTTTAAGATATTAAAAATATTAAGAAAATAATATCTTGTATTGTATATTAGGTGATTTGTTATTATTTATCTACTAATTGTTCATTTTATTTGTCATCTTACTAATAAAGTTAGCTTAAAGTAATATCATTTACTCTCTTTTATATTAAACAAGCCCACTCGTAAGCCAGTTCAAACTTGTAAACTAAAGCTCAAGCTCGGATTAGATAAAATTAATCAAGCTCAAGCTCAAGCAGAGAGTGACTCGAGCATGACATGACTTATTTACACCCCTAGGTGGGCGGTTGTATGTTATGTGTAATCAAGCATAGTTAAAAGAGGTTATATACCTATGTAATTATTCATCTGTGCATTTGTTATGTCTGAATGGATGTAAAAAAGTGGAGATATAAATGAAAGTGGAGTTATATGAGGCAGATGGGGAANGTAGGACGATAAGCTCATGGTATTCCGGAAAGTCTGGGCAAGTGATTTGCCGTTGTGGAATGTCTTCATTGCTACTCACGTCACGCCGACAACATAGCTACGAGCGACAGTTTTATAGGTGCCCAAGGTGGAAACACGACATGGACGACTGCGGCTTCTTCATGTGGGCAGATAATCCTCAGATTTTACGTTGTCCCAATCAGACAACGTTGCATGTGATTCGTCGGTGTCACAATCGGAGACCATTACATGTGGTTCTAGTGCTTCCCAACCGCATAATATTGATCGGGATTCGATCGTGTACCAACCGAGCAACGGTTCTCATGAGATGTTAATGTTACATTTTAAATTGAATGTTATAGTGCTATTACCAATTGTAGTTTCAATATGTATTTTTGTTTTAATTTGGTATCTTGAACTCTATTTTAAGTGAAGTGGTTTACAAAACTTTGTATTGTTATGAAATTATAAATTTGTCAATCAACAAATCTATATATATGTGTTTGTACTTTGTGTTAATTGTGTAATAAAATAAGGGTTATAAGAAGTTTTTCACTTCGATTTCTTCAGCTCCACCTGCATATTTCCTTCTATTTGAGTTTACTTTCTTTTTATGCTCTCTCTCTGGGAAGACTTCTTCGTTTCACCTACATTTTAATGTTCCTATAATATTAAAAAAAAATTATATCACATGAAAAAATATTCATACTAATGTTTTTAAAATATACCACATCTTTTCAAATATAGGTAAATTTATATAAATATAAAAATTAAATTTTATTTGTTAATAAAAATATTCATGTAGCTTATATATTTTAAGTGTTACGACATATAATTTTGTTAATAAATTAAATTTCAATTAATTTATTTTATAATTAGTGTAAAATGTGAATTATTTAATCGAATTTATGTTATATAGAATTTAAAAATATTTTTTTTGAAAATTAAAATTTATAATGTTTGAGTGGTCTTTTATTTACAAAAAACTGTAAATCAGCTGTTTTTCAAAAGCACAAACCAAATAGCTAAACAACTTATTNTTATATCACATGAAAAAATATTCATACTAATGTTTTTAAAATATACCACATCTTTTCAAATATAGGTAAATTATATAAATATAAAAATTAAATTTTATTTGTTAATAAAAGTATTCATGTAGCTTATATATTTTAAGTGTTACGACATGTAATTTTGTTAATAAATTAAATTTCAATTAATTTATTTTATAATTTGTGTAAAATGTGAATTATTTAATCGAATTTATGTTATATAGAATTTAAAAATATCTTTTTTGAAAATTAAAATTTATAATATTTGAGTGGTCTTTTATTTACAAAAAACTGTAAATCAGCTGTTTTTCAAAAACACAAACCAAATAGCTAAACAACTTATCCAGATCATTGGCAGAATGATCATTTATCTGGAATCAATTCTTTTGCAAATGCACAAACCAAACAGCCAGCAAGCTTGTCCGGATCAGTTGCTCATCAGCAGATTATCAGGATAAGCTGCTTATCAGCATAAGCTGGATAAACTGCTTATCAGCATAAGCTGGATAAGCTGCAGCTGCCCCAAACAGACCCTAAAGTTTCAAACTTTAAAACAACATTAAAATCCTTAAAACTTAATGATTGTGAAAATGGGGAGATTTACATACATTCCACTCAATTCTCATGTATTTACATATCTAACCCCTAAATTTCAAATTTTGCATACATGCCAGCTTACATATGCATGAAAAGGTTTAATTCACTTTTTAAAAATTAAAATGGTGATACTTCTAATGTGAAATGAAAGATTTGAGTGCTATAAATGCAAAGAAGTAAAATTNCTCATCAGCAGATTATCAGGATAAGCTGCTTATCAGCATAAGCTGGATAAGCTGCAGCTGCCTCAAACAGACCCTAAAGTTTCAAACTTTAAAACACNCTACCACCAGTATTACCGTTGTATTTAATGGCAACAACAAAAGATGAGATTGTGCTCAACGAAGGCGGATTGGTGCTGGTTGCGATGTAAAAATTGCTTTACCATGTGATCAAGTTGTAGCCACAATATTTATACTCTAAATGGTGTTGGAAAAATATATACCTCCTTTGACTCTCCAACATATCCCACATTTACCAGTTTGTTGACTTCTAAGTTTTGCTTTGGTAGCAAACCTCAAGATAAATACGATCAATTGCTTAATAGAAAAAGGAATCTCTCTCTCTCTCTCTCTCTCTTTCTCAAGTTATCTATTCTTCAAGCTCTACTATAGTTGTTTCTCTAGTATATCTTAGGTTTTAGATTTAGGAGCGTCTTCTTATATAATAGATAATTAATATTTTTTTCATATATTGCACACGTCTCCTTTGCCAACTATTATTATTGTTGATGGTTATCCTTCATTTGTTTTAGAAAAAGTAACTATCCACCCATTTTTGTATTTTATTCTCTCATATATGCTATATATTCTTTAAATTCAATAAATTTACTATACATACATTCTTTAACTAAAATACATAATTATTTTGTAACATTTTATCTTATTAATTGTTTGATATGATCTTAACTCAAAGAAGATGAGTTGATTTTAGGGGTATCTACTACCTAATGAGTGAGACCTCTTCTACTTGCCTCCACTATTTCTCTTTATTAATTACACCAATATTTGGTTCATCTTATTCATGCTTGATATTAGGAATTGCCACCTTCTTCCATTGAAATTTGAAGTCTATCTTTATGAATAGAGTAGATATCATGTCTTATTCTCATCATCCACTATTAGATGTTGCCTCCTCCTTACAAGTTACTCCAATATTTGGGTCCTAGTTTGACTCACTTTGGGTCCAACGTTACCATTGTTCATGATCATTCTTGATTTATTTGAATATATTTATTAAAACATTTGTTAGAAGCCCTTGATAATTTTTTTCTCAAGTTTTATCTAGAAGTTAAAAGTTTATTTTATTTTATTTTTGGTATTATTCATCTTTTCAACCATATAATAAAATCTTTCTCTTCATCGATGAGTTTTCTATCTCAGTTGAGTGTGTGCTTGCTGCTTTTTTAAGGATTCCAAGTCTGAAATCTCTCTTTTTCAGTGTCGTTCGCTCGAGGTGATTAACAATGCCCTCTAAAAGCGTAAGGATTGGAATGAAAGACTTTTTCTCCTTATCTAGCTTGGAAGCAAGCTATCTTCNGCATCTTTTCAACCATATAATAAAATCTTTCTCTTCATCGATGAGTTTTCTATCTCAGTTGAGTGTGTGCTTCCTGCTTTTTTAAGGATTCCAAGTCTGAAATCTCTCTTTTTCAGCGTCGTTCGCTCGAGGTGATTAACGATGCCCCCTAAAAGCGTAAGGATTGGAATGAAAGACTTTTTCTCCTTATCTAGCTTGGTAGCAAGCTATCTTTGCCTATCGGCCGGCCTCTGGCCTCCTCCCAGGCATGTGTTTCTTCCACTGGCGGGGCTGGCTCTCCTCGAGTGACTCTCTGTTACCCCTTCGTCGAGTGGTGCTTATTTGGGGGGTGTGCCACCAGAAATCGGGCTTGAAGCTCTCGCCTTACCAACTAGCCGACTCAAAACTATCCTATTTCTGTCCGCTCTTTCGAAAGAATTACATGTAGAGAAAGTAAAGTCAATAATTGGGGCTTCTAGTTTAATTGGTTGAAACGTACCGCTCATAACGGGAATATTATAGGTTTGAGCCCTACTCAGCCCATACAGTACTTTATTAACGCTCTTACCACTGCTCTCTCCGGATCCGAACCAAGGCATTCCGTCTGATATATTGGTTGTTGTAGTAACTGGTTGGTGTAGGAGCATACGCATAAGAAAAAAGCCAATTTTTCCGTATTTTCAGGTAAAAGACCAAGTCAATCGAATCAAAGAAGTCAATAACTCACTCACTTCAAAGAAGGATTTGGCAAACCAGGGTTTGCACCCTGGAATTGAGAAGAAAAAAAGAGAATGATGCACTCTGTAGAAAAATTCTGGACCGAATGATTTCTTACCCGATACCCGAGCTTACATCAATAGGCATCTAGATTCCCTTACGTAGGCTCATGCTTTCTTTTACCCTCCACAAGTCCTTTTCAAGCCTGTCTCTCTCTCAGACTAGAAATGAAGATCGTGGCGAAAGGAGTTGATCGCGCACTGATACTAACGCCTCGACCTGAGTTGTTGTAGGAGACTCCGGAGAGACTCTTCATTGATGTCGTTTGTCAGCCGTGCCAACAAAAAATCGCGCATGGCGCAGCCAACCATACNCTCTCAGACTAGAAATGAAGATCGTGGCGAAAGGAGTTGATCGCGCACTGATACTAACGCCTCGACCTGAGTAGTTGTAGGAGACTCCGGAGAGACTCTTCATTGATGTCGTTTGTCAGCCGTGTCAACAAAAAATCGCGCATGGCGCAGCCAACCATATGAAAATGAAAGAATTTGATCGTCGCGGTTTCACCGGTCAGGGTCTAGCACTAGACCTGAAAATTATCCGACTCATCCTATCTTCCTCGAGTACTCTCAAACTCAAAAAATATTTCGATGTTATGATCCTCTCACCCAACCTCTATAAAATTCATTTGACGNCTAGACCTGAAAATTATCCGACTCATCCTATCTTCCTCGAGTACTCTCAAACTCAAAAAATATTTCGATGTTGTGATCCTCTCACCCAACCTCTATAAAATTCATTTGACATTATCTTTCATAAAAAATACATTTTTCCTTCAAAAGCTTATAAATCATCGCTATATATTCCATTCCTCAAACTATTTATATTTGCTCCTTACCCCCTCCTCAAATACAGGCGCACTCTACAAGACTTCAACATCCTCCTCCTACAACACTCGTGCCACAAAATAAATTTATACTGAGTATAGCTTTGACATTGTCTTTAGATCTACATCTTAATATTGCACTGCAACGAGGTAAAGGATAAATTACTTATAATCTTACTCACTTCATGACCATGATGATTTATCTCTTTTTTATAGTTATTTTTTCACATCTTTGTTTGTTGTCTCTATTCCCATAACATACCTCAATGAAACGCAACATTCTCTATGGAACAGGTCAAGGATATAGAGTGGATGGTTTTCATAGACAATAACCATGGGAATTGTTTTTCCTTTACTATGTGGTCCAGCAAATTGTTTGTCAATAAGTTTTCATAATCAAGTTTCATCATGATAGCTGCAATGGTCAGTAAAAAGGTTTGACTAGCTCCCAAAATATTTTATTCAAGTCTATGAAGGATTATTCTAATGCATTCACTCCAATCATCACAATAGCAGAATTTTCTCATTATGGCCATCAATCAAGCCTGGTTAAGAAAAGCCTTTGTTTATGTTGATTTGAATGAAGAAGTATATATGGTCTCTTGGAGATATGCCTAAGGGGAGAAATACATATCCTCATTAAGGAGGGCCATTTTTAGGCTCAAGCTAAGTTCACAAACTTGATTTAATAAACTTCATAAAGTTCTTACAGAAGTTGTCCTTTAATGTATCACCAATGATTTTATCTATGTNCCAAAATATTTTATTCAAGTCTATGAAGGATTATTCTAATGCATTCACTCCAATCATCACAATATCAAAATTTTCTCATTATGGCCATCAATCAAGCCTGGTTAAGAAAAGCCTTTGTTTGTGTTGATTTGAATGAAGAAGTATATATGGTCTCTTGGAGATATGCCTAAGGGGAGAAATACATATCCTCATTAAGGAGGGCCATTTTTAGGCTCAAGCTAAGTTCACAAACTTGATTTAATAAACTTCATAAAGTTCTTACAGAAGTTGTCCTTTAATGTATCACCAATGATTTTATCTATGTCAATCATACAACAATGAGTTGAGTGATGATAGACATTTATGCAGATGATATATTACTCACTAGGAGTGATAAGGAAAATAAATCTAAAGCAAAACACAGCTTAAGAAATTATTTCAATGCCAAAGATATAGGACATCTTAAATACGCTGGTCCATTCTATCAATAGACCTGAGTTAGAAAATTGCTTTATTCGGTAGTTCTGTGATTGTAGATCTCTTTAGTTATTGGGGTCATAAATAAACATATCAAACACAAAACAAAAGCATTGAAATGTTTTTCTTGGAATTCTCAGGGAGGCTTCCAAGAAAGCGATATTATATACTCGGATTGAACACTTAAATATTAAAGCACTCACACAAAAGAAGGCTTCTAGCGAAGGGATATTCTAAACTCAAATTGGACACTTAAATGTTGAAATATTGACTAATGTCAATTATGTTGTGTTCTTTGGTGGCAAAAAGCCAAACTGCTGAGCAAAATATCTTTGTAGAAGGTAAGATTGTCACTTCAAAAATTAATAAGCAAATTAATGCAATCATAGCTAGTGCTGAAGTAGTACAAAAAGCCTTGATTCATTTTACATATGAAATGATGCGAGTCAAGGCTTTGTTAGAAGAATTTGATTTTCCAATAATTAAGTCTATGATTCCACATTATGAAAATCATGCAGTCATATAAAAATCAGTAATCCTATATTTTATGTAAGGTCCAAACATAACAAGTTTGATTGCCATTTGATACGAAATGTTGTGCTTTTCAATAAAAGTGTTACTTATAATTGTAGTTCAAAACAAGTATCTTCACTAAAGCGCTAGGTCCTCTTTTTTTTATTTTTTAATGTAGGAAGCTAAAATTGAAAAATAGATATGCTCCAACTTGAGTGTTAGTGTACAGAGTTCATTAAGAAATAAGTTCAATTTAAACCCTTCACCAGTATCAAATAGGTCACCTAGAACTATAATGATAAGTAACATAAATCCTTTGGGTATTAAAACAAACCCAATGCTCTACAAAATTTGAAGGCACTAGAAACTATTGGAAAAATCAGCAAGGTTCATCCTAAGAGTAATTCAACCATTTTTTAAAGTTTTCATAACACCCTAACATCAAAATAGACTATCAATTAGTTTCCAATTCACCAACATATGCATGGAATATAGCTTCAAATGTAAGACATCAGAAACTACATTCTGCTACATAAGGCCTCATGGTACACTCCTTCGCACTTTTCCATAATCCTTTTTGTGTTTTGCTTAGTGAAGATGAGCAATCTTCTATCAATCAAAAAACATGTCCTCACACTCTTTCGTATATTGAAGATATAATACAACCGTCGCTCATAGGATTCTTCATTTTATAAAAGGAAATAGATACAACGCAAATCAAATCTTTCTAACGAGAAATCGACAGATAATTTCCTAACATATAAATATTTTTCGATTACCTATTCAAATCTTTCTAACGACAAATCTGACTGATATCTTATATATCACCAGCAGCACCTATCTTCGATTTCTCTTTCCACTTCCCTTGCAGGTACTCAAAATAATAGAAATAAAAATATATATATGTATAACCCTGCTTGCCTGAATCCCTAGAATAATTGCACCTTCTGCGAGAAAAAGCGTCATGTGACTGGTGAGATTGAACGGAGCAGTGAGCCACCGCCCTGCCGGCACGTTCAGCTGCCCTCCACCCTTTCCTCTAAGCCGCGCGATCGCTGCCACCGCGCTCTCAAAAGCCTCCGTGTTAAGTGTCCGGCCATCTCCCACCGCCCCAAAATCCAATAGATTCAACACCGTTGGCCGCAACCTCGGCAACAATCCCTCCACAGTTGCCGTCGCGCGGCTGAATAGCCAGATCCCATCGACGGAGCTCTTTTGCCACACGAAAAGAGATCCCAACAAGATTATCCACATCGCGGAGAAGACGGTAAAAGGGTACGAAAGTGTCGCTGGAAGCCACCGCCGGTTTTGGAAGAAGTGTAAGTGGGCACAAGGAGGTGAGATCTCCACCATTCTCGTCGATTTAGGAGAAGTAACAGATTCTGGAATCTAATAATTACTCGAACTTCCTACTAACATCTGCTAGTATTTCGGAGAAGACCGAAATCTGCCTGAAGGATAAAGGATGGAGCAGGGGTCTTGCCTATGTTTTTCAAAAGAAGCAGCGGGATGTCGAGGATTTGTAAGAAAAATGCTGGTTAGGTGAGGTTTATTTATAATAAATATCTTAGTATATCTGTATAATAAACACTTGAGGCACCCCTAATGTGCATAATAATTCGATTATTACTTTCTTAAGGTCAACCGTCTGAGAGTGGATACGAACCTTCAACTTGAGGGGTCTTATACCGTGGATGTCAACTAAAAGGTGTAACGACACTATGTATGTGTGTGTGTCGCAAGTCGTGGCCTATTGGTTAGTGAGGTTCAAAAGAATAGAGAAGGCTATTATAGGAGCCCAAAGTCACCCTCATGTGCTTAATTATTTGAGGGCCGCCCTCACTACCAACAAACTGAGTAGAGTGTGATTCAAACCAGNACACCCAAGTTGGCGGGATAACGTCTTCTAGGGCGGGAAGATGAAGAAACATGCAGCCCTTGACTTCGTGACAGTTTCCTGGAACAATGGGCGTTGGAGTAAGCTGCTCTGTTGTCCCGAATATTTTATTTGATGTCCATGTAGCAAACTAAGCAGTACTTCAGTTATGGGATTGAGAACTTCCATAGAAGCCCGAATCATTTCCGTTGTCCCGAATATGATTAGTAAACGACGTCAAATGGATGTGTGCTATAAAATTCATGACGGTAGAATAATGAACTATCATCTTAGCGTTGTACGAGAATTCAACACACACAGATGAAAGAGAAACAAACAGTGACGCTTCAGCAGTTTTATGTGGAAAAACCACAAGATTTGACCCAATTGTGAAAATTCATGATTGATTGATGATTACAGAAATCTCTTGTCCCATAAACGAGAAAGGGAAAGAATAATTTTCATATTGCAACGTCGACTTACGACATCTGGTTGGTGGTGATCGATGATGATTGGTGATGCTCATCGATGGTTGGTGGAGGTTAACGAAGGTCGATGGTGGTCGACGATGGTCGGTTGTGGTCCATGACAGCAGCCAGTGGTTAACGAAAGTCGTCGACGGTCGGTAGCGGTAGATGGCGGCCGACGACGAAGTTGAGCTACAGCTCCTCATCAAGGTCTCAGGCTCTCTCTCTAGGCTTCAGCTTTTTCTCATGAGAGGAGTTGGGCTCTATTTATAGTATTCTAGGTGCAATTAATACAAGAGTATGAACTTATCGGACGATTTAGAGAGCTTCCCTCAGTCAAACAGTGTTTAATGGATATTTGGATGCCTTAATGATGTCAGAATTAAGTGATCTTGGGCTCGTTGGATTCGTCTTGTCGAGACGCTCGATTTACTATGAACTTGTTAGATTCGATATTTGTTTGACCTCCCAAATGCGTTAAAAAATCTTCTAAGTGTGGTTCAGTGACTTAATCTAGGCTTGATTTGACTCAGATTAGGCTATTTTTATATCATTAGGCCCGTCTCATCGAGCTGATCAGTTTAACTATAAGTTTGCTAAAATCGAAACTCTATATGACTTTTTATCAAAATTTTAATATTTTTTGCTTAAAATATCATATCTGGATCTGGGCCATGCCTCGAGATTCGTGACAGACGATACNACACCCAAGTTGGCGGGATAACGTCTTCTAGGGCGGGAAGATGAAGAAACATGCAGCCCTTGACTTCGTGACTGTTTCCTGGAACAATGGTGTTGGGGTAAGCTGCTTTGTTGTCCCGAATATTTTATCCGACGTCCATGTAGCAAACTAAGCAGTATTTCAGTTATGGGATTGAGAACTTCCATAGAAGTTCGAATCATTTTCGTTGTCCCGAATATGATTAGTAAACGACGTCAAATTGATGCGTGCTATAAAATTCATGACTGTAGAATAATGAACTATCGTCTTAGCGTTGTATGACAATTCAACACACACAGATGAAAGAGAAACAAACAGTGATGACTCCAGCAGTTTTATGTGGAAAAACCACAGGATCTGACCCAATTGTGAAAATTCATGATTGATTGATGATTACAGAAATCTCTTGTCCCATAAAAGGGAAAGGGAAACTATAATTTTCATATTGCAACATCGACTTACGACATCTGGTTGGTGGTGATCGATGTTGATTAGTGATGTCGATCGATGGTTGGTGGCTGTCAACGAAAGCCGGTGGTGATCGACGATAGTCGATGGTGGTCCATGACAGCAGCCAGTGGTCAACGGAAGTTGGCGGCGGTCGACAGTAGGCGGTGACAGTCAGTAGCGATAAACGACGAGCGACGATAATGCTGAGCTACAGCTCCTCATCAAGGTCTCAGGCTCTCTTTATAGGCTTCAGCTTTTTCTATTGAGAGAAATTGGGCTCTATTTATAGTATTCTAGGTGCAATTAATACAAGAGTATGAACCTTTTTGATCAGACGATTCAGAGAGCTTCCCTCAATCAAACAGTGTTTAATGGATATTTGGATGCCTTAATGATGTCAAAATTGAGTGATCTTGGGCTCGTTGGATTCGTCTTGTCGAGAAGCTTGATTTACTATGAACTTGTTAGATTCGACATTTGTTTGACCTCCCAAATGTGTTAAAAAATCTTCCAAGTGTGGTTCAGTGACTTCAAATGGGCTTGATTTGACTCAAATTGGGCTATTTTTAATATCATTAGGTCCGTTTCATCGAGCTGGTCAATTTAACTATAAATTTGCTAAAATCGAAACTCTGTATGACTTTTTATCAAAATTTTAATATTTCTTGCTTAAAATATCATATCTGGATCTGTGTCATACCTCGAGATTCGTGACAGACGATAAAAATTTATTAGTGGCGTATCAAATTATAAATCTTTGTTGGCAATTAAATTATTTAAATCATTACAGTTTTCAATTATCTATTTATATATATATATATATATATATATCTCTTTAGTTTGGGCCAAAATAAACCGAACACAATCAAATAAACTCATGTCAGCTCTTTTGGCTGCCCTAATTCTCATGCCTCATACTGAAATAACAGACATGGTACTAATCATCCAAAGTTGGATTCAAACAAACTCTGCTGAAAAATTGAATCATTTGTGGGCCTCATATTCAAGATGATAACNTATATATATATATATATATATATCTCTTTAGTTTGGGCCAAAATAAAACGAACACAATCAAATACTCATGTCAGCTCTTTTGGCTGCCCTAATTCTCATGCCTCATACTGAAATAACAGACATAGTACTCAATCATCCTAAGTCGGATTCAAACAAACTCTGCTGAAAAATTGAATCATCTGTGGGCCTCATATTCAAGACGAGAACTTTAGTAATGCTGTATAACCGAAGCAATCATCAAACAGCTGGATCTCCACTGAGGTCGTCATCTTCTTCCTAAACCCTAAAAATGGGAATACGTAGCTTCTGAGAGAACATGAGCGGCTAAGTGGTGGGGCAGCAATGGCTACAGATTATTCAAGGGTGGTAGGTGATGCCGTGAAGCAGTAGTTGGAGCACTGTTGGTTGGTCGCGTANTGGGGCAGCAATGGCTACAGATTATTCAAGGGTGGTAGGTGATGCCGTGAAGCAGTAGTTGGAGCACTGCTGGCTGGTCGTGTAGTCCACGTTGCNTCCTCTCTATTGTGTTTGCAAGTTATTTGTGAAAATGAAAGCAGTTAATTTCAATCTCTATAAGATTTGATGGGTTGGTTCTAAGTGCATTGTTGAATAGTTAATTTGAAATTACGTCAGTTTCAATTTTAATTTTGGATATTTCTATTTTTTTCCAATATATTTGAGATACGTAAACATTAAATTAAAAAACAAATTGTTATGCCACCGAAAAACAAGTTGATGAATCCCANAGTCTCACCTCTTCTCTTCATGCCTACATAAAGTTATATGATTAAAGTTTGTTTTCTTTGAGCTTAATGTTATGGAGGTTTCCTTGGATGACAGAATTCATGGACTGTTGATGACGGGATCTCCGTTCATGTTGGGTCAACAACCTTCATGACTAGGTAGACTTAGGGTCCTAATAGCTTGGGAAGATGGATCTGTGGTGTCCTGACCCTACTATCTCTGCCCGATTATGATTACTCTACCCTTCCTTTGTTCAACCCTTTTTGAGCCTTGTTGCTTCTTTTGATGCTTCATTGATGTCATCTTGTAGACCCAATTGTGGATAAGTCGCCACACATTTAGGATACGATGATTCACTCTCTACCCTTATGACTCTGTTAGGCTTTGGAAGAATAGCGTGAACCCTATAGGATGACACAGATATTTCATTGGCCATGTTTGCTGATAAGCCTCTATTCGTATGGGATCGTGAGAGATTAGCTCTCTGCCCGTATGGATCAACATGAACTTTAATGGCATCGGGATGCTCCTGTGAGATAACCATCATTTGTGACAACCTCTCACTAGTCGTCATTCAAATGTAAGGAGTCCTTTAATCGAGAGAGTTCTTAGGCATCCCATAAGATGTAATTAACAAAAAGGACACTTCCCTTTGGATGTTGTTCTTGACCCCAAAATAAGCACACAAAATTGAATCTCTGATTGTGGGTTGTTTTCATAGGGCCTTCTTCGTGTATATGTTTACAAGATATTTTCGATCTGATTTTGTTTGAACGTACACTCTTGAACTATTACACGAAGTTTACTTTACAAAATTTATTCGTGTTCTTTCTCTCATATGACTTCATTTTCATATTCCCTTAGTTGTCGATTCCTCCTATCTTCATATCATCCATATGACCTGAAAGAGAGATTTATCTGGAAAAAGAAATCATATGTTGATAGACAAACCGACAACTCCTTCAAAAAATAAAAGAGAAAAAGAAAGAAAACAGTTTCGCTTATAAGGACCACAGAAAAGCTCCTTAATTACCTTTGTTCCAGAACTTATTGAGCAAACAAAATACCTTTTATCATTAATTTTCTTAGGTAATCTTCAGATCGTAATTGACCACGATGATACGTTGTCGTGGGAGGTCTCTTTGAACCTATTACAAAATAAATTTGATTTAGCATTCTGGTTTGACTAAGAATATTTTCTTATAAAATCTTTCTCGTATATTTTTTCATGTTGAGCATCATCTGATTTAATTTGAACCGCCCTTCTTCGATTTATGTTATTAGGATTTTTCTATATAAATATCTTTGTAGCTTCTATTCTTTTTTCTTCTTAATTTTTTCCACATTCAATTTTTCATTTTTTTTCTTTATTTTTTCTAGACTGGGTGATCTATAAAGGAGGATTTTAAAAAGACCAACGCTAAGAAGCCTTTCTGGCTAGAACAAAAAAGGACGTGAACAAACATAATTTTAATTAATTATAAATATTTGTTGGTAATTAAATTATTTAAACATAACGGTCATCAGTTATCTATCTATCTATCTATCTATCTATAAATATAATTATATCATTAGTTTGAGTTAGAACAAACGGAATACAATTGAATAAATACATGTTCGTGCTCGTGTCCGGCTCGTGTACAAAGGGAGCTCAAAAAATTATTCATGTTCAGTCATCGTAACAAATGAATCAAACTCAAGTTATTTATTGAGCCGAACACCGAATGACCAGCCCTTTTGGCAGCCCTACTTCTCATGCCTCATTCTGAAATAACAGGCATAGTATTCAATCATCCTAAGTCGGATTCAAACAAACTCTGCTGAAAAATTGAATCATTTGTGGGCCTCATTTTCAAGGCGAGAACTTTAGTAATGCTGTACAACTGAAGCAATCATCAAACAGCTGGATCTCCACTGAGGTCGTCATCTTCTTCCTAAACCCTAAAAATGGGAATACGTAGCTTCAGAGAGAACATGAGCGGCTAAGTGGTGGGGCAGCAATGGTTACAGATTATTCGAGGGGGGTAGGTGATGCCGTGAAGCAGTAGTTGGAGCACTGTTGGCTGGTCGTGTAGTCCACGTTGTGTGGTTTTGGTTGCGAAGCTCGTCTAATCCTCTCTGAGATATCTTGTTTTTTAGGGTAGATGTAGATGATATGTCTATTTATCAGATGTAGATGGAAGGCCAAAAAGACTTCATGAGGATACTACAGATGACTTTTGATGAGAATAAGCTTTGTTTTGAAGATAAGAAAGAAGATTGGCGGTCAGTTTCAGTATTATCTTAATGCCAGAATTGTTTTTGAGTCTAAAAAATATGAATTAGTATAATATTATTAGAAAAAGGGCAATTACAAACATATCATTACATACATACCAGCTAATTCATATGTATTTATATAGTAACATCTAAGGACAAATTTGTACCAACTTTGTTCATTTTGATAATTTCTTAGATTTCAGTATAGATTGAAGAATGGTGATTTGAGTGTAGAATGATAATTTAAATAATACTTATAATAAATTATGATTGAATTTATGATAAATAATATTATTTTTAAATTAGTAATATTTTTTATTATAAAACTGTAGAATAATATTTTTATAATGCATATTTAATTGAAAGAATAATTAAGATAATGATTATGTACTAATATTAATTTTAGAAATATTTACACCTATTAGTTTAATTTATTATAAATAATTCATTAAGTGCTCATATTAAATTTTGATAAGATATATTGTTTTTCTTTGTATTTATTTTTTTAAGAAATAGTTTAAGATTCAAGGAATAAGTTAAAATTCTTAAGTATTTTTTTATTTAAATGCTTATACATTTTACCCTTGCGTGAGAGCGAGGAAAAAAAAAATAAAAGCGCATAATAAAAGAAACAAAGACAATAAAGAAGTCACAAATGAAGGTATCATCCAATAAGTAGTACATCTGAGAGAAAAATTGAAGTGCAAATGAAGTTAGGTGGTGTTACTGTTGGTCATATAATTGTTCTCAGTCATCTTTCTGTCCAGGTGTATAAGATAAGTCATGGGATATGATGTAAACTGTCTTTGAGCATGTACAAAATATGAAATTTGCAACATACCCCTAACACAATTGATCATGTGAACGTATCATCGCATGCAAGATCCAAAACTGGTGCTGTGAAGGAGCGCTACAAGGTGTCGCCGATGAAGGATATACTTGCTTTAGTATATGATGTCAGAGTGTACTCGTATGAGATTAAATCTAGAGAACATAAGGAGGTGGGGTGGAGTTCTGAATGTAGAACTGGAAGGCCTGTGATTATAGGTCGACCGTGAAATGCCTACATCCTTTTTGTTGTTGTCATCTTTTTACAGCATGTTAGATAGGTTGATTGATTGCTTCATATAGGCCTCCCATGTTATCATTGCCTTTTATTTAGAACTCTCATCATCGGAGCCCCAAAAAGGCGATGAAAATTCTTTTATCTCACAACATAATCATGATAAAAAAATATTAATTATATGCATAACATTTGAAAATTAGTGTAGATAAACTTTAATTTATTTGAGAGTTAGTAAATACATGTGCTCATTGTACAGGTGCTCTCAAGTAATGTGTCTGAAGAATCTTTTATAGTTAGTGTAGCGTGGCCCATGTCCTTACCCATCTCATGTATATAACAACAACTCGATCCCGATCTAAGCCTCCAAAATATGGGGCAACGGTTGATATACCTCTCTATCATTCTAGATCTCAATGTACGGTGAAAGTCGGCCCAATCCACATCCCTCTTCTCCTACCTAGTAACCTCGGAAAATTTGACTCCATAGCATGAAACCATGGATAATCGTCTAAACTATCATGTCACTCTCTTTATTCGCTTCCACTTTATTACTTTGAGGAACATCATCGTAGCTCTCATTTTTACATAGTGTTAGGTTTTATTATTGAGCAACTTATAGTACACACTATGTGATCTCATTGTCTCATATTAGAGTTGTGACATTCCGACTGAAAATTTGCATACAATCAATACGGTGTGAGTTCTAGGATCACCACTCAGGGCACACAGTGCTCTTAAAATGCAGTGGTTTAAAGGTTGAATGTGTCGGTATACATAGAAGTCGGCACGACCTCTTACACAACCTTAGTTGAAGTTATCAGCAATATATAGCCTAAACATTTTTAGGCTATATACTTTTTTAGTAAATTTTTTAAAATATTCAAGTTTCTATTTAAATTTCTATGTGTAATTAAAGTAAAATTTTAGGCTAAGAGAACTTCTATGTGAAGAGGTGGGTGGAAGATCTCTTACGTTGTAAGTTCGCATTAGATTATTTACGTCCTTTTATAAAGTTTTATTTAGCCTGAAAACAACACCATGCTTAACACATTCAAGTTCACCAGTCGATCTAGTCACTCAACATGTAAATATGTTTACTAGTTGCATAAATATGTTCTATAGTTGATCTGACCATAACTTATATGAGATTTGAAATGAAATTATCATAGATGACCAAATGCACAAATATACATAGGTAAATAAATTAACTTGCAAAAAATGATGCATTATTATTATTTTATTAAAATTATTATTATTATTATTATTATTATTATTATATTCGACTTGTATTGGGTGATATCGTTTCCAAGCGGAAGATTATTGCGTTGTGTGAAGCCGAAGCACAGACAAAGCATGCACCTGCGCTCACTTCTAGGTGCAGCTTCACAGGAGTCGACATATAAACGCCGGCTATGGGCGCATATGCGCCCACTTATATGTGGGCGTTGTTTGATTCCAGAGACGTTGGTGCTTATGCGTTAACCTTTAGGTGCCTAAGGGCCCAACTTAAGCAATACACGGCAGAGACATTGGCTCATAGGCGCCAAGTCCATGATCGTGATGCTCACGATAAAAATTTGACTGCTGGTTTTTGCTTATTTCTTGGCTCAACACTTATCCATTGTGCAAACAAACAACTATGGATCATACCTCAACTGAAGTGGAACATCATGCTCTCGCTACAACAACTTCTCATATTGTTTGTATATGTCTGTTAGTTGAATTGGCATATCTCTTAGTTGACCAACACCTGTATATTGCGATTTGCGACAATATTCGGCTATTGCTTTGCCTAATAAAACCAGTGTATCATGCACAAATTAAGCATATTGAAGTTAACTATCATTTTATACGAGACCATATCAATTAAAATGATATCATTGTTCATCACATATTCGCTCAAGAACAAATTGCTGATGTATTCATCAAATTTCTCACCAATACAAAGCTTCAAGTTCTCTGCACCAAACTGACGCTTGCACATGAATCCTCAATTTGAGGGATGGTGATAACTGTTCTCGCTTGGTAACTCTGCTCCTCTCCACTAGTTTCAGTAGGTTGTATCTCAGCCCTTAATCTCTGACTGATTTACTTCCTATCCGTTGGTTTAAAACCTCCCGGCCATCAGTTTTAGATGTTATTCTACAATCTGTATTATATAAGCGAGGATAAAGCAGGGTTTTACCATATAAATGGTTTGTTTGTATGTGGGTGTAACGGCGCAAAGATACTACCATTTAACAATTGGAAGACAAGTGGCATGCTCCAGAATTATTAGTTTAACACCTATACTTTACTTTTTTGCATTTAAACAACCAAAATCCTTCATATCACATTAAGAAAAAAACCACTATTAGCTTTTAAGCATTGAAATACACATTTTCTTGCATAGATAAATACATAAGAATTGAGTGGCATGTATGTAAATCTTCCAATCAAATATCTAAACCTCAAACCCAGCTCTGTGCCGCATCCTTTCTCATTCCACTTGCATCCAATCTCTGCCTCAACTCACCCTTCTCTTCCCACATCTTTTGCTCAGCATAAATATTAGAGAGAGAGACATATGGACCATTATTGCCTGGTTTCAGTGCCATTAGCTTATCTGCTGACCTCTTTCCAACTTCCATTTCTCCATATATCTCACAAGCCCCTAAAAGTGTTTCCCACACCAACGGATCCGATCCCGCACCCATCTCTTCTATAAACGCCTCAGCTTCTCTCAACCTTCCCGCTCTACCAAACAAATCTACCACACATGCACAATGTTCCCTTCTAGGCTTTATGCAGTATTCGCCAATCATGGACTCTACAATCCTAAGTCCTTCATTTACAAGACCTCCATGGCTACAAGCAGATAAGGCACCAAGACAAGTAACTCCATCAGGCTTAAAGCCTTGTTTTTTCATCAATTCAAACAGCTCGAGAGCTTTTCTTCCCTTCCCATGCTGACCATAGCCATAAATCATTATGGTCCATGACACCACATCAATGTTTTTAATGGTCTGAAAGACCAAATGAGCATCTTCCAAGCTCCCACATTTAAAGTACATATCCATTAGAGCATTACCCACCCCTACATCTGATTGAACTTTGGATTTCATCACTCTGGAATGAATCATTCTCCCATGTTCAACAATGGATAATTCACTGAAAGCTGGCAAAACAGTAGCAAAGCAATATTCATTCTCTGTTATGCCTGCTCCGAGCATTTTTCTGTAAAAGCTAATCACCTCCTTCGTCATCCCATACTGCACAAATGCGCTGAGCATTGCTGTCCAAGTTATGATATTCGGTTTCGGAATTCTCTCAAACACTTGTGAGGCAGAGTCAATGGCTTCTCCACATCTAGAGTACATTGTTAGTAGAGCATTTCCAGCTGGAGTATCGGAGTCCAACCCAAACTTCAAAGCGCAGCTATGGAGCTGCATGCCTAGGTCCAAATCCTTCTTCTCCAAGCAGGTTTTCAAGACGCTCGTCAACGCAAAACAATCGAAGCAGCCACCATTTTCCCATCTCATTCTTGAGAAAATGGAGACGGTCTTCTCTTTGTTGCCGCTGCAAGCACAGGCATCAATCATTATATTCCACGAGACTGAATCGAAGTCTGTTATATCTTCAAACGCACAAATGGCGTCCTCAAGCCCTGATAACCTCTCGTAGCAATTCACCAAAGCTCCTCCGACAAATCCATCGGAGCATAAGCCAAATTTTATCGAATGTGAGTGAAGCTGCATCAGCACACAAGGATACTTACTAGTATTGTAACCCGAGAGCAGTACTGATAGGGTTAGGGCATTGGGAGTCATTCCTTCCTCCAGCATTCGGGAGTACAGAAACACGGCTTCCGTAGGATCTCCATTGCTGCGGATATGAGCGGAGATAAAAGTGTTGTAAGATACGGCATCCCTGGTCGGCATTTGATCAAACAAAAGGCGGACATCGCGGGGGTGACCATAGTTTAGGTAGAACTTGAGGAGCTTGTTCCAGAGAGAAAAGGAAGATGATGCGAGATCATGAAGGATAATGATTCGGGCATGAGCAGCGGCGGCGCTGCGTAGGTTGCCGGTGGCGGTGAAAGATTGCAGGGCAGCGGAGAGGTCAGAGAGGTTACAGGCGGTGTAACTCCGCCGAGAAACCGTCCGTGAGGAATGATGGTGATATATTCCACAGCCAATCTTCCACAGCATGACAGAAAATATTCTTGAAAACTTTCTAGCAAATTTTAAATCGTAAAACTGGGATCAATTTTTTAGGAAAATTTACATATATACAGCACAAATCTTTTGTAATTACAAATCAAACACATAAAATTTGATACTTATATGTCAACATTCATTTAACTAACGTTGAGTTGCCAGTGCAGTATGCCGCCGCCTCATAAACTTTCCAGTGCGCAATCTTGTCGCTTTCCTCGCTATTACATTCCCCCTTTTCTGCAACTTTTCAAGCTTTTCCTTTCTGCCCTTTATATGAGCCTCGATCGCCTTGTTTCTGTTCTCTTCAGACAATAAAGCTAGCCTCGCAAATCTCTTAGGGTTCACCTTTCCAACTCTGTCATTTATATCTTTAAAAGCTGAAACTAACCCTGCCCTCATAAAATAGCCGTCTGTGAGAGACATCGAATTAGAACTGGGAAGATAGGGCGCATCTTTCAACTCCAGATCCATGCAGAATGAAGAATCCTTTAGCCACATCCTAAGGGAGTGAGCTTTTGCCACAAGGATGCCGGATCGAGTTTTACAGGGAAGGAATGGTGAGCCCATTTCCCAGAGATATGTCTTGAGGGTTTTGTCCAGGGAAACCAGGTTGTACTCTGCAGTCCCTGTGATCAACACAACTGATTTAGGTGACTCCGGAGATCCCTGCAATGAAGCATCCTGTTGCATGCAAGAGCAAAAATAAAATAAAAATCAGAAGCCAGTAAAAAGTTTTACATTAGAATTTCTGCACGCACAAAGTGCTTACTTGCATATAGTCAAGCCATAGCGTAAGAGCTACAAGTGCTGCACCGCCTGAAAGTTTTCTGAAATCAGCTCCCCAGTCCCGATCTGCAACCCTGCTTGTAATACATCAGAAGTTGCAGAATCAATGGAATCTTACTCAGGTTCTTATTGGCAACCGTTTTTATTTTAAACAAAAAAAAAAAGTCTTGTAAATCTTCGACTCAGCATAACTTAGAAATTAGAATGTGAAGATTTCGGAATAGTTTTCATTTAAATACAACACAGATAATTCCTAGACAAAAGCAGTGCAACCATTCAGAGCTTATTTTGGTTTTGACATAATAAATTCACTTTTTTTCATTCATTTCTATAAATAATTGTCAGATATATTAAATACTAAATTTATGATGTGATTTTATGGCTCCCGTTTCGTCTCCTAAAGAAATTATGACCGCATTGATTGTGACTTTATAAAGAAATTATGAGCACACGGATTCAAGGATTTGACCGTTAGATCAAGCTTATAATAGTTTTTAGATTGCAATCCGTATGCCATTATTTTATTGGCTCTCTTTTAATTATTTACGTTAAAGGGCTATTGCTAAAATTATAAATACTCCTCTTCCATTTTATATAAAACACTCTTCACTTGAAATCTCTCATTTGATATAGTAATTCTCCTCTGCCCATGATTTTTCCCAACTTGGGTTTTCCCCATAAAATCTATGCGTTCTTTCTCTTTTTCTTATTTCATTATTTGTTGCATTGATTTAATATCAACTTATAATAAGTGGTATCAAAGTCATACATGATTTCGGCGATGGAAACAGTTAAAAATGACATCCCTCTTTTAGATCGCAACAACAAATTTTCTCTTTGGAAGGTTAAGATGCAAGGAGTCTTAGTAAAGATGGATCTAAACAATAGGCTACTTGGGTTCGAAAAAATGCCCTCATCATGGACGTTGGAGGAAAAGCAACCTAAAGATCGAAAGTTTCTTTCTCAAATTTATCTTCATTTAAAACACTAAATTCTACATGACGTTTTGAAGGAGAAGGCCAACGCTGCGTTATGACTCAAACTAGAGCAATTGTGCATGGTCTGACCAGTAATTTGCACTTAAAACAACGTTTACACTCTCATAGAATGACAGAAGGTGCGTCTGTTATAAATAACTTAACTATTTCTAAGAAAATTTTCTCTGATTTGGAAGACAGAAGTTAATTATGACGAAGACGATTTGACACTAATCTTATAATGCTCATTGTCTTCATCATATAAAATGTTTAGATAAATAATCTTGTATGGGTGAGAGACGTTTAGTTTAGACAAAGTATATGATGTTTTACTTGGTGAGGAGAAGATGAAACAACTAGTGGATGAACTTGTTGCTCAATGAGAAGACCTTCTCGTTAAAGGTAAAACTCAAGAGAAGAGTTAGGTGCCAATACAAAGAGTGGATCAAATCCTAGAAATAAAGATAAGATATACAATTACTGTAAGAAAAGGGGACATCAAATCTGAATGTTACAAATTCAGAATAAAAAAAAATAAGAAAGCAACTTAAAATCAAAAGGGCAAACAATCAGATCATTCTAGTATAGCCAGTGTTGATAAAGAAGTTATTAATTATGGTGAAGTCCTAGTTGTCTCAGACGGAGAACCTTGTGATGATTGGGTACTTGATTCAGCTTGTATGTTTCATATGTGTTCCAATAGAGATTGGTTTTCAACATATAAAACAGTGTCAGGGTACCGTTTTAAGGAGTAGCATGCTCCTTGTAAGATAATCGGTGTCGGTACTATTAGAATCAAGATATTTGTTGGAGTTATCAGAACACTTGGAGATGGGAGACATGTCCCGAATCTGAAAAGAAATCTAATCTTTTTAAGTAGTCTTTGTTTCTTATGGGTATAAGTACTTTGGTGAAGGTGGGAGTTTTGAAGATAGGCCAAGGATCTCTTATTATGACGAAGGGATTNTCCTCTCTATTGTGTTTGCAAGTTATTTGTGAAAATGAAAGCAGTTAATTTCAATCTCTATAAGATTTGATGAGTTGGTTCTAAGTGCATTGTCGAATAGTTAATTTGGAATTACGTCAGTTTCAATTTTAATTTTGGATATTTCTATTTTTTTTTCAATATATTTGAGATACGTAAACATTAAATTAAAAAACAAATTGTTATGCCAACGAAAAAACAAGTTGATGAAGCCCGAATCTTAGAGCAAACTTTTGAATTAAAATTTGTTGAGTTCGTTATATGATTATTTGAACTTTATTTATGATAAACTCGAAGCTCAACATAACACCAATATCAATGCTCTCTATACGACAACTCCCATTGTTAACACCAATATCGATGCTCTCTATTACATTAACAATGATGCCCATTGCAACACCAACATACTAACACAAATATGATTAGTAGCCGCCATTACGAATTTCGCTCCATTCTGCACATTCAGTCTTCCATAGAAGGACACGAAACACCCAAGTTGGCGGGATAACGTCTTCTAGGGCGGGAAGATGAAGAAACATGCAGCCCTTGACTTCGTGACAGTTTCCTGGAACAATGGGCGTTGGAGTAAGCTGCTCTGTTGTCCCGAATATTTTATTTGATGTCCATGTAGCAAACTAAGCAGTACTTCAGTTATGGGATTGAGAACTTCCATAGAAGCCCGAATCATTTCCGTTGTCCCGAATATGATTAGTAAACGACGTCAAATGGATGTGTGCTATAAAATTCATGACGGTAGAATAATGAACTATCATCTTAGCGTTGTACGAGAATTCAAC
The DNA here is from genome assembly GCA_002079205.1 of Phalaenopsis hybrid cultivar. Classification (NCBI taxonomy): domain Eukaryota; kingdom Viridiplantae; phylum Streptophyta; class Magnoliopsida; order Asparagales; family Orchidaceae; genus Phalaenopsis; species Phalaenopsis hybrid cultivar. The sequence goes on along the minus strand of JXCR01146865.1, from coordinate 22,522 downwards.
ACACACAGATGAAAGAGAAACAAACAGTGACGCTTCAGCAGTTTTATGTGGAAAAACCACAAGATTTGACCCAATTGTGAAAATTCATGATTGATTGATGATTACAGAAATCTCTTGTCCCATAAACGAGAAAGGGAAAGAATAATTTTCATATTGCAACGTCGACTTACGACATCTGGTTGGTGGTGATCGATGATGATTGGTGATGCTCATCGATGGTTGGTGGAGGTTAACGAAGGTCGATGGTGGTCGACGATGGTCGGTTGTGGTCCATGACAGCAGCCAGTGGTTAACGAAAGTCGTCGACGGTCGGTAGCGGTAGATGGCGGCCGACGACGAAGTTGAGCTACAGCTCCTCATCAAGGTCTCAGGCTCTCTCTCTAGGCTTCAGCTTTTTCTCATGAGAGGAGTTGGGCTCTATTTATAGTATTCTAGGTGCAATTAATACAAGAGTATGAACTTATCGGACGATTTAGAGAGCTTCCCTCAGTCAAACAGTGTTTAATGGATATTTGGATGCCTTAATGATGTCAGAATTAAGTGATCTTGGGCTCGTTGGATTCGTCTTGTCGAGACGCTCGATTTACTATGAACTTGTTAGATTCGATATTTGTTTGACCTCCCAAATGCGTTAAAAAATCTTCTAAGTGTGGTTCAGTGACTTAATCTAGGCTTGATTTGACTCAGATTAGGCTATTTTTATATCATTAGGCCCGTCTCATCGAGCTGATCAGTTTAACTATAAGTTTGCTAAAATCGAAACTCTATATGACTTTTTATCAAAATTTTAATATTTTTTGCTTAAAATATCATATCTGGATCTGGGCCATGCCTCGAGATTCGTGACAGACGATACAAATTTATTAGTGGCGTATCAAATTATAAATCTTTGTTGGCAATTAAATTATTTAAATCATTACAGTTTTCAATTATCTATTTATCTATATATATATATATATATATCTCTTTAGTTTGGGCCAAAATAAAACGAACACAATCAAATACTCATGTCAGCTCTTTTGGCTGCCCTAATTCTCATGCCTCATACTGAAATAACAGACATAGTACTCAATCATCCTAAGTCGGATTCAAACAAACTCTGCTGAAAAATTGAATCATCTGTGGGCCTCATATTCAAGACGAGAACTTTAGTAATGCTGTATAACCGAAGCAATCATCAAACAGCTGGATCTCCACTGAGGTCGTCATCTTCTTCCTAAACCCTAAAAATAGGAATACGTAGCTTCGGAGAGAACATGAGCGGCTAAGTGGTGGGGCAGCAATGGCTACAGATTATTCAAGGGTGGTAGGTGATGCCGTGAAGCAGTAGTTGGAGCACTGCTGGCTGGTCGTGTAGTCCACGTTGCGTGGTTTTGGTTGCGAAGCTCGTCTAATCCTCTCTGAGATATCTTGTTTTTTAGGGTAGATGTAGATGATATGTCTATTTATCAGATGTAGATGGAAGGCCAAAAAGACTTCATGAGGATACTACAGATGACTTTTGATGAGAATAAGCTTTGTTTTGAAGATAAGAAAGAAGATTGGCGGTCAGTTTCAGTATTATCTTAATGCCAGAATTGTTTTTGAGTCTAAAAAATATGAATTAGTATAATATTATTAGAAAAAGGGCAATTACAAACATATCATTACATAAATACCAGCTAATTCATATGTATTTATATAGTAACATCTAAGGACAAATTTGTACCAATTTTGTTCATTTTGATAATTTCTTAGATTTCAGTATAGATTGAAGAATGATGATTTGAGTGTAGGATGATAATTTAAATAATACTTATAATAAATTATGATTGAATTTATGATAAATAATATTATTTTTAAATTAGTAATATTTTTTATTATAAAACTCTAGAATAATATTTTTATTATGTATATTTAATTGAAAGAATAATTAAGATAATGATCATATACTAATATTAATTTTAGAAATATTTACACCTATTAGTTTAATTTATTATAAATAATTCATTAAGTGCTCATATTAAATTTTGATAAGATATATTGTTTTTCTTTGTATTTATTTTTTTAAGAAATAGTTTAAGATTCAAGGAATAAGTTAAAATTCTTAAGTATTTTTTATTTAAATGCTTATATATTTTACTCTTGCGTGAGAGCGAGGAAAAAAAAAAAGCGCATAATAAAAGAAACAAAGACAATAAAGAAGTCACAAATGAAGGTATCATCCAATAAGTAGTACATCTGAGAGAAAAATTGAAGTGCAAATGAAGTTAGGTGGTGTTACTGTTGGTCATATAATTGTTCTCAGTCATCTTTCTGTCCAGGTGTATAAGATAAGTCATGGGATATGATGTAAACTGTCTTTGAGCATGTACAAAATATGAAATTTGCAACATACCCCTAACACTGTTGATCATGTGAAGGTATCATCGCATGCATGATCTAGAACTGGTGTTGTGAAGGAGCGCTACAAGGTGTTGCCGATGAAAGATATACTTACTTTAGTATATGTTGTCAGAGTGTACTCATATGAGATTAATTCTAGAGAATATGAGGAGGTGGGGTGGGGTTATGAATGTAGAACTGGAAGGCCCGTGATTATAGGTAGACCGTGAAATGCCTACATCCTTTTTGTTGTTGTCATCGTTTTACAACATGTTAGATAGGTTGATCGATTGCTTCATATAGGCCTCCCATGTTATTATTGCCTTTTATTTAGAACTCTCATCATCGGAGCCCCAAAAAGGCGATGAAAATTCCTTTATCTCACAACATAATCATGATAAAAAAAAAATATTAACTATATGCATAACATTTGAAAATTAGTGTAGATAAACTTTAATTTATTTGAGAGTTAGTAAATACATGTGCTCTCAAGTAATGTGTCTGAAGAATCTTTTATAGTTAGTGTAGCGTAGCCCATGTCCTTACCCATCTCATGTATATAACAACAACTCGATCCCGATCTACGCCTCCAAAATATGGGGCAACGGTAGATATACCTCTCTATCATCCTAGATATCAATGTACTGTCGGTGAAAGTCGGCCCAATCCATATCCCTCTTCTCCTGTCCATTAACCTCAGAAAATTTGACTCCATAGCATGAATATTCACTATGGATAATCGTCTGAACTATCATGTCACTCTCTTTATTTGCTTCCACTTTATTATTTTAAGGAACATCATTGCAGCTCTCATTTTTACATAGTGTTAAGTTTTATTATTGAGCAACTTATAATACACACTATGTGATCTCATTGTCTCATATTAGAGTTGTGACATACCGACTGAAAATTTGCATACAATCCATACGGTGTGAGTTCTAGGATCACCACTCAGGGCACAAAGTGCTCTAAAATGCAACTGTTTAAAGGTTGAATGTGTCGGTATACATAGAAGTCGGCACAACCTCTTACACAACCTTAGTTGAAGTTATCAGCAATATACAACCTAAACATTTTTAGGCTATATACTTTTTTGGTAAATTTTTTAAAATATTCAAGTTTCTATTTAAATTTCTATGTGTAATCAAAGTAAAATTTTAGGCTAAGAGAACTTCTATGTGAAGAGGTGGGTAGAAGATCTCTTACGTTGTAAGTTCGCATTAGATTATTTACGTCCTTTTATAAAGTTTTATTTAGCCTGAAAACAACACCATGCGTAACACATTCAAGTTCACCAGTCGATCTAGTCACTCAACATGTAAATATGTTTACTAGTCGTATAAATATGTTCTATAGTTAATCCGACCACAACTTATATGAGATTTGAAATGAAATTATCATAGATGACCAAATGCACAAATATACATAGGTAAATAAATTAACTTGCAAAAAATGATGCATTATTATTATTTTATTAAAATTATTACTATTATTATTATTATTATTATATTCGACTTGTATTGGGTGATATAGTTTCCAAGCGGAAGATTATTGCGTTGCGTGGAGCCGAAGCACAGACAGTGCACCCAACACATATGCAACTGCGCTCACTTCTAGGCGCAGCTTCACAGGAGTCGACACATGAACGCCGGCTACGGGCGCATATGCACCCACTTATATGTGGGCTTTGTTTGATTCCAGAGACGTTGGTGCTTATGCGTTAACCTTTAAGTGCCCAAGGGCCCAACTTAAGCAATGCGCGGCAGAGACATTGGCTCATAGGCGCCAAGTCCATGATCGTGATGCTCATGATAAAAATTTGACTACTGGTTTTTGCTTGTTTCTTGGCTCAACACTCATCCAGTGTGCAAACAAACAACTATGGATCATACCTCAACTGAAGCAGAACATCATGCTCTCGCTACAACAACTTCTCATATTGTTTGTATATGTCTGTTAGTTGAATTGGCATATCTCTTACTTGACCAACACCTGTATATTGCGATTTGCGACAATATTCGGCTATTGCTTTGATTAATAAAACCAGTGTATCATGCACAAATTAAGCATATTGAAGTTAACTATCATTTTATACGAGACCATATCAATTAAAATGATATCATTGTTCATCACATATTCGCTCAAGAACAAGTTGCTGATGTACTCATCAAATTTCTCACCAATACAAAGTTTCAAGTTCTCTGCACCAAATTGACGCTTCCACATGAATCCTCAATTTGAGGGATGGTGATAACTGTTCTCGCTTAGTAACTCTGCTCCTCTCCACTAGTTTCAGTAGGTTGTATCTCAGCCCTTAATCACTAATGATTTACTTCCTATCCGTTGGTTTAAAACCTCCCGGCAATCTGCTTTAGATGTTATTCTACAATCTGTATTATATAAAGCGAGGATAAAGCAGAGTTTTACCATATAAATGGTTTGTTTGTATGTGGGTGTAACGGCGCAAAGATACTACCATTTAACAATTGGAAGACAAGTGGCATGCTCCAGAATTATTAGTTTAACACCTAAACTTTACTTTCTTGCATTTAAACAACCAAAATCCTTCATATCACATTAAAAAAAAACTACTATTAGCTTTTAAGCATTGAAATACACATTTTCTTGCATAGATAAATACAGAAGAATTGAGTGGCATGCATGTAAATCTTCCAATCAAATATCTAAACCTCAAACCCAGCTCTGTGCCGCATCCTTTCTCATTCCACTTGCATCCAATCTCTGCCTCAACTCACCCTTCTCTTCCCACATCTTTTGCTCAGCATAAATATTAGAGAGAGAGACATATGGACCATTATTGCCTGGTTTCAGTGCCATTAGCTTATCTGCTGACCTCTTTCCAACTTCCATTTCTCCATATATCTCACAAGCCCCTAAAAGTGTTTCCCACACCAACGGATCCGATCCCACACCCATCTCTTCTATAAACGCCTCAGCTTCTCTCAACCTTCCCGCTCTACCAAACAAATCTACCACACATGCACAATGTTCCCTTCTAGGCTTTATGCAGTATTCGCCAATCATGGACTCTACAATCCTAAGTCCTTCATTTACAAGACCTCCATGGCTACAAGCAGATAAGGCACCAAGACAAGTAACTCCATCAGGCTTAAAGCCTTGTTTTTTCATCAATTCAAACAGCTCGAGAGCTTTTCTTCCCTTCCCATGCTGACCATAGCCATAAATCATTATGGTCCATGACACCACATCAATGTTTTTCATGGTCTGAAAGACCAAATGAGCATCTTCCAAGCTCCCACATTTAAAGTACATATCCATAAGAGCATTACCCACCCCTACATCTGATTGAACTTTGGATTTCATCACTCTGGAATGAATTATTCTCCCATGTTCAACAATGGATAATTCACTGAAAGCTGGCAAAACAGTAGCAAAGCAATATTCATTCTCTGTTATGCCTGCTCCGAGCATTTTTCTGTAAAAGCTAATCACCTCCTTCGTCATCCCATACTGCACAAATGCGCTGAGCATTGCTGTCCAAGTTATGATATTCGGTTTCGGAATTCTCTCAAACACTTGTGAGGCAGAGTCAATGGCTTCTCCACATCTAGAGTACATTGTTAGTAGAGCATTTCCAGCTGGAGTATCGGAGTCCAACCCAAACTTCAAAGCGCAGCTATGGAGCTGCATGCCTAGGTCCAAATCCTTCTTCTCCAAGCAGGTTTTCAAGACGCTCGTCAACGCAAAACAATCGAAGCAGCCACCATTTTCCCATCTCATTCTTGAGAAAATGGAGACGGTCTTCTCTTTGTTGCCGCTGCAAGCACAGGCATCAATCATTATATTCCACGAGACTGAATCGAACTCTGTTATATCTTCAAACGCACAAATGGCGTCCTCAAGCCCTGATAACCTCTCGTAGCAATTCACCAAAGCTCCTCCGACAAATCCATCGGAGCATAAGCCAAATTTTATCGAATGTGAGTGAAGCTGCATCAGCACACAAGGATACTTACTAGTATTGTAACCCGATAGCAGTACTGATAGGGTTAGGGCATTGGGAGTCATTCCTTCCTCCAGCATTCGGGAGTAGAGAAACACGGCTTCCGTAGGATCTCCATTGCTGCGGATATGAGCGGAGATAAAAGTGTTGTAAGATACGGCATCCCTGTTCGGCATTTGATCAAACAAAAGGCGGACATCGCGGGGGTGACCATAGTTTAGGTAGAACTTGAGGAGCTTGTTCCAGAGAGAAAAGGAAGATGATGCGAGATCATGAAGGATAATGATTCGGGCATGAGCAGCGGCAGCGCTGCGTAGGTTGCCGGTGGCAGTGAAAGATTGCAGGGCAGCGGAGAGGTCAGAGAGGTTACAGGCGTTGTAACTCCGCCGAGAAAGCGTCCGTGAGGAATGATGGTGATATATTCCACAGCCAATCTTCCACAGCATGACAGCAAATATTCTTGAAAACTTTCGAGCAAATTTTAAATCGTAAAACTGGGATCAAATTTTTAGGAAAATTTACATATATACCGCACAAATCTTTTGTAATTACAAATCAAACACATAAAATTTGATACTTATATGTCAACATTCATTTAACTAACGTTGAGTTGCCAGTGCAGTATGCCGCCGCCTCATAAACTTTCCAGTGCGCAATCTTGTCGCTTTCCTCGCTATTACATTCCCCCTTTTCTGCAACTTTTCAAGCTTTTCCTTTCTGCCCTTTATATGAGCCTCGATCGCCTTGTTTCTGTTCTCTTCAGACAATAAAGCTAGCCTCGCAAATCTCTTAGGGTTCACCTTTCCAACTCTCTCATTTATATCTTTAAAAGCTGAAACTAACCCTGCCCTCATAAAATAGCCGTCTGTGAGAGACATCGAATTAGAACTGGGAAGATAGGGCGCATCTTTCAACTCCAGATCCATGCAGAATGAAGAATCCTTTAGCCACATCCTAAGGGAGTGAGCTTTTGCCACAAGGACGCCGGATCGAGTTTTACAGGGAAGGAATGGTGAGCCCATTTCCCAGAGATAAGTCTTGAGGGTTTTGTCCAGGGAAACCAGGTTGTACTCTGCAGTCCCTGTGATCAACACAACTGATTTAGGTGACTCCGGAGATCCCTGCAATGAAGCATCCTGTTGCATGCAAGAGAAAAAATAAAATAAAAATCAGAAGCCACTAAAAAGTTTTACATTAGAATTCCTGCACGCACAAAGTGCTTACTTGCATATAGTCAAGCCATAGCGTAAGAGCTACAAGTGCTGCACCGCCTGAAAGTTTTCTGAAATCAGCTCCCCAGTCCCGATCTGCAACCCTGCTTGTAATACATCAGAAGTTGCAGAATCAATGGAATCTTACTCAGGTTCTTATTGGCAACCGTTTTTATTTTAAACAAAAAAAAAATGTCTTGTAAATCTTCAACTCAGCATAACTTAGAAATTAGAATGTGAAGATTTCGTAATAGTTTTCATTTAAATACAACACAGATAATTCCTAGACAAAAGCAGTGCAAACATTCAGAGCTTATTTTGGTTTTGACATAATAAATTCGCTTTTTTCATTCATTTCTATAAATAATTGTCAGATATATTAAATACTAAATTTATGATGTGATTTTATGGGTCCGTTTAGTCTCCTAAGGAAATTATGACCGCATGGATTGTGACTTTATAAAGAAATTATGAGCACACGGATTCAAGGATTTGACCGTTAGATCAAGCTTATAATAATCTTTAGATTGCAATCCGTATGCCATTATTTTATTGGCTCTCTTTTAATTATTTACGTTAAAGGGGTATTGCTAAAATTATAAATACTCCTCTTCCATTTTATGTAAAACACTCTTCACTTGAAATCTCTCATTTGATATGGTAATTCTCCTCTGCCCATGATTTTTCCCAACTTGGGTTTTCCCCGTAAAATCTATGCGTTCTTTCTTTTTTCTTATTTCATTATTTGTTGCATTGATTTAATATCAACTTATAATAAGTGGTATCAAAGTCATACATGATTTCGGCGATGGCAACAGTTAAGAATGACATCGCTCTTTTAGATCGCAACAACAAATTTTTTCTTTGGGAGGTTAAGATGCAAGAAGTCTTAGTAAAGATGGATCTAAACAATAGGCTACTTGGGTTCGAAAAAATGCCCTCATCATGGACGTTGGAGGAAAAGCAACCTAAAGATCGAAAGTTTCTTTCTCAAATTTATCTTCATTTAAAACACCAGATTCTACATGAAGTTTTGAAGGAGAAGACCAACGCTGCGTTATGACTCAAACTAGAGCAATTGTGCATGGCCTGACCAGTAAGTTGCACTTAAAACAACGTTTACACTCTCATAGAATAACAGAAGGTGCATCTGTTATAAATAACTTAACCATTTTTAAGAAAATTGTCTCTGATTTGGAAGACATAGAAGTTAATTATGACGAAGACGATTTGACACTAATCTTATTATGCTCACTGTCTTCATCATATAAAATGTTTAGAGAAATAATCTTGTATGGGTGACAGACGTTTAGNTAGTAGAGCATTTCCAGCTGGAGTATCGGAGTCCAACCCAAACTTCAAAGCGCAGCTATGGAGCTGCATGCCTAGGTCCAAATCCTTCTTCTCCAAGCAGGTTTTCAAGACGCTCGTCAACGCAAAACAATCGAAGCAGCCACCATTTTCCCATCTCATTCTTGAGAAAATGGAGACGGTCTTCTCTTTGTTGCCGCTGCAAGCACAGGCATCAATCATTATATTCCACGAGACTGAATCGAACTCTGTTATATCTTNACAATCGAAGCAGCCACCATTTTCCCATCTCATTCTTGAGAAAATGGAGACGGTCTTCTCTTTGTTGCCGCTACAAGCACAGGCATCAATCATTATATTCCACGAGACTGAATCGAACTCTGTTATATCTCCAAACGCACAAATGGCGTCCTCAAGCCCTGATAACCTCTCGTAGCAATTCACCAAAGCTCCTCCGACAAATCCATCGGAGCATAAGCCAAATTTTATCGAATGTGAGTGAAGCTGCATCAGCACACAAGGATACTTACTAGTATTGTAGCCCGAGAGCAGTACTGATAGGGTTAGGGCATTGGGAGTCATTCCTTCCTCCAGCATTCGGGAGTAGNTATATCTTCAAACGCACAAATGGCGTCCTCAAGCCCTGATAACCTCTCGTAGCAATTCACCAAAGCTCCTCCCACAAATCCATCGGAGCATAAGCCAAATTTTATCGAATGTGAGTGAAGCTGCATCAGCACACAAGGATACTTACTAGTATTGTAACCCGATNGATTGGGTACTTGATTCAGCTTGTATGTTTCATATGTGTTCCAATAGAGATTGGTTTTCAACATATAAAACAATGTCAAAGGGTACCGTTTTAAGGAGTAGTATGCTCCTTGTAAGATAATCGGTGTCGGTACTATTAGAATCAAGATATTTGTTGGAGTTATCAGAACACTTGGAGATGGGAGACATGTCCCAAATTTGAAAAGAAATCTAATCTTTTTAAGTACTCTTTGTTTCTTATGGGTATAAGTACTTTGGTGAAGGTGGGAGTTTTGAAGCTAGGCCAAGGATCTCTTATTATGACGAAGGGATGGAAGAAGATTGTGGGGCTATAGATCTTACGAGGCTCTACTGTGGTACGTGATGCAACAGTTACTACTTTCTTCCATGTCAGAAGATGAAGCAACTAGACTTTGGCATATGCATCTCGGGTATATGAGTGAGAATGAGAGACTGAACAAAATAGAAGGGGACTTCTAAATGGTTAAAGCATTACTAAATTGAAGTTTTGAGAATATTGTGTATTCGAAAAACAAAACGAGTTAAGTTAAATGTTGGAATTCACAATACTAATGAATTATCATACTACATACATTCTGACTTTTGGGGACCGTCTATAGTATAATCAAAAGGAGGAGCCAGACATATGTTGACGTTCATTGATAATTTCTTCAGAAGAGTTTGGGCGTTCTTCTTGAAGACGAAAAGCGATGTTTTTATTACATTTAAGGAATGAAAAATCATAATCGAGAAGAAGGCTATAAAGCAGATCAAACGACTTCACACTAATAATGAGTTGGAGTTCTGTTCAAGAGATATAATGTCTTTAGCAAATCAGAAGGAATTATGAGAGACTTCATAATCCGACGCACACCTCAGCAAAATGGCATGACAGAGCGAATGAACAAGACTATAATAAAGAGGATTCGTTGCATAGTCTCCAATGTCAAGCTACCTAAGTCATTTTTGGGCTAATGCTATTGAGAAGAAAACTTCACATGAAATTTGGTCAGTAAACTTGCAGATTACTTTAATTTAAGAATTTTTTGTTGTCTCACATATGCTTATACTAATAACGGTAAATTAGAACCTAGATCTATAAAGTGTGTTTTCTTGGTTATAAAATTAGAGTTAAAGGTTATAATAAATGTTGTATATCATGTTACATACAACATTTATTACAAAATCTAAAAAGGATGATCAAAAGAAAATGTTTAGCAGAAAAATGGAACTTCAGATTGATACAGGTACATCTTTGGGCATAACTTCTTAGTCAAGCTCAGATAATCATGATAATGTCGTTCTCCCACCATCACAACAACAATCATCACAGTATTCAATTGTTAAGAATATAACAAGAAGACAAATTAAGTTGCCTTAGAGGTATGTTGAGACTAATTTGGTTGCTTATGCTCTAAATGTAGCTGAATGTATTGAGTGTGTTGGATAACCTTATAGCTATAAAAAAGCGGTGAACTCAATTGATGTTGATAAGTGGATGATCGCTATGCAAGAGAAGATTGAATCCTTGCATAAAAATAGAACTTGGGATTTGGTGAAATTACCTCAATGCAAGAAAGATGTTCACTATAAATGAGTGTTTAAGAAAAAGAAAGGTATACTAGGGCCTGAAGATGCCCAATATAAGGCCAGACTTAGTTGCAAAGGGATTTAGTCAAATTCCGTATGTAGATTTTGAAGAAGTATTCACTTTGGTTGTCCTACATAGCTCAATTCGAGCTTTACTTGGTATTGTGACTAAGTATGACCTTGAGCTTGAGCAGTTAGATGAGAAGACTATTTTTGCATGGAGAGCTTGAAGAAGACATCTATATGCA
>JXCR01146864.1:209627-227461 GCA_002079205.1 Phalaenopsis hybrid cultivar | reverse complement strand
ATATATATATATATATATATATATATATATATATATATATATATATATATATATATCTTAACTACTCTGTTGCTAAATAAAAATGTCAAAGATTATATAAATAAGGACGTGAAAATTGGCTACTATTCACTCAAATTAATTAATTCAAAAACTAATACTAATAGCTTTTTAGTTGATCATTTTTATTCAGTAACCCTAACCCCTAAACCCAAAACCCTACTAAAACCCTAAAACCTAACCCCTAAACCCTAACCTGAAACCATAACCCCTAAACCTTAAACCCTAAACTCTACTAACCCTGAACTCGAAACCCGAAACCCTAAACTCTAAACTCTACTAACCCTAAACCCTAAACCCAAACTCTAAAATCGTAAACCCTAAACCCTAAACCCTAAAAACACCAAACCTTAAACCCAAACTCTAAAATCCTAAACCCTAAACTCTAAACCCCTAACCCACCCCTAAGACCCTAAGCCTAAAAAACCTAAACCCTATGAACCCTTAAAAACCTTAAACCCGAAACCCTAACCCCTAAACCCTATAATCCTATAACACAAACTCTAAACCTCCTAAACCCCCTGAACCCTAAAACCCTAAACCTTAACCCTAAACCCTAAAAAATCCTAAACACCTTAAAAACCTTAAACCCGAAACCATAACCCCTAAACCCTATATTTCTATAACACCAAACTTTAAACTCTAAACCTTAAAACTATCCTAAACCCCCTGAACCCTAAAACCCTAAACCCTAAAATACCCTAAACTCTACCTTAAACCCTAAATCTTTAAAAACCTTAAACCCTAAAAACCTTGAATCCTAAAAAACCCATAAACCCACTTAAACCCTAAGAAATCCTCAACCCTAAACCCTAAAACCATCCTAAACCCCCTGAACCCTAAAATCCTAAACCTTAACTCTAAACCCTAAAAAACCCTAAACACCTTAAAAACCTTAAACCCGAAACCCTAACCCCTAAACCCTATAATTCTATAACACCAAACTCTAAACCCTAAACCCTCAAACTATCCTAAACCCTAACCCTAAAACCCTAAACCCTAAAAAACCCTAAACACTACCTTAAACCCGAAACCCTTAAAAACCTTAAACCCTAAGAACCTTGAATCCTAAAAAATCCATAAACCCCCTTAAACCCTAAGAAATCCTTAACCTTAAACCCTAAGAAACCACCCTTAAACCCTTGAATCCTAAATCCCTAAACCAAAAAATCCTAAACTCTTAAACCACTAAACAAAAAATCCTAAACTCTAAACCCTAACCCTAAACAACCCTAAAACCTACCCTAAACCTTAACCCTAAACCTTAACCCTAAACCCTACCTTAATCCTTAAACCCTAAACCCTAAATCTTAACAACCTTAAACCCTAAACACCCTAAACCCCGAACCATAAATCTTAAAAACCTTAAACCCAAAATCCTAAATCCTAAAAAACCCATAAACCCCCTAAACCCTCAACCCTAAACCCTAAAAAACCCTCAACCCTAAACCCTTAAGCCTTTGACCGTAAAATCAAAAAATCTAAACCCTAAACCCTAAACCCTAACCCTAAGCCCTAATCCCCTTAACCCCTTAACCAAAAAATCCTAAACCCTAAACTAAAAACTTTAAACCCCAAACCATAAATCTTAAAAACCTTAAACCCAAAAGCCTAAATCTTAAAAAACCCATAAACCCCCTAAACCCTCAACCCTAAACCCTAAGAAACCCTAAACCCTTATGCCCTTGACCTTAAAATCCAAAAATCCTAAACCCTAAACCATAACCCTAAGCTCTAAACCCCTTAACCAAAAAATCCAAAACCTTAAACCCCTAATCCCAAAAATCCTAAACCTTAAATCCCAAATCCTAAACTCTAAACCCTAACCCTAAACAACCTTAAACCTTAAATGTTAAACCCTAAATCTTAAAAACCTAAAAACCCTAAACCTCAAACCCTACCATGAACCCTAAATCCTAAAGAACCCTAAACCCAAAAAAACCCTAAAACCCTAAACCTTAAACCCTAAACCCTAAACCTTAAACCCTAAACCNCTTTCTGTTTGCTTAAATTTAAGGGAATAAGATTACTAGAGTTACAAATGCGCAAGTCTGCAGTTTTGTTTTCTCTCAACTTTTCTGTTGGATTTCTCCATAAAAAGTTGTTTGGATTTGTGGATGCTAATTCAAAGACACATAGTCATAATCTGCCATCTTCATTGTTTTATGTGTTGAGTTACTTTAGAGGAGTGATTAAAAAAAAAAATAATCAGTCATGGGTGGCTTCCTGTGAAAGAAATTTTGGTACTTGCTGCTTAGTGTGTAAGAAAAATAATAAAAATAGCACATTTAATGCAATGCAACACAAGATTGCTATAATATGACTTGAAGACAATTTTTGGTGCCATAAATTGACACTCAAAACTCATTTTTTGTTTTGAGACAACATGTTGTCTTATATTTCCGATCAAATGGTTTTGTATTTTGATTTTTGTTTATAATCCTAATGCAAGAATGCGATATGGTATGGGTGTGTTAGAGAGAATAAGTGGATGTTTCTATCACGCATTTAATATTTTTTCTTCTTTTTTCAAATCTTTTTTTTGTTATACTTACCAAACATTTACTCATTTTCTACTTCTCCTTGATGGATACATTTCACAAGCATGTTTACTGCAAGCTATTTCATAGGGAATGATAGGGAGCTAAAGGGAAAAGGTGGAAAGAGAAATATCGGAAAGGAAGAAAGTAGGAAGAGAGAAATCTTTAATCTTATTAATGCCCAATTGCCACTATTCATGCTTATTAATAGGCAAAAACTAAAAGAAAAATACTATTTTGAAACAAATTAAAGTTACAACCATATATTTAAATGTAATTAAACAAAATCCTGTTGCCATCTGGATGGATGCTGGCGAGTACGAGTCAGCTTCTGTCGAATTGATGCTGCAATATTTTCTCCTAGACTCTTTTCACTAATGGAGGTTATAATTGCTCTAGCCTTTCTCCGGTATCATATGAGGAATCACTAAACGAGCAACAAACTATAACTTCATGGACATTGCTAATTAAAATTTGCCAGTTTTATGAAAAAAATATTCTTTATATTGGCTTAATTGTCAAAAATTAATCTTGAATAACTTAATCATACATTTACAAGCNACACACACACACACACACACACACACACACACACACACACACATATATATATATATATATATATATGTGTAGAAAAACTAACATACAACAACAATTCCTCTGGATTTATAGATCTAACACCTGAAGTTTTGATATGTACATATTTGGCACTTTTGTGTCATGAATCTATGTATGACAGTATGCATTTCACTTCCAAAAATTAATAATAGTGATGTTTTTTATACAATATAATGAAATTAATAATTATTTTCATAATATTAAAAATATTTTCTTAAGATATTGAATAAACTTTAATCAAATTTTTTCATCATATAAAAATATCGATTATTATTTCACACACACACACTGGTAGATTCTATTGAGTTGAGTGAGGAATTATTATTAAAAAAGCTAAGTGATCCTACAACAAATGATATATACATCACAACTTTTAAACAATTTACTGAATGACCCTATTTGCATAAAAAAAACTGTAACTGGAATGAATGCATGCAATATTATCAAATCGAGAGATAAATGAATATGATTTCTAATATATTTACAAAAAATGAAATAAATGAATATGATTTCTAATATATTTACGTGCATACAAAGTGCTTCTCATATATTTACATGCTGTACACAAAATTTCATACTTTCATGTGTATAACTCAATTTCTTAACATCACATCAAAAATATCATAATTTTTATCTCGTTAAAATTAAATGCAAATTTTCATGCATGTGTTTATACTTTGTGCATTAAGGTGTTATGAATGTAAATATAAACTATTTTGTATTAAATATGTAAATACATATTTCCCAAAATATAAAACAATTGAGTGAACTTGCTAACGTGCTCAAATTGCGCCTAATTTGCTCCAGCACCAGCGAGGTCACGCCGCTGTTCTGGTTTCTCAGAGGGGTTGGTCCAGATTCCAGAATAAATGGGCCAACGGCTATCTCTGCGATGACTACTATTTCAAATTTCGGTGCTCCGCCAGTTCAACTTAACGGGTCTGGATTACTTTATTTGTTGCCCTGCAACGGCTTAAAAAGGAACGATTGAAGCACCGTCAGATTAAGAGGTGCAACGGCTCTGATGATCCAAACAATTCGACCGTTGGAGTTTACACATCCGCTCGGGTGAGGAGTAGAAAGAAGGCTTTCTTCCCTTTCTTTAAAATCGGACAACGGGATGAGAAGAGTTAAACGAAGCAGAAGGTAAGAGAAAGAAAGAAAGGGAGAAGCAAATAATTTGCTTTCTTGATTACGTTTACCCCTGTCGAATAGATCTCAGTAGGGACGGCGGCGAGCCAGATCACGGAAGGGAGGGAGTCGCTGAGCACTCGCCTTCATTCCTTGTTCTCCTCCGTGTTTTCCAGTATCTTCTGGCACAACCAGAACCAGGAAGAAGAAGAAAGAGAGGAGATGGCCACAAGGAACAACCATGTTGCTGTTAACGGGCAACAGAGAGATAAAGGTTAGTATGAAATCTTCTTATACCTATCTTAGGTTTTAATTTATTAGATCGTTATAATGATCGTGAATCCGGGCAAATTTAGGTTTTTTTTTTCTTATAACCTTTTGCTTTTAGTCTATTTTACTTGTTCTACGTTTTTCCATGTTCCTTCTCCTGGATTTGTACTTCCCTAATACATTTTATGGGATTTCTTCAAGATTTCTCTAACAAGTGCTTTTCTTAGTTTTTGCTATTCCTGTCTTTCCGTTTCTAATAAATATTAAAATTTACTCTTATATTTGTTGACAGGAGGTGCCTTGCTGGCTGGTAAGGCCAAGGTAACTGATGGTCCAGGTGATGCTAAGAACCGGAAGGCTCTTGAAGATATTGGCAATCTGGTTAATCTCCGTATTGCAGATGGGTAAATATAAAATAATGCAATTTATCTCAGTGTTATCTTTCTTTACATATATTATTTTTATTTATTTAAATATCATATTTTTATCTGTTTCATTTCCCAGGAAGGCAATTAATCGCCCAATAACGAGGTATTTTTAATCTATCCACTCTGCTTGCTTTCTTACAGAGTTTAATAATCGTGATCTATTCTAACGCGTATGTGCATTGCATGTAGAAGTTTTGGTGCACAGTTGCTAGCCAACGCACAAGCTGCTGGTGCCGCTAATAAGGTTCTTTTCTTTCGTTGAATTTTCCATCTGTAACTCAATGATCAAATTGTGTATTTCTTAGCTCTCGGGTCTTCAAATTTTGCAGAATGTTCTAAAGCAAGCAGCTTTACCTGCCAATGGGGCTGCGAAGAAGAAGCCCGCAATCAAAAATACAAAGCCGGAGGTGGTCATAGATATAACAAGCCCTATAACAGATCCGAAGGAGAAGCAGGGGAAAAAGAAACCGCGTGCTTCCTCATCAAAGAGGAACGTCCACTCCCTAACTTATGTGCTCTCAGCTCGTAGCAAGGTATCTATAATCCATTTGTAGTTCTTTGATTGAGTTTTGTAGGCCAAATATATATTTTTCTTCTTTCGATTTCAACCTTCTTTTGATTCCATTATATTAGGTTGCTTGTGGGATTGTAGACATTGATGCTGCAGATGCAGGGAATGAATTGTCCATGGTTGATTACGTCGAGGATCTATACAAGTTCTACAAACACCATGAGGTGATAAAAAAACCGAAGAATTATTTCACCTTTGTATCTTCATTGATTGATGTTTTACAGTTTCTCTCATTCACAAAACACATGATTGTCGCGTGAAAATGCAGAAAGTGTGCAGCCCTCGGGACTACATGGGCTCTCAAATCGAAATAAATGCGAAGATGAGAGCCATACTTGTGGATTGGCTGTTAGAAGTGCACCACAAATTTGAACTGATGTCTGAGACTCTTTATCTCACAATGTTCATCATCGACCGCTTTCTCTCCATAGAGTCTGTGCATAGGAAAGAGCTGCAGCTTGTAGGTATTAGCGCCATGGTCATTGCGTCAAAATATGAAGAAATATGGGCTCCAGAGGTACGTGTTCTTGTTTATATATGTTTTTATTTGAATAATTAGTGGGAATCATGTGATTATTATTGCAGGTTAATGATTTTATTTGCATTTCGGATCGGGCCTATACTAGAGAACAAATACTTAGAATGGAGAAGGCGATTTTGAACAAGCTCGACTGGAAGTTGACATTCCCAACCCCGTATGTGTTCATTGTCAGATTCCTGAAGGCTGCAGTTTCTGATAAGGAGGTACAGAAGCATTGGGATTCATATATATATTTCCTTATTCCTCGAGCAAAAATAAAAAGTTAGAACTTTTTGTAATTGCGATGAATATTAACTAGTAAAAATATCATTTTGTGAATCCAGATGGAACACATGACATTCTTCTTTGCTGAACTAGCATTGCTGCATTACTCCATAGCCATGCACTGCCCTTCTCTGATTGCTGCTTCTGCCGTCTATGCCGCTCGATGCACATTGAATAAGACTCCACTGTGGAGCAAAACTCTAGAGTACCATACTGGCTACTTGGAGAAGAATTTGTTGTATGGGAACAAATTTTTGAGTATTTTATGCCCCGCATCTTTAATGAAAACTTGATCAAATCTGAATGAATATTCTTTCCTGTTACAGGGAGTGTGCGAAGATGATGGTGGGCTACCATTCTTCTGCGGCAGATAGCAAGCTCAATGTGCTCTACAGAAAATACTCAAAAGAGGAGTTTGGGTCTGTTGCGTTGAAGTCTCCAGCTACCAAGTTTGCGGAGGATTTGAAAGTATTGCTCTGATTTTGGTTTTCCATCTATCATCAAGTTGATGATATAACTTGGTTTTTGGTTGCAGTGTTTGTTTTACTTTCTTTAGCTGAAAGTGACAGTTTTTTTTTTTTTTTTTCATTTTGTTCTTTTGGGGTTTTAGTTCTTCATATGCGATTTGGATTCATGGCTCTTGACTTTGTGTGATGATAATAAATTCAGTTTATGTGTGATTTTTAGGAATATGAAAAACAATGGCTTTCTAGTTATTGAATATTAATGTAATAAAATTACATCGGATATTAACAGCAAATATCTAAATCGTCAAAGGAAACTTAACTGAAAATTTTCTAAGCAAGGTTGCTGTTTAGGCATTAGGTTAGATATAATTTGCACTAAATACATTTCTTACCACTATTATCTATCGTAACTATATATATATATATATCTTAACTACTATGTTGCTAAATAAAAATGTCAAAAGGATATATAAATAATGGATGTGAAAGTTGGCTACTATTCACTCAAATCAACTAATTCAAAAACTAACACCTAAACCCAATAACCTAAACCCTAAACCAAAAAGCTATTTGTGTACCCTAAACAAAAAAGCTTACAATAGTATTCAATAACTCTTACCCCTAAACCCAAAACCCTACTAAAACCCTAAAACCTAATCCCTAAACCCTAACCCGAAGCCATAACCCCTAAACCTGAAACTCTAAACCCTAAACTCTACTAGCCCTAAACCTTAAACCCAAACTCTAAAGTCCTAACCCTAAACCCGAAACCCTAAACCCTAAACTCTACTAAACCCAACTTTAAAATCTTAAACCCTAAACCCCTAACCCACCCCTAAAACCCTAAGCCTAAAAAACTTAAACCCTAAAAAATCTAAACCCCAAACCCTAACCCACCGTTAAGACCCAAAACACCTTAAAAAACTTAAAACCCAAAACACCTTAAAAAACTTAAACCCGAAACCCTAACCCCTATACCCTATAATTCTATAACACCAAACTCTAAACCCTAAACCCTAAAACCATCTTAAACCCCCTGAACCCTAAAACCCTAAACACCTTAAAAGCCTTAAACTCAAAACCCTTAAACCCTATAATTCTATAACACCAACTATTATATCCACTATTATCCACTTTTCTTAACATATATATATCTTTACTCTGTTGCTAAATAAAAATGTCAAAGGTTATTTAAATAACAGACGTAATTCAAAAACTAATACTAATAGCTTTTTAGTAGATCATTATTATTCAGTAACTTTAACCCACCCAAAATGCTAAATCCTAAACCAAAAAGCTATTTGTGGTACCCTAAACCAAAAAGCTTACAATAGTATTCAGTAACTCTTACCCCTAAACCCAAAACCCTACTAAAACCTTAAAACCTAACCCCTAAACCCTACTAAACCACAAAACCATAGATAGTATTCAGTAACTCTTACCCCTAAACCCAAAACCCTACTAAAACCTTAAAACCTAACCCCTAAACCCTACTAAACCACAAAACCATAGACCCAAACTCTACTAACCCTAAGCCCTAAACCCAAACTCTAAAATTATAAACCCTAAACCTTAAAAACACCTAAACACTAAAACCTAAACCCAAACTCTAAAATCCTAAACCTTAAACCCTAAACCCTAAACCCTAAACTCTACTAACCCACCCTAAACCCTAAACCCTAAAAACACCTAAACCCTAAACCCTAAACCCAAACTCTAAAATCCTAAACCCTAAACCCTAAAAACACCTACTAAAACCCTAAAACCTAACCCCTAAACCCTACTAAACCCCTAAACCTTAAACTCTACTAACCCTAAACCCTAAACCCAAACTCTAAAATCATAAACCCTGAACCCTAAAAACACCTAAACCCTAAAACCTAAACCCAAAATCTAAAATCCTAAACCTTAAACCCTAAACCCTAAACTTTACTAACCCTAAACCCTAAACCCAAACTCTAAAATCATAAACCCTAAACCCTAAAAACACCTAAACCCTAAACCATAAACCTAAACCCTAAACCCTAAAAACACCTAAACCCCTAACCCACCCCTAAAACCTTAAGCCTAACACTAAAAAACCTGAACCCCAAACCCCTAAAAAACTCCCACCCCTAAGGCCTTAAGTCTAAAAAACTTAAACCCTAAAAAACCTAAACCCTATAAACCCAAAAAACCCAACACCTTAAAAACCTTAAACCCGAAACCCTAACCCCTAAACCCTATAATTCTATAACACCAAACTCTAAACCCTAAACCCTAAAACCATCCTAAACCTCCTGAACCCTAAAACCCTAAACCTTAACCCTAAACACCTTAAAAACTTTAAATCTGAAACCCTAACCCCTAAATCCTATAATTATATAACACCAAACTTTAAACCCTAAACCCTAAAACAATACTAAACCCCTTGAACCCTAAAACCCTAAAAAACCCTAAAAAACCCTAAACCCTAAAAAACCCTAAACCCTAAAAAACCCTAAACCCTAAACCCTAAAAAACCTTAAACCTTACCTTAGACCCTAAACACTTAAAAACCTTAAACCCTAAAATCCTTGAATCCTAAAAAACCCATAAACCCGCTTAAGAAATCCTCAACCTTAAACCCTAAGAAACCACCCTTAAACCCCTAAACCCTAAACCCTTAAACCCTAAACCCTAAACCCCTAAACCCTAAACCCTTAAACCAAAAAATCCTAAACTCTGAAACCACTAAATAAAAAATCCTAAAAGCTACCATAAACCTTAACCCTAAACCCTAAAAAGCCTTAAACCCTACCTTAAAACTTAAACCCTAAACCCTAAATCTTAAAAACCTTAAACCCTAAAAACCCTAAACGCCGCACCATAAATCTTAAAAACCTTAAACCCAAAACCCTAAATCCTAAAAAACCCATAAACCCCATAAACCCTCAACCCTAAACCCTAAGAAACCCTAAACCCTTAAGCCCTTGACCCTAAAATCAAAAAAATCCTAAACCCTAAGCCTAAGCCCTGAACCCCTTAACCCCTTAACCAAAAAATCCTAAACCCTAAACTAAAAACTCTAAACCTCGAACCAGAAATCTTAAAAGCCTTAAACTCAAAACCACCTAAATCTTAAAAAAAACCCTCAACCCTAAACCCTTAAGCCCTTAACCCTAAGATCCAAAAATCCTAAACCCTAAACCCTAGCCCTAAGCCCTAAACCCCCTTAACCAAAAAATCCTAAACCCTAAACCCCTGATCCCAAAAAAACCTAAACCTTAAACCCTAAATCCTAAACTCTAAACCCTAACCCTAAACCCTAAACACTAAATCTTAAAAACCTAAAAACCCTAAACACTAAATCTTAGAAACCTAAAAACCCTAAACCCCAAACCCTACCTTGAACCGTAAATCCTAAAAAACCCTAAACCCTTAAAAACCCTAAACCTCAAACCCTAAAACCCTAAACCCTAAATCTTAAACCTTAAACCCTAAACCCACACACCTAAGCCATAAACCCTACACACTATAAACCTAAGCCATAAACCCTAAATCCTTAGGGTTTTGAAAAAGATTTATAGAATCATTAATGTGGATCAAACTGTTTGATTTATAAAAATTAATTAAAAATAAATGTTGAAAAAGTTTTGTTCGGAACTGATGTGTGCTAGAAAATTTGCTGTCGTAGAGTAGCAAATTATCATCTTAGTGCGATACAAAGATTCAACACACACTCAGAAGAGATAAAATAATCAGTAATGATGTCGAAGAAAACCCATAAAGGTAAAAAAAACATGGGGCCTAGCTTTACTGAAGAAATCCACTATAAATTGGATATAAAAAAAACCATGTTCAGTCCGTTCATCTCATTGGCTGGAGAGGGTTGAACACTCTTTTGAGTTACAACGCCAATGCACAGATAGACTTATTGTAAGAAGTGAGCGGTGACTGATGGTGTTCGGCGGGGGCCAACAGGTGGTGGTCGATGGCGTTCAACCATGATTGACAGCAGTTAGCGGCAGTTGATGGTAGTAGGTGGCGATCGATAGTGATTGACGACCGTCGGCGGCGGTCGACAATGGTCGGAGGTGGTCGACGGTGATCCACAATGGTAGACAGTCATCCGTGAAGGTCGGTGGTGGCTGAAGTGATGCTGGACTTCAACTCTTCAAAACTTCAAGGCTTCAAGGTCTCCTCCCCTCATGACCTCATGAGAGGGGTGTGACTCTATTTATAATGTTCTGAGTGCAATTAATGCAAGAATACAAATTACTTTGATTGGACGGTTCAGAGAATTTTCTTCGTTCAGGCAGCATTTGGTGGATATTTGAGTACCTTAACTATGTCAAAATTAAGCCAACTTGGGCTCGCTGGATTCGTTTTGTCGAGACACTCGATTCGACTATAGATTCAACATTCATTTGACCTTCAAAATATGTCTGAAAAATATGCAAGAGCGGTTTGGTAACTTGATCTGAGCTTCATTTGACTTGGATTGGACTACTTTTGATATAATTGGGTCTGTTTCATCGAGCTAGTCAGTTTGACTATAAGTTTGTTGAAATCGAAGCTCTGGATGACTTTTATCAAGTTTTGATCATTTATTGCTCAAAGATTGTTCGAGATCCATGTCTTTCCTTGAGATTTGTGCTAGATGTTGAGAATTAGTTGATGGAGTATGAGTTGCCTCCCTATTTTCAGGTGAGATCATTTTAATCATCCAAAAATATTAAAATTTGCAGCTTTTTATTTTTTTTTATCAAGCTCAAAGATTGTTCTGATGAGACCATTGTTCAAAATCTGCAGGTTTTTTAAGGTTTATCACACACACACACACACACACACACACTATTAAATAAATTACCATTGACCATGACAACATATTAATGGAACTTACCGTGAATATGTCGTGATGGTAAACAATAAGTTCCTTAATTATGTGTGTGTCTATATATACATGTGTACGTGTGTGTCTATGGGTGTGTGTGTGTGTGTGTGTGTGTGTGTGTGTGTGTCATCACAACACTACCATGCAATTCAGTTGGAACGGCTGCTTGAAGAGTCGGACAATGCAAAGGAAGTTTTAATTTGTTTTTTTTTTAATGAATTTTGAAGGTGGATTTTTTTTTAAGGAGTTTGGAAGGCTAAAAGTTGGGAATATGGAAAGATTTTTAGCTCCTTTTTTATTTGAAATGAGGAAGCCAGAAGACCATAAGAAGGAAGCTTGAATGTTAAAAACTGTAAGATGGAAAGGGAAAACAAATTTTTTTGATAATTACCTTTAATACCAGGCCTTCTTTTAAACTTATAAATAGAACTCGTGGATGAGAGGAAGAAGCACAAGTGAGGAGAAGGCGGAGAAAAAAGATGAAGAGTGGAGCCTTCTGCTAGCGTGATTTTTGCAGAAGAGGAAAGTTGTCTTCGTCTTACGTTGCAGACAAACAACGAGTTCTTCTTTTGCGTTGTGGCCAAGAGAAAAGTCTCCCCATCCTGCTTAGCATGCGAGTATTTGGATCTTCTTTTGTGTTATGATCACGAGAAAAATCGACTTCATATTTAGAATCCATTTGATTATTCATCCTAAGCTTCCAATTATGCTTAAACGGTTTGATATGAGCTTGATTGGACTCGAGTTTGACCAAGTTTAGAGTCGTTGGGTTCTTATTACCAAGACGCTCAATTCGTTTATAAGTTTGTGAAATCGAAGCTTGAATGATCTTCAATTCATATTTAGAATTCCTGCTGGCTCAAAGTGCTCTGAGATTCGTGCATGATTAAAATATTTTATTACGACACATCAAATATATATCACTCTCTAGATGATACCCTTTTTAATCAAAAAGAAAAATTTA
The DNA here is from genome assembly GCA_002079205.1 of Phalaenopsis hybrid cultivar. Classification (NCBI taxonomy): domain Eukaryota; kingdom Viridiplantae; phylum Streptophyta; class Magnoliopsida; order Asparagales; family Orchidaceae; genus Phalaenopsis; species Phalaenopsis hybrid cultivar. The sequence continues at coordinate 214,755 of JXCR01146864.1, read as the reverse complement.
TACACATATCACACAATTCTTATGCATTTACATGTCAAGCATAAAAAAATCATTTTTACATTCCTTGAAAGATTTATTCAATTCTTTAAAAAATACTGATTTTGCTATTTTTTATGTGATGGCAAACTTTGGACCATTATGTATCATATATGTAAATATATTTGTTCAGGTGTTAGATACACAAAGGACATAAAAATTGGGTGACATGTGATCGAATGTGCTTAAAAAAAGAGTAATTATTCTAATAATGGAAAGAGAAAAAAAACAAAAGAAAAGAAAAAAAAATCAAAAACTCGCATGCACTAATAATGGAAATGCTTCGGAATCAAAAGGGTTTTCATACGCTGCAAGTATGAGCGGCGCTCTGTCTTCCTACTCCAAAGAGGAGGTAGTTCTGTAACCATTCCCACCTTTACTGTTCAAAGTTATTATGTATATTTCATCTTCTTCTTCTTCTTCTTTTTCCTTATATTCCGTTATAAAGATTTTAGAGAAGTCTGACAGAACCATTACCCAATTTACATAAAAATTGACTGACTAACTGGTCATAAAAACTAGGGGTTTGTGCGTTCTATATTGTTCGTGTGAATCATGGGCTTGAAGAAAGTAGAATGGGGATTGATGAATCCATTTAAAAGCTAATGTCTTTTTCCTGTATTGGCTTGTTTTTTGGAATAATTAGGTTTTCTTTCTGTTTGCTTAAATTTAAGGGAATAAGATTACTAGAGTTACAAATGCGCAAGTCTGCAGTTTTGTTTTTTCTCAACTTTTCTGTTGGATTTCTCCATAAAAAGTTGCTTGGAGTTGTGGATGCTAATTCAAAGACGCATAGTCATAATCTGCCATCTTCATTGTTTTATGTGTTGAGTTACTTTAGAGGAGTGATTAAAAAAAAATAACAATCAGTTATGGGTGGCTTCCTGTGAAAGAAATTTTGGTACTTACTGCTTAGTANAGTTGCTTGGAGTTGTGGATGCTAATTCAAAGACGCATAGTCATAATCTGCCATCTTCATTGTTTTATGTGTGTTAAGTTACTTTAGAGGAGTGATTAAAAAAAAAAAAAGTCAGTTATGGGTGGCTTCCTGTGAAAGAAATTTTGGTACTTGCTGCTTAGTGTGTAAGAAAAATAATAAAAATAGGACATTTAATGCAATGCAACACAAGATTGCTATAATATGACTTGAAGACAATTTTTTGGTGCCATAAATTGACACTCAAAACTCATTTTTTGTTTTGAGACAACATGTTGTCTTATATTTCCGATCAAATGGTTTTGTATTTTGATTTTTGTTTATAATCCTAGAGCAAGAATGCAATATGGTATGGGTGTGTTAGAGAGAACAAGTGGATGTCTCTATCATGCATTTAATATTTTTTCTTCTTTTTTCAAATTTTTATTTTTTTGTTATACTTACCAAACATTTACTCATTTTCTACTTCTCCTTGATGGATACATTTCACAAGCATGTTTACTGCAAGCTATTTGATAGAGAATGATAGGGAGCTAAAGGGAAAAGGTGGAAAGAGAAATATGGGAAAGGAAGAAAGTAGGAAGAGAGAAATCTTTAATCTTATTAATGCCCAATTGCCACTATTCATGCTTATTTATAGGCAAAAACTAAAAGAAAAATACTATTTTGAAATAAATTAAAGTTACAACCATATATTTAAATGTAATTAAACAAAATCCTGTTGCTATCTGGATGGATGCTGGCGAGAACGAGTCAGCTTCTGTCGAATTGATGCTGCAATATTTTCTCCTAGACTCTTTTCACTAATGGAGGTTATAATTGCTCTGGCCTTTCTCCGTTATCATATGAGGAATCACAAAACGAGCAACAAACTATACCTTCATGGACATTGCTAAATAAAATTTGCCAGTTTTATGAAAAAAATATTCTTTATATTGGCTTAATTGTCAAAAAANATTTTTTGGTGCCATAAATTGACACTCAAAACTCATTTTTTGTTTTGAGACAACATGTTGTCTTATATTTCCAATCAAGTGGTTTTGTATTTTGATTTTTGTTTTATAATCCTAGTGCAAGAATGCAATATGGTATGGGTGTGTTAGAGAGAACAAGTGGATGTCTCTATCATGCATTTAATATGTTTTCTTTTTTTTTCAATTTTTTTTTTTGTTATACTTACCAAACATTTACTCATTTTCTACTTCTCCTTGATGGATACATTTCACAAGCATGTTTACTGCAAGCTATTTGATAGGGAATGATAGGGAGCTAAAGGGAAAAGGTGGAAAGAGAAATATGGTAAAGGAAGAAACTAGGAAGAGAGAAATGTTTAATCTTATTAATGCCCAATTGCCACTATTCATGCTTATTTATAGGCAAAAATTAAAATAAAAATACTATTTTGAAACAAATTAAAGTTACAACCATATATTTAAATGTAATTAAACAAAATTCTGTTGCCATCTGGATGGATGCTGGCGAGTGCGAGTCAGCTTCTGTCGAATTGATACTGCAATATTTTCTCCTAGACTCTTTTCACTAATGGAGGTTATAATTGCTTTAGCCTTTCTTCGGTATTATATGAGGAATCACTAAATGAGCAACAAACTATACCTTCATGGACATTGCTAATTAAAATTTGCCAGTTTTATGAAAAAAAATATTCTTTATATTGGCTTAAATGTCAAAAATTAATCTTGAATAACTTAATCATACATTTACACGCTCATATTTCCTGGGGATGTAGAGGATGATAATTGCTGTTTAATCCTTAATATAATGGTGTTGACAGAAAGTCAGTATTATGTAAATTAAAGAAGAAAAACCTCATTTTTATAAAGTTTCTTGTATCTTCTAATTCATTAAATACAAACTTTTAGGTTAGTGGATTAGTTGGAAGCTCCCATAAGAAGAATGGAGGATGTGCTGGCTCTCAAAAGGAACCTGGTTGCAAAGAATCAAATAAACTTAGTGGTAAGTAAGCTCCAATGGGTTCTAAACTAGTACTGAAGGTTTTTATTTTCTGAATTTATTCCTTTTTTATTTTGAATGAATTATTTTGAAATTTTACAATCTGAGAAGTTCTTATCAGATGAGTGTGAGGGAAGTGATATAAGCTGTTTAGCCCTTCACCTTCATCTTGCAGGTCATGCCGAGCCAATTCCAAATCATAAGATCCATCAACTTGAAGGAAAGCCATATTTCACAGCTATAATGGGAACGGCTAGTGTTTGCCGTAGTTTTTTAGTGGTAATTTCTCAAACCTATTTTTTCGGGGGCTAAAATTTATGATTTTACTTGGTTATTTTGCTCTGCAAGACAGAATAAATCTATTTGATGTTATTTCTTTCTAAANTTCACAGCTATAATGGGAACGGCTAGTGTTTGCCGTAGTTTTTTAGTGGTAATTTCTCAAACCTATTTTTTCAGGGGCTAAAATTTATGATTTTACTTGGTCATTTTGCTCTGCAAGACAGAATAAATCTATTTGATGTTATTTCTTTCTAAGTAACTAATATGCTACTTATGATGAATGTTTATATTTGATGAGAAAGAGCCTCTAGACTGTAATTTTTTGTTACTATCAGTTTGTGACATTTTTTAAATCTTTAAGCCATATTTCACCTTAAAGATTTGGATAATTTCTACCCTGTTCTTTATTTTTCTTTCCAAAATATTTTAATAATGTTCATCAACAGAGATAAACTTAACAGTATTATGTGTCTTTTTTTGTTTTAACTTTCTTCTTTTTCTTGTTAAATCATAGAGGATCTTTCTAAGGAATATGTATGTATGTATGTGTGTGTATGTGGTATGGTATGTTGCATGCACGCATGGATCGATGCGTCAATGTATAGATGTTTGTATTTGTCTTTCTGTATTTATGTATGTATTATTTTGTTATAAATGTTGAGTCGGGCTTAGTTAATTCCTCCTTAAAACTAATGAAATGTTGATTATTTGTCAGAAAATTCCAAAAAGTTTTAGTGAATTTCTTCCTCCATCATCAGCTTGGATTATACTATGCTGCCGCGAAAAAGAATGGGCTGCAAAATGCAGAGTGTCCCAGAGCGCCAAGTTTATAAACGAGGGATGGAAACAATTTGTGTTGGATAATAATTTGAAAATTGGAGATGGCTGTGTTTTTGAACTGATGAATAACAAAGAGCTGAGATTCAGAGTTCAGATTCTAAGTGGAGAATTGCCTGTCAGCCCAACAACTGATATTTTTACACGAGGAAATAGCATTGATACTCCTATTTTGATTGGCTAAATTTGTTTCATGCTAAATGAAGTGTATAGGGGACTTCTTTTCTATGTTTTCTTATACGTGAAAATGAAATCTATGTTTGGTGTAATATAAGTGATAATATCTATATGTTTTGATTGAAAAATTTGTAGTGCGACATATTTGGCGCAATGAAAATTATGGAAAATATTTTTTGGGTGCTACCATGGTAATGAATTTTCTTCTCTTTTACATGTGGGTTTTTTAAAGATTTTCATGTAAATCTATGGATTCATTTCTTCATTTTCTAATTGTTTTGGAGTGAAATGAAGTTTCTCCTCTTTTGTGCTTGTTTTGTTGTTCATTGCATTACTTTCTAGCATGCATGGTGATTATCTGTGCTGGTTGGTAATACTAATAATGATTGATGTTGCTCTGAATGATATAGCGTTGGAATAGTTTTGAGCTGAAGACTGCCTCATAACTGAGTTCGTTTTGCCAACATGAGCTCTTCACCTAGGGATCGATAGTTGACAACCAAACTAGAATAGCCGACCGACAAAGCTAAGTCGATCGAGGCCGAGTCTTGCTAACCCGAAGACTATCGAAGGCCGACTGATAACCCCAATTCAACACAGTCAGACAAACATGTCTTGCCAAACCGAGGCCTGCTGATTGAGTGATAAAGTTGTCAAGCTGTAGTTTATATGTATAAAATATCCTATAACACCCCATTAAAATAGAGACAAACATATAATTTTATATACTGTATCCCATTTTTCTATAAATAGGAGAATCATTTTATCAGAAAGGGTTGATAAAAAAATTAGATTAATGTTCATTATTATGCACTCCCCCCCCCCCCCCCCCCCCCCCCCCCCCCCCCCCCCCCCCCCCCCCCCCCCCCCCCCCCCCCCCCCCCCCCC
>JXCR01146864.1:192779-209580 GCA_002079205.1 Phalaenopsis hybrid cultivar | reverse complement strand
TATATATATATATATAACTAAATCCTTAAACATCTCATCAAATAAAATCATTTGAGACTGTTTTTAAGTAAAGCACATTTTTTCATGCCTAAATTTGTGACACAAAAGTGGGTGCTGTAATTGGGGTGTAAACAAGCCGAACACGAGCGAGCCCAAACTCAACTCGTGCTCGACTCGTTTATATTTCGAGCTCAAAAGATGTATTCGTGTTCAACTCGTTTGCTTAGCTAGCCGAACACGAGCCGTTTACGAACAAAGTCGTTTTGACAACGCTAAACGAGCCGAACACGAGATTTTTAGCGAGCTGAACACGAGCTATTCGTGAATAACGAGCCGTTTTGACAGCCTTAGCTGTAAATGTAACAAATTTTGGGTCTTAGATGTGTAAATGTAACATTTATGCGATGTGCATCTAAATTTCGCTGAAAAAACTTGTTTTGGCCTTAAAATAAGAATAACGAGCGGAGAAAAAATGAACTTAAATACGGTAGATATATTAAGGAAATAGAGCCCAAAACAACAGCCCAAATTGCCCATATATGGGCCTCTAAAGCCCATCGCTACCCAAAATAAAAGCAAATAGACGTCCTTTATAAATTGACGTCATTGATGAGGTGTTTTGAAGAAGAGCTATTTTTCCTCGGCGCTCGCCGCCAACTTCCTTCTCAAGATATAGCTGTAGAGGAGAGAGCTCGCGAGCACAAGAATGGTGCTTTGGGAGGTAACTTTGGCAACTGCCTACTTCTTAGGGCTGAGAAGAACGTATAGACTCGCGCTTGGGGTTCAGAGGCGCTTGATTGGCCCCGACAATCCTAGGCTCCGCCAATTTCTTCACCGGTATTGTTCTTACTTGTTCCATATGTGAATCTAGCCGTGATCTAGGCATTTAATCACATTTAGNAATCCTCGGCTCCGCCAATTTCTTCACCGGTATTGTTCTTACTTGTTCCATATGTGATTCTAGCCGTGATCTGGGCATTTGGATCACATTTACATTAGATATTTCGAGCCGGGAAATTGATTGATAGTTTTCTGATTCGATCTCGTGCATAATGCTCAAGTAGAAGGAATAGTGGCCGTTTTTTATTATTTTTATTGCTCTAATATGGCTTCTGCAAGGGCTTGATACTGGAATGTTGTTCTGGCTGCTGTAGCATGTAGAGATGTTTTTATGATTGTGCGGAAACTTAGAAATTTCGATTACTCAAATCAGGAGCTATGAATATTGTGCATATTCGCTAGAATTTAGTGTTCGAATATGAATTCTAATACTGATGTTAGCAATTTGCTGCTGCCCCCGAAGAAATTGCAAATGCCCTTTAAATCGCGTTATTTTAGAAATATAATGCATTGCAAATCTAACAAGTGAAAGTGTGAATGAAATGCTTTGCAGCCTAATAGTTTGTAGCTCTACCTTCTAGCATTTTTCTTTGTTGGACATCTTTTAGTCATGATGTTTGTGAGTAAAATGAACAAGGAAGTACTTAGTCAACTTCCATTTACAGTTGATCAACATTTTGCTATGATTTAAATATGAAATTTATTCGTTAATTGAAAATCCAATTACCAACTACATCACAATTCACACATCATCTAATCAAAATTTCTATATGCACATGACCAAAAAACCTCTTTAGAACCATGTCTGATAATTTTCTTTATTTTCGAATAGTTGCTGTCACTTACGAGTTGTTAGCTGCAACTTTAATTACAAAACAGAAACACAAGAACACATAATTTTCTGGAAAATAAATCATTAGCATGCACGGAATCATCTATTAAATATACTAAATGTCTTTTGGTACGTTCTAAATTTTACTTAACTTTGATTTATAGCGAGGTTTTTGTTGAATGTGTTTTCTAGGACACTCTTTGCATGACCTTTTAGAATATTAAAAGATTTTCTGAACACTACGCTCTTACTTGTAATGGTTGAAGAAAAAGCAAGAGTGCATTGCCAAACAGTTTATGAAATGTGTGGTCTTAAAAATCGTGCTATTTGTTAAAAGTGGAAAATTTTAAATTGATTTCTAATTGATATATGCAATGAGCAAAGAGTGGCAAAAATAGTGACACTTAAGGCTAATCTGAAAATGTTAAACACTGAAAAAAAAGAAACTGAATAGGTTTTACTGGTTTCATAAAGATAAAATAAGTGAGATATGTTGATTCAAATCAATTGATGTGTAAATCAAGTATGCTTATGGGAAGTTATTAAAAATTATTGTTATTCGATATAAAAGGATGAAGAAAATTTGAAGTTTGAAGTAATGTTCTCGGATCTATTAGATAATCCTCACTTGCAAGCATTCTTTTAAAGAAACACCGTATGGGCAGTTAGTTCTCTTATTATAATTTTTGTGTTTTTTTTTTTGAACAAATGGAGAAAATTTGGTATTTTTATTGAAATATATCATCTGAAACAAATATTCATGTATAACCGGCTATGGTAAAAGCAAATATGGTGGGAGTAGAATTTGATTGAGGATGTGTAAATTTAAACTGCCCTATCTTCTCCATACAACCAGCCATGAGGAAAGATCCCTCTAGATGCTGTGTGGCTCCCATTAGAGGCACCGCCTATCTTTTTTGAAATTTTCTGAAGTTGTAAATCTCTCATATAGAGTTCTATTTACTTATTGGATTTTCTGTTATGATAGGCTTCACATACTGAGAGCTTTTCATCTGGATAATCTGTTTAATAATTATGGTAAAGCAACATTTCATGAATTAAAGAGTAATATCTAAGCTCTAGGCCAAACTCTGATGAATTAATTCCTTCAAAATCCAGAATCATTTATCATCAAGAACTATTGTTCAAGGACTAAAAAATAAGAAGCCTTGATTCTTGAGAGCAAAGTGAATGTCTTATGGGCTTGCAACTGCAGGAAATGAAAACTATTAATTAGATTCCATAAGTGTTTGTCAAAATTCCTTGACATGTCCAGTTTGATGTTTTCCATTATCATTAAGAATGCATTTTTTTTTCACGCTATTAATATTTGATGGCTTTGTTCCTGAAATTGGTATCTGCACATAGGATTTGTTTGAAATTGCTTAGCCTGTTGATACGATTGGGAACCAAATTGAGCGAGCAAACAACGTCGAAATTGTAATAGGTAGGCAGAAAACTTCAACAAGGGCTGCTCTTATGGAAATTTAAGACAAAGAAGAAAGATACATTGGTGATCTATTGTTCGAGAGGTAGATCGGCTCTCGAAAACCCTAGACGTCACTAGGGCACCACAGCAAGAAAAGTTGCAGTCAAACAAAAGTTGCATGAGAAAAAATAAACCCTAGGCTATTAGTCTTAATATAATTGTATCACAACACTTCAAAATTTCACCACAAAGTTCTCTAAATTCTCCTTCTATAATACATGATCCAAGCCCTCATGGGCACCTCTTATTTGCTGGCTCCCCTAGACATTGCTCCAAATTGATTTGATCATTGACATTTTGTTTATTGGACGGCTTCGATCGGACAAATAGATTCCATTTTCCACTCCGCATGCGAATTGGACAAATTGATTTGATCATTGACAAATTTGTTCAAACGACCTCAGCTGACGAACTGGACTGTGTGAACGCGTTCGAAACGTCAATTTTTCTTAGGAAGACACTCATATTGTTGGGATTATGTGCACGAATGGGTAGCGCGCAAATCAATGTGTTTGAGTTTTAAAAAGGGTTTAAAATAAAAAAAAAGTATTATAAAAACTTTTTTCCCTTTCCTAGAAAAAAAGCATGATTTATGCCTTATGTTTCCGATTTTTCATGCTCCGCCCCCTACTGTTCACGCTCCAGGCCGACACGTTCTCCACCACTAGTGTCTCTCCTGTTGGCGGTCTCTCTGATCGGTGCTCCCCGCTCTTGCTGGCTTTGGCGAATCTCCAGACCATCGGAAACCGAGGTGCTCGAGCTTAGCCTCCTTTTTGATTGCTTGATACTCTAGGGGCTTCAATTCCCTCACACTGCCCCTCGTTGCACCGAACGTTGGCCGTCTCTCGGCGATGGACACCCTTGACGCCTACAAATTACACAAAAATAAATATTTAGATGGGGTCGAAGAGATGTCGGTCGTTTAAAAAAAAATTAGAAATTGTCGGCCGCCGGAATGGATATCCCGACGCCCGATTTTAAAAGATGTTTAATTTAATTTATATATAGAATTTAGAAAAATAATATTTTGAAAATACGAGATCGAACCGATCTCATATCTATAATAGTTCAAATGAACGAGCATAACCGCAAGTAATATATCTACCTCGAAGGATAGATACACAACTTGCTGGCGGTGCTTGATTAAATAAACTAAAAAATTTATAACATCTGCTTTAGTCTGCGAACCTTTTATTTTGACCGACAAGTTCTCCTACTTAATATGAAAAATTAGATAGAGTTTATATTACCTGGGTTCTTAAAGCTTTCTATAGAGACAAACCTCTATAGTTAATCGTCTCTCAAATGACTGAAGTCACTTAAGAGAGCTCTCGATGATGATCATATATATCAATCTTCATGAATTCAAAGTTCAGGGTTTTCAATGTTGGACATAGAAAAGTCAAATGAGAAAATGACCAAATAAGAACATTTATTTCTGGTGTCAAAGAAAAGAAAATTAGGGGATGTCACGGATTCTGAGGAGAACCTTAGTGGTTTTTCAAATTATCCTATTGTTTGACTTTAATTTCAAGAAGATGTTATTTGATATTTCATCATGCCAATTTTATTATTTAGGACTTAAATTTGTGTGATACAGTCATACAAATAACATATAAGATATGAGAGTTTACATCGTATCGGACGACAGCCTCGGAACCTAAAGCGAATTATGACTTAAATTGCACAATACGACTGTGCAAAAGCTTAAAAGATAAATTAAGGATTTATGTCGCGTTAGACAGACTACCTCGAAGTCCTATGGTTTGTTATTTAAACTAGAGAAATATATGTTGTTGTAGATCGTCATCCTCCACCTGCCGTTTCTCCGTCGTGTTTCATATAAAGATTTGCTCCAAGCTCCAAAAGCGACTCCAAGTTTAGTTTATGTTTTGCATTTGCAAGTATAATTATTGTTGGGTTTCGAGGGCCCCGGTGTATCTCCTGACATATGTCCTATTATTCTCTACCCAAGGAGTTTAGCAAGTGCATTAAAGTAAATGATGCAATAAGAAAACAACAAATCACAGGAAGCTTAAACAAATTGCTAGAAAATTCAATATAAGAAAATCATAATAAAAAAAACACGAATGAGTAAAACAAAACAAGATGTCATATATAAAAGACCAGGAGTATGTGACTTAAATGTGACATTAGGAATGTGCCAAATTGTCAGGAGGATCTGAGTGTAAGGCTCAAACTCAAATCTCGGAGCATCGTGTTTCACTGTAGTTTGAGTCATAACGAGAATTTCACTACTTGATTTAATTAAAGGAAGTTATGAACCACATCTTCGTGTATTCTTATGTTTAGTGTTTTAATCGACTTGTGGAATGAGGTCACGTGCTTAATTTCATCATTCATTTGAAAATTAGGTAGAAGAACTCTCACCTAAGGTGTGCTTCTAAAGTCTAGAAAGCCTATGCCTCTAATCTGTGCTTAAAGTGATTTAAGGTGTTTTGCTTTCAATGAAGTTTTTTCCAACTAATCCTCAAATATTTTTTAAGTGTTTTCCAAATGATTAAATCAGAAATTCTCATTTTTTTGACTTAACCATTATTAACAAAAACAAATCAACGGAGAAGAAGGCCGACCCACTTCTAAAAAGAAATCAACAAGGTAAAGGGGCAAAACCACAAATAAGTCGGCCTTAAAGCGTTTAAATTCTTTCAAAACAAAGATCAAATCGACCCCCAAAAGGTGCATAAAACCCTCAAAAATCAGCACTTTAAAGTGCCCTAATCGATACATTTAAATGATATGAAAAGGCCTCAAGAATATCTCTAAAGTAGTAAGCAAAGTCCCTCCCAAATAGCACCTTTAAAATTTCCAAATGGATTTAGAAACACCTCAAGCGACCTCAAGCGACGCTTAAATTCAACCCAATTCAACAAGTATGTGTATAGCAAAATCAGCCCTTATTCAGAATTCAGGATAAGCATAAAAATAAAAGAAATCCTGCATTTATGCATTGCAATTTAGGTGCTATGTATATAAATCTCCCATAAGTAAAGGAAGCATAAATAGTATCACATGTTATCAAAATCTTTCTTTCTTTTCCCAGGCAATTGAGGTTTTATAAAATTTTCAAAGAGAAATTTACACACATAGCACCACACAATTCTTATACACCTCTATATCTCATACCTTAAACTTCAATTTATGCTTATGTCACATTTCTTATACTTAAAATTGCACACGTTTTTTTTTTATTTGAAAAGAAGGTCAAGATGGCAATACCTTTCATGTAATGCGAAAGATTTAGGTGGCATAAATGTAAAACAATTTTGGTGTTGGGTTTGTAAATACATAGAAATTGCGTGGTATATATGTAAATACGTAATTGCGACGGGGTTGGGTAAATACATAAGCTTTTCTGTGGAATGCAAATTTTCATTGATAAACTCATGATACATAAGTGTTATAAGTGAAGTAATGGGTATCATATAAATAAATGCATAAGAATTTTTTGGTGCCGTATGTAAACCTTTCTATTTTATTTATTGCACAACATTCCTCCAAAATTAAAATCTCAAACCTGTTTGAGCAAAATTCGTCTTCCAAAGATTCAAATGATAGGGTATATTGATATTTCAATAAATTTAGGATGAAAAAATGCATGTAGCCTTAGCCACCTTGATTGACTATAAGTTCCAGTATACACATATTCCTTTCTCACAGCATTTCTATAAAGGATGCCTATAACGAGGGTTACTTCAATCACTCACTCTCATATCCAAGGATGCACGATGAAAGATAATAGTTTTAATTTTTTAGCACCCTCGAATAGAATCAAGCATGGAAGTATGTAATCACATAAGATTAGGCATGAAACACATATAAGAATCGTGCGCGACGTATGTGAATGCACCAACATGTGCATATCAAGCAATATCTACACCGAAAAACTGTGTTCAAGAACCTGTATTGGATTCGAAATAACTTTGATGATAATACTTAAAGCGTGCTAAACAGAGATTGCTAAGTTGAATCCATATAAACCACATTGGCTTAAAGGAAAAGATTGTCATATAGTAAGGTGATGCTTAAATGAGCGGCCCTAGAAAATAATGCTGTATAAAGTATCCTTGGTCATGTTAACCAAGCGTAAAAGAAAAACTTAAATGACACATAATATCGCCTCTTTATTATCAAATCAATCATGAATCATAAAATAGTGAAGCTAAAGGGATCAAGCTAAATTAGTAAATGTCCAACAGAGCCATAAGAACATCAACCAACTAGCAAAATATTCGAGCAGGTTAGCAAGGCCTCGAGAAACCCATAATAGTATCGAGCAGCCAAGCAAACAGATTGAGTGATTAAGGGGTGGGGAAGGTAGGAGAAGATTGGGAAGGTTACCTTCCTCAAGATTTACCCAAAACCAACAGAGCTCCAAAAGACCCAAGCACACACCCAAGCACACAGAAGATGAGCAGAGAAAGGAAAAATCCAACCAAAGAGATTAGAGGAAATTTTGGCAGCACCTCCACCCTCTCCAGAATTTCGGCCAACCCTAAAGACCCCCCAGATGGGGTTTATATAGCCAGAAGAGAGGGGAAGAGCCTACCCAAACCTACCTGAGGTGAGTCGACGTGAAAGAAACGATCGAAGGAAGCGACAAGAATCGCAGAGGCGTGGGAGGGGAAAGCCCGAGCGCGATAGAGGGAGTCTGTGGAAGCTTTACCAGAAACTGGAGCACGAGGGAGGGACCGCGGGCCGATCTCTCGTGAGGAAGAAGAGGGATCAACGAAGAGAAGCAGAGGAGTTTGGTTCGACCTTCTAGGGATTCGCCTGGATCGCGAACGAGAGGGAGAGGCGAGCCGTGGGCTTCACGCGAACGCGAGAGAGGTGGGATCGGGTGCGTGAGTTTAGGTCCAAGGATTTTAGATTTAAGAATTTTTAAAATATATTTTTTAAATTTATTTAAGTTTTATCAATTTGCGCGCAATTTAATCCTGTTCGGAGTCATATCAAAATTGTTGCCCTCCCTAACTAAAGTCGACGTTCTGAACGTGCCAGCGTAGTCCGTTTCGTCATCAGAGCTCGTTTGGACAACCTCGTCGACGATCAGGTAAAAAACGAGTCGACTTTGATTCTCGTCAAAATTCCTGCTCGCGATCGATCGTTTCAAAAATTTTATTTAAGTTTTAGACAAATAACGACGCAGGCGATGCGAATTGCGAAAAAACGAACGTACCGACTATTCGAATTGCGAACTTTGTGCGCGCGAATGTGCAATTTGTGCATAAGACAATCCTAGAGCTTAATGATCCTATGGGACTCCTTTTGGGTTTTGTCATGTTGGTTTCAACCTCTTAAGTGTTAGAGCACATGCGAAACTCCAAAAGGGTAAAGAAGTAAGTTGGATTTCTAAAATGAGGTGGGTTCAATTTCTAAGGTTCTAAAATAGTCAAAGAGAGAACCTTAAGGCTAGACCCTAAACCTTAAGAATAAAACTAGATCTCACTAAAAATGAGGTCAACAAGAGCGAATACATTCGACATCATCGATTATCGCGAGGGAGACGAGCGAGACGAAGAGTTGTTTTGAGTGTTTTAAAAACAGACAAAAACATATTTTTTTTGTTTTAAGTATTTAAAAAATAGAAAAGTTCTTCCAAAAAATAGGAAATAGAAATAAAACAAAAAAAAAGGTTTTTTTTTTTGTTTTGAGTATTTTAAAAATATAAGTGTTCCTCCAAAAAAGAAAAAAAAGAAAAAAAAACAAAAAAGAATAAACAAACACTATTTTTTTTCTTATTTTTTGTTAAAAAAAAAAAAATCCCGATCAATCTCTTAATTTTATTTTATGCTTATCTTTTAAAGGCCAATATTCTGCACCATAGAGCATTGTAAGTCTCACCACTTTTTAAAATTTTCTAAGCAATACTATTCTATCACACAATAGACCCAATCCTTTTCTCCATTTTAACCAACCAATTTGAATTATACTAATAACATCCTCATTTATATAAACATCAGTTTGAACAATAGACTCGAGATATCTAAAACGTTCACATCTTTTTATATTTGATCACCCATTGTTAAAACTCTGCTACTAGAGCTACTACTAATAAAATTACATTTCATTTATTCAGTTTTGGATCTACTCAAATGTAGGCTTTTAGACTCCAATAAAGACCTCCATAATTCAAATTTTTTCTAAACTTTTTCTCTAGTCTTATCCACAAGAAGGATATCATCAACGAAAAACGTACACCAAAGTAAATTCTCATGTAAATGTCCAATAAGAGCATTCATAACTAAGACAAACAGATATGGACTTGAAGTCGATCTCTGATGTAATCCAATTGAAATAGGAAAATACTTTGTCAACCGCCTTTTGTTTGATCACAAGTAAGAACTCTAGTATACATATCTTTAATGACTTCAATATAAGTCATATTAACATGTTTGTTCTCTAAAACTCATCAAAAAACTTCTCTTAAAACCTTATCGTAAATTGTCTAAATCAATAAAAATCATATGTAGATCTTCTTTACTCTTTCTGTACTTCTCCATCAAAACCTCTCGATAAGTGTATAACTTCCATAATAAACCTGCCCCACATAAATCCAAACTCATTATGAGAAATCTTTGTATCATGTTATAACCTATGTTCAATTACCCTCTCATGTAATTTTAAATTATAATACATCAACATAATTCCTCTATAATTTGCCCACTCTTGTGCATCTCCTTTATTCTTAGGAATGGGAACCAAAATACTCTCTCTCTACTTCTCATACATTTTTTTAGTTTTTAAAATAGTATTAAAGAGTTTAGTATGTCAAGAAACTCCCAAGTCTCCTAAATATTTTTACACTTCAGTTGGAATCTCATCAGGTCCTGTTGATTTTCCATCATTGGAATTCTTTAAAGTCTTGTCAACTTTTTTTTACTATTGTAACAATAAAAACAAAACATTTTATTTTTATTAATGATATTATGATTATTAAGTTCGGTCATATTTTCAGACACTTCATTGAAAAGTTTATCAAAGTAGTTCACTCACCTATACTGAATATCTTTCTCTAAGAAAAAAACTTTGATTTTTATCTTTAATATTTTTTACTTGAGTTAAATTTTTACTTTACTTATTTCTTTATTTGACCAGCTTATTCTTATATTTTTCAAGCTCTTTAGTCTTTAATCTATTATATATATCACCAAAAACATAATTTTTAGCATTTTTATTTCACCACCAATTATTTTTATTTATAAAAATTTTTCCTTTTAATTCTTCAAGTACATCTTTTACCACTTGTTTAATAGTGCTTGTTACTTAATCCCACATAAAATTAGCTTCCTCATGAACATACCAAATCTTGAAACCTTGAAGTTTACTTAAATATAATTTTATTTCTAATTATATGATAATATTTCATTGTAATCTTTATGTTATATCTCTTCTTAAAATCCAAAACTTCTAATCGATATTGAATACTTAAACTTTCATTTGGAATGATCTTATAATCTTTATATTCTCGACGATTTTTTTTCTCAAAAGAACATAATCATAGTGTTTTTTGAATACATTATTCTAACTATTAATATTCTCATCGATTTTCTTAAATAATGTATTGGTAATAATAAAATCATATGCTATAAAAAGATATCATATGGTTCTACATTCTTCATTAGTCATTCTAAAACCATAGTCGTGAATATTTTGCAAATCTTCTACCATTCTAATAACATATTCATTTAAATCTCCTCTAATAAATATTTTTTCTCAAAAGGTGTCATTTGTATTAATTTTGCTAGGTCATTCCAAATATTTCTTTTGAGCCTTTAATTAAACCTACTTGAGGAGCATGAACACTTATAACATTAAAAATTTTATCATCAACAATAATCTTTATGGTTATATTTATATCTTCAATCCTAATTTTTACAACATTGTCTTTCCAACTTCTATCTATAATTACAATTAGTGTGAATTTTACCTGAATATCAAAATTTAAAACCTAAGATATCAATCTCCTTAACATTTCTTCTCCGACCCATTTAGTTTCTTAAATACATAAGACATTTATCTTTCTATGTATCATAAGACTTACTAATTCTATTAATTTACTTGTGAGAGTACTTATATTCTAAGATATTATTCTAATCTTAGTTTCATAGGTTAATTTCTTTGTTCGCATCCGTTCGAATATGAGAATCCTTGCTTATTTACCGATGTAGCGGCTTTGTACACTTTTCACTGTATTTAAGCCATGCATCGCATTGCTTTCAGGGGACACCATAACATTTACACGGATTTAATGAATTCATGTCTTCATTTTTTTATAAGAATTTTATGCTAGATGTCGACTATCTAACATAACTCTTCACTTTTCGCATCCGGGGCTTGGGAGTCGACAATGAGAATGTTATGGATTGTAATACATGCACTCAATTTTTTCATCAAAACTCTCGTTGAACAAGAAATTATACATTGGTCCGAAAGTGACACAAAATGTCTTAATCTTGATCCGAAATAAATGCGGTCGAGTCATTTGACTAAGTTGTGGATTCGTAATGGTATTTTCATTTATTTGCTTTTATTAGGGTTTGGGTTTATGTTCTTTGTGTGATTATAAATTAGAGATATTGTCTTGTTTTAGGGGATTTTTGGAATTTTAAAGAAAGATGCGAAAATTTTCGCTCCATTGGTTCCTGGATGGGAATGTGCCTGTATTCATGTCATCGGGTGGTGATATCTATATCCTTTCATTGTTGATGGTAACATTTCGAGTCTCTTGCCTCTTGTGTCTTTTATTTGATTAGTGTATCTCATTTGTATCTTCTTCCATATTTTTTCTAATTTTCAGTTTCTTTTACTGATTTCTGTTATTTACGTTCTTTCTATTTTCTAGCTGAATTATGCACTCATAGCTTTAACCCGTATCAGAAAACTTACAGGGTTTTAAAAATAGTATTAGTTTGGTTATCCAATTAAATTTGATAAAAAATATGAGTCTGTCGGTCAACTTTTTGATTTGAAAAATAATTTTAAATTTAAATTTAATATAAGAGGTATATAGTTTTGATTTTGAAAATAGTGTGTTTTAATTTTTGAAAAATGAAACGAAATAGATCCATTCGTCCAATAATCTATATAATCGTGTCCGATACCGCGATTACTATACCTTCCCGAAAGATAAGTGTATACCTCGACGATATATTCACAAACTAAGTGATTCGTAACATCCGTTTGATCTGCCAATCTTTTATGTGTGACTGATAAGTTTTCTTATTTAATATAAAAATTAAATTGGGTTTATTTTACCTGGGTTCCAAGTTCTCTATAGATGCAAGCACTTATAGTTAATTACATCCCAAATAACTGTGATTACTTCAGAAAACTTTCGATAATGATCAGAGGTACTAGTCTTCAAGAATTCAAGGTTTAGATTTTTACGGTAGGACGTTGAAAAACAAGGAGAGTGACTCAAGTATGAACAATTATTTCAGGAGTTCAAATAAGAGGAGGGAGTCGAATTGTATAGCAGTAATATTCAAAGTGGTCGTTACACGAGATTATGCGGGGTATTAAACATATTCCATTCATGCAACCGACTTAATTGGAAAATCTTAACTCCTAATCATATTTAATTAAGACAGGATTAAATGATTCATTTGAAATTTGAAAATTTGAAAATTGAAATTGCTAAGCTCGTTTTCAGCTCGAGTTCAGCCCGAATTGAATCCGAATTGCACCTGGGCTGGGCCTAGACTCGCTTCCCGCTAATTAGAAAAACGTGTTTCGATTTTCATGCTAATTGCTCGCGTTTGGAACCATAACAATATATGTGTTTTTTCTAGCTAAAATTTATGTTCTGGATGTGCAGACGCGGTCTGTTTCATCATCCTGGGTTGTCCAGAGAAGTTTACTGACGGTCGGGTCAAAATAATTCTTGAATTGTGGTGTTCGCATTGCCGAGTCATGGAGGGTTCATCTATGACCGTATGATCCTGTACAAACTCATTTTTTGGGCCCTCTACATGTTAGTCCTTAGCCTTTGAAACTAAGAGTCGAATGTTTGAGACTATTCATGCGAGGTTTTCACAAAAATGGGTCAAGAAGTGGTTCAAAGTTCTATGGGAGGTGGGCTCCATCACTAGTCCGCTAGGATTGTCAATAAGGAACTCCTAAAGCTAAATCCTGAGTTCTAAGAGTAGGAGACTAAGATCTCACTGAAAATGAGGTAAACAGGGTCAAATGACATTAATGATCTATCATCTCTTAGAAAGTATAGAAGGCAAACTGTTTTATGCATATTTATTTTTGTTCATTTCAGTGTTTTTGAAAGCTTTCTTCATGGACAATGCAGAGCGAAGCGAGTGACGCCCGCTGCACTTAGTTTAAACGTGCTTCGAAGCACAGAAGTTAATTTGTATTTATTTAAAGTTTTTAAATATTGCAATAAATTATTAGAAATTTTACAAAATTTTAACTTGTAGGTTTATCCTCATATTTTTCTCTATTTAATATCAATTTTTAAGTCCTATTTTATATTGTTAATGAATGAATTTATCCATTGATCTTGTATAACTAATAGCGCCTTAATTAATAAAAGCGCCGCTTCACTCTTTTGCTTTGTGTTTTGAAACAAAATTAATGCCTTGAGCTTCACATTGCGCTTTGTGCTTTGATAACATTAGTTTATACTCTATATCTGCCATATTAACACTTGTCAACACCATTGTCACTAGCTCCGTGCATGATGATCAGAAAATAAAATGAAGTTATCTATTATGTGTTTATCAAAATAGAGAACCCGAAATCTGCTAAATTTTTATCGTAATTTGAATGATAACATCGAATGTTACTGTTTAAATCACAGTTGGACCCAACACTGTCTCCATGGTGTAACACATGCTCCATCAATGTTGGTTGTGAAAAAATTAGTATATTGTAAGACATACCAGACGTGTGTGGGAAACAGGAACGTGAGGTTTTGCTTCTGTTCATCCTCCCTAGATTCTTAGTTTGCATTCAAGTAACAAAAATTGTGCATTTTAGAATAATTTCTTCAAACGAAGGATTGTTTTACAGTTTCTACTAGCTAAATGCTCGCTTGCTGAANTTGCTTACCATTCGAGGACCAAGGGTATCGATAAGGCTGTTAGCTGTGGCTCCTCTACCTTCTTCGACAGGGCAATTGCGGTTTTATTCTCCAACCCTTATCAACAATGGATCTGAAAATCTTATCCCAACAACTTGAATAGCCACATCTGATGCTCCTTAGTCACCATTCTATACTCCAACAAGTACTTCAAGCTCCTCTAATTTATTCTGACAATAAATTGTCGCCCCAAAAAATAGGGTTGCCATTTCTGAATGGCCAGGACAATAGCCATCAACTCTTGCTCGTATACTGACTTGAGCCTCACCCTAACGGTGAGCACCTGACTGAAGTAAGCAATCAACTGTTGGCTCTGCATGAGTGCTGCTCCCAATCCGTACTTTGATGCATCTGTCTCTACCACAAATGGTTTACTGAAATCTATAAGTGCTAATACTGGTGCATTGGTCAAGGCTCTCTTTAGATGTTCCAAGACTTGTGTTCTGGCTTTTCTCTATTTGAAATTGTCTTTCTTAAGTTACCTCATCAGTGGCCATGCTATCGTGTCGTACCCCTTTCACAAATTTTCGGTAGTATCCAGTGGGAACTAGGAATCTGCTTAACTCTTGCAAGCTTCTAGGTAAAGAGTAGTTCATCATAGCCTCAATCTTGGATGAATCTGCCGCTACTGCTCGAGTCACCACATGCTCAAGGTGCTCCACCCGTAGCTGTGCAAATGAACATTTTTTCAAAGTGGCGCACAACTGGTGCTCCCACTTCTTTAGAACTGTCCTCAAGTATTCCATATGTTCCGTCTCGGTACGACTGTAGATCATAATGTCATCAAAGAAAACCAAGACAAATTTTTTCAGAGGCAAGATTGAAAAACCTTATTCATGAGAGACTGAAATGTGGCTAGGGTGTTGGTGAGACCAACGATATCACTAAGAACTAATAATGTCCTTTATGTGTCTTGGACGCTGCCTTGTGCACATCCGTTGGATTCATCATGATCTGTTGGTGTCTCAACTTAAGATCAATTTTTGAGAAAATAACTGTCCCATAAAACTCATCAAACAACTCATCAATCACAAGATTAGGAAATCCAACACCATCTCCTTTTTCGAAGCCTGATAGCTCATATAGAATCTCCAACTACTATCTTTTTCTTCACCAACAAGACTGGACTTGAAAAAAGAGCTCGCACTAGGTCTACAATTTTTGGCCTCGAGCATCTCTTGGATCAACTTCTCTATCTCAGCCTTCTGAAACTAAGGATACATGTATGGTCTGACACTGATGGCGGGAACAATCTCCTTTAATGTGATGACATGCTTGTGCTCCCTCGGGGTTTGGTAACTCGATTGGCTGTTGAAAGATGTCCGTAAACTACTGTAGATGTTACTGGACCCCTTCGGGAAATTCTGCAAATACTGGATCTAAAACCATCTCAATGCTCTGCAACTCTGCTTAGTAGCTCAACCCTGCTTCTTGTGTCAACTTGACCGTAGTTTTGAGCGAGACCATAATTTTTCATAAACTAGCATCTCCTCTCAACATCACGTTCCTAACCTCCACTTTAAACTCCATTGTTAGGGATTTTCAATCCACCTTCATCTCTCCAAGCGTCCACAGTCACTTCATCTCGAAAATCATATCTGTGCTGCCCAAATCTAAGGGAAAGAAGTCTTCCACCACTTGTAGGCCGTGTAGTGTCAGGACTACCACTTGCAAATTCCCAGCATTTTCTCGCCTTCCCTGTCCCCATCATGATGCAGAAGCTCCATGTAGTCACCAGCTCCAACCCTAGCTGATCCACGACTTGATTTGAGGTAAAGTTATGTGTGACCCGCCTATCTTCCAAAACCATAATTGGTTGTATCCCGATCCTCCCCTCTTTTATGGTGCAATTCAAAGTAAATCCCACTCCGCTATATCTAAATGCAAATGCTCCTCCGCCACGTTCTCTTCCGATTCCTCAACCCCTGTCTCTTCCTTTTGAACTTAAAGGATCAGAATGTGTGCTCCTTGCAACGGTGGTCTGGGGAATATTTCTCGTTACAACAATAACATAATCTTTTTTTTTTTTTTTATCCTGCACTTCTGCATCTGTGAGACGTTTGGAATGGCCTTCGGAACTGGCCCCGTATTCTTCTTCTTCGATGTATCTTTCTGNGATCAGAATGTGTGCTCCTTGCAACGGTGGTCTGGGGAATATTTCTCGTTACAACAATAACATAATCTTTTTGCTTTTTTATCCTGCACTTCTGCATCTGTGAGACGTTTGAAATGGCCTTCGGAACTGGCCCCGTATTCTTCTCCTTCGATGTATCTTTCTAAAATTATACCGTTTGAGTCTTCGGTGTTGTAATTGTCAAGGCACTTTTGTAGAATCCTCTTGTGTTTTTGCCCTTCCTGATTTTTTCACCCGTTTGTTGTTCTTCATTATTTGGGCGAGCTCCATCATTTCCCTCAATCCACGTGGTTTCAAAGGTCGGATAGGTGCTATGATATCAGACTTCGGGCTTTTCAAGAAGTTTCCTTCCGCCCCTTCTTAGCAGAGCATAGAATTGCTCGTATT
>JXCR01146864.1:172693-182965 GCA_002079205.1 Phalaenopsis hybrid cultivar | reverse complement strand
TTTTAGGGGACTTTTGGAATTTTAAAGAAAGATGTGAAAGGTTTCGCTCCATTGGTTCCTGGATGGGAATGTGCCTGTATTCATGGCATCGGGTGGTGATAACTATATCCTTTCGTTGTTGATGGTAACATTTCGAGTCTTTTGCCTCTTGTGTCTTTTATTTGATTAGTGTATCTCATTTGTATCTTCTTCCATATTTTTCCTAAGTTTCAGTTTCTTTTACTGATTTATGTTTTTTATGTTTTCTCTCTATTTTCTAACTGAATTATGAACTCATAGCTTTTGCCCGTATCAGAAAACTTACAGGGTTTTAAAAATAGTATTACTTTGGTTATCCAATTAAATTTTATANGTATTCATGGCATCGGGTGGTGATAACTATATCCTTTCGTTGTTGATGGTAACATTTCGAGTCTTTTGCCTCGTGTCTTTTATTTGATTAGTGTATCTCATTTGTATCTTCTTCCATATTTTTCCTAAGTTTCAGTTTCTTTTACTGATTTATGTTTTTTATGTTTTCTCTCTATTTTCTAACTGAATTATGCACTCATAGCTTTTGCCCGTATCAGAAAACTTACAGGGTTTTAAAAATAGTATTACTTTGGTTATCCAATTAAATTTTATAAAAAAATGGGTTTGTCGGTCAACTTTTTGATTTGAAAAATAATTTTAAATTTAAATTTAATATAAGAGGTATATAATTTTGATTTTGAAAGTAGTGTGTTTTAATTTTTGAAAAATGAGACCAAATACATCCATCGTCCAATAGTCTATATAATCGTGCCTGATAACATNTCAACTTTTTGATTTGAAAAATAATTTTAAATTTAAATTTAATATAAGAGGTATATAGTTTTGATTTTGAAAGTAGTGTGTTTTAATTTTTAAAAAATGAGATCAAATACATCCATTCGTCCAATAGTCTATATAATCGTGCCTGATAACACAATTACTATACCTTCCCGGAAGATAAGTGTATACCTCGACGATATACTTAATCATACAAACTAAGTGATTCGTATCANTGATAACATAATTACTATACCTTCCCGGAAGATAAGTGTATACCTCGACGATATACTTAATCATACAAACTATTTGATTTGTAACGTCTGTTTGGTCTGTCAATCTTTTATGTGTGACCGATAAATTTTCTTATTTAATATAAAAATTAAATAGGGTTTATTTTACCTGTGTTCCAAGTTTTCTATAGATGTAAGTGCTTATAGTTAATTACATCCCAAATGACTGTGATCACTTCAGAAAACTCTCGATAATGATCAGAGGNTGTCAATCTTTTATGTGTGACCGATAAATTTTCTTATTTAATATAAAAATTAAATAGGGTTTATTTTACCTGGGTTCCAAGTTCTCTATAGATGTAAGTGATTATAGTTAATTACATCCCAAATGACTGTGATAACTTCAGAAAACTCTCGATAATGATCAGAGATACTAGTTTTCAAGAATTCGAGGTTTAGGTTTTCACGGTAGGACGTTGAAAACCAATGAGAGTGGCTCAAGTAGGAACAATTATTTTCAGAAGTTCAAATAAGAGGAGGGAGCCTAATTGTATAGCCGTAATATTCAAAGTGGTCGTTTCGCGAGATTATGCAGGGAATTAAACAGATTCCATTCATGCAACTGACTTAATTGGAAAATTTTAACTCCTAATCATATTTAATTAAGACATGATTAAATGATTCATTTGAAATTTGAAAAATTGAAATTCGAAATTGCTCAGCTCGTTTTCAACTCGAGTTCAGCACGAATCGAATTCGAATTGCACCTGGGCTGGGCCTAGACTCACTTCCCGCTAATTAGAAAAATNGATTAAATGATTCATTTGAAATTTGAAAAATTGAAATTCGAAATTGCTCAGCTCGTTTTCAACTCGAGTTCAACCCGAATCGAATCCGAATTGCACCTGGGCTGGGCCTAGACTTGCTTCCCGCTAATTAGAAAAAACGTGCTTCGATTTTCATGCTAATTGCTCGCGTTTGGAACCATAGCAATATATGTGTTTTTTCTAGTTAAAATTTATGTTCTGGATGTGCAGACGCGGTCTGTTTCATCATCTCGGGTCGTTCAGAGAAGTTTGCCGACGGTCGGGTAAAAAAAATTCGTGAATTATGGTGTTCGCATTGCCAAGTCATGGATGGTTCATCTATGATCGTATGATCCTGTACGAACTCATTTTTTGGNTCTCGGGTCGTTCAGAGAAGTTTGCCGACGGTCGGGTAAAAAAAATTCGTGAATTATGGTGTTCGCATTGCCGAGTCATGGATGGTTCATCTATGATCGTATGATCCTGTACGAACTCATTTTTTGAGCTCTCTACATGTTAGTCCTTAGCCTTTGAAACTAAGAGTCAAGTGTTTGAGACTATTCATGCGAGGTTTTCACAAAAATGGGTCAAGAAGTGGTTCAAAGTTCTATGGGAGGTGGGCTCCATCACTAGTCCGCTAGGATTGTCAATAAGAAACTCCTAAAACTAAATCCTGAGTTCTAAGAGTCGGAGACTAAGACCTCACTGAAAATGAGGTAAACAGGGTCAAATGACATTAATGATCTATCATCCCTTAGAAAGTACAGAAGGCAAACTGTTTTAGCATATTTATTTTTGTTCATATCAGTGTTTTTGAAAGCTTTCTTCATGGACAATGCAGAGCGAAGCGAGTGATGCCCGCTGCACTTAGTTTAAACGTGATTCGAAGCACTGAAGTTAATTTGTATTTATTTAAAATTTTTAAGTTTTTAAATATTGCAATAAATTATTAGAAATTTTACAAAATTTTAACCTGCAGGTTTATCCTCATATTTTTCTTTATTTAATATCAATTTTTAAGTCCTATTGTATATTGTTAATGAATGAATTTATCCATTGATCTTGTATAACTAATAGCGCCTTAATTGATAAACCGCCGCTTCACTCTTTTGCTTTGTGTTTTGAAGCAAAATTAATGCCTTGAGCATCACATTGCGCTTTGTGCTTTGATGACATTAGTTTATACCCTATGTCTGCCATATTAACACTTGTCAACACCATTGTCACTAACTCCGTGCATGATGATCAGAAAATAAAATGAAGGTATCTATTATGTGTTTATCAAAATAAAGAACCCGAAATCTGCTAAATTTTTATCGTAATTTTAATGATAACATCAAATGTTACTGTTTAAATCACTGTTGGACCCAACACTNGTCTGCCATATTAACACTTGTCAACACCATTGTCACTAACTCCGTGCATGATGATCAGAAAATAAAATGAAGATATCTATTATGTGTTTATCAAAATAAAGAACCCGAAATCTGCTAAATTTTTATCGTAATTTGAATGATAACATCGAATGTTACTGTTTAAATCAAAGTTGGACCCACCACTGTGTCTCCATGGTGTAACACATGCTCCATCAATGTTGGTTGTGAAAACATTAGTATATTGTAAGACATACCAGACGTGTGTGGGAAACAGGAACGTGAGGCTTTGCTTCTGTTCATCCTCCCTAGATTCTTAGTTTGCATTTAAGTAACAAAAATTGTGCATTTTAGAATAATTTCTTCAAACAAAGGATTGTTTTACAGTTTCTACTAGCTAAATGCTCGCTTGCTGAACTTAACTTTTCTTTGTGCAAATTTATCACTGAATCATTTTTTCGTTCAAATAATAATAATAACAAAATAAGCAATTTTTTGTAGCGACGGAATTCCAGAATTACCATTCCATCCTAAGACCCATCACTTTTAAATAGTAATAAAGTTATTTGCCATTCCTTATGCGTGCCATATACTTGTAATACGAGTTTATAGTTTTTGTACTTGAAAAAGCATTATCGGACGAAAATTGCTTGCTCTTCTTCATCTTGACTTTTGTCAAATGACTCGACCGTTTCTCACTCCTATTCATGTGGCTGTTTTATTTATAATTTAGCGCAAATAAAGAAAAATCGCATTGCCCACTGCATGCGCTCTTTTAGAGTTCTATTCTTCTTTTGCACAATACTACTGGTGTTGAGTGTTTTGGTGTGATTCCTTTTTGTGTTGCATTGATGTTTCATTTTGTTTCATGTACTAAGATTCAAATATGCAGCGTAAAGAAAATCAAATCACCTTTGCGTTGCTGGTGTTTTGCGTTTCTTCTCTTCAATTTTTTTTAGAAAGATTCATCTTTTCTGAAATAATATGACATGCAGCTGTTAAAAGTAATTGGTGATGATAGATTCCATAAATTGACATCAATTTGATTAGGATAATGTTAATAATGTAGTGTAGACAGGAAGAATAACGAAGATTATGATTCGCCGTACATAAACTTGACCCAAGGTGGACTCATGATTCATTGGGTACATCATTAATTATATATACATATAAATATCTGTGTGTGTGTGTGTGTGTGTGTGTGTGTGTGTTCATATTATTAAATGTAGAAATCACTTTCTTAACTTCGCTTAATCATGATAGACGGCGACTAAAGCCCATGGCAGCTACAATCACATTCACGTCTTAATCTCACCCAAATGATCGCTTTAAGGCCGCTTCATAGGGAGCGAGAACGATAGGGTATCAATATTGTGCTACACACACCAATTATCAAATCAGTATTCAACTTAAATGCTTTAAGTGCTGGCTTTCAACCAACTATTTGATGTGGGACTAACCCAACACTTTCACGTACAACATAGGTAGTGCGGCATATTTTCAATATTTATTATGCATGTTCAAATGGTGTCCAAGAAGTGAGAATTCTTTTAGAAAATTGTCAAAGGGGTTTTGTCAGCTATTTCATGATTTTGACTTTTATTTTCTTAGGGGGCGTTTTGGATCACTTCCTGTTTTTTGTTTTTTAATTTTTATCTATAATTTGTTTTGTTTTGTTTTGAATTAACATAAAAGAAAAACACGTTGGTGACACACGCAGATTTTTCTGTTTCTAAAAATAAAAAATAAATATAAGAAAATATAATTATTCCTTCCTCCNCGAAAATTGCTTGCTCTTCTTCATCTTGACTTTTGTCAAATGACTCGACCGTTTCTCACTCCTATTCATGTGTCTGTTTTATTTATAATTTAGCGCAAATGAAGAAAAATCGCATTGCCCACTGCATGCGCTCTTTTAGAGTTCTATTCTTCTTTTGCGCAATACTACTGGAGTTGAGTGTTTTGGTGTGATTCCTTTTTGTGTTGCATTGATGTTTCATTTTGTTTTATGTACTAAGATTCAAATATGCAGCGTAAAGAAAATCAAATCACCTTTGCGTCGCTGGTGTTTTGCATTTCTTCTCTTCAATTTTTTTAGAAAGATTCATCTGTTCTGATGGCAGCTACAATCACATTCACGTCTTAAACTCACCCAAATGATCGCTCTTCACAGGGAGCGAGAACGATAGGGTATCAATATTGTGCTTCACACACCAATTATCAAATCAGTATTCATGCTTTAAGTGCTGGCTTTCAACCAACTATTTGATGTGGGACTAATCCAACACTTTCACGTACCTTAACAAAGTAGCATAGGTAGTGCGGCATATTTTCAATATTTATTATGCATGTTCAAATGGTGTCCAACAAGTGAGAATTCTTTTAGAAAATTGTCAAAGGGGTTTTGTCAGTGGAATTTCTCACATGTTCTATTTCATGATTTTGACTTTTATTTTCTTAGGGGGCGTTTTGGATCACTTTCTGTTTTTCGTTTTTTAATTTTTATCTATAATTTGTTTTGTTTTGTTTTGAATTAACATAAAAGAAAAACTCGTTGGTAACACGCAAATTTTTCTGTTTCTAAAAATAAAAAATAAATATAAGAAAATATAATTATTCCTTCCTCCTCTTCCTCTTCATCTTCCTCTTCCTCTTCCTCTTCCTCCATCCACCCGACTATAAAGAATGAAAGCAGCGATCATTGTCAAATTGGAGAAGCTTTTTTTAGGAAAGCAATGATGAGGAGGAATAGGAAGTTGATGGTGTTGAAGGAGAAGTTGAGGATGCTGATTAAGTCGCAGTGGTGGCGGGAAATGAGTTTAGAGGAGAGGATGAAGGTGATGGTGCTAATGTTGGTGCGGGCGAAGCGGACAACGACATATGCAGCGATGTTGGGGGAGATGGCATCAATGTTGGCGTTGCTAGCATTGAATGCACAATGTCGATGTCGGAGGAAGCACTAGGGTCGTGGTCGGTATTGAGATGTTGGGAGTTGTTTTGAAAACACAAAAAAAATAAGTTTTACCTATTTTGTGTTTTTTAAAAACAAAAACACTATTTTTTTTTTTTAAAAAAAAAAAATTGTTATAGCAAACAAATTTTTTTTGTTATATTTTCTATTTTTTTGAAAAAAAGAACAAACAACAGGAAATAAAAAGTGATCACAGACAACCCCTTTGGATATGCACAAAATTTGAGAAGTTGGTTTGCTATGATTAAAACAAATTACTATTTGTTTTTGGATGAAATTAGGTATAAAATTAAGTTGGAATAATATGTTATTTTAGATAGCATTGGGTCGAAATTCAAACTAATTATTTTTTTTAAATCACTCATTCTGACTGATTGTTTTTTTTAAATCACTCATTCTGATCTTTATAAGCTTTGATTCACGACCAACAAATTTTCATCAAACGACACAAATCTAGAGACATGACACATATCTCGATGCATCTTTTTGAGCAAGAAATATTCAAACTTCAATTAAGAGTCATCAAAGCTCCAATTTCAGCAAACTTATAGTCAAACTGGCTTAATGAAGCAAATCAGATGATATAAAAGTAGATCCAATTCAAGTCAAATCAAGCTTAGATCAAGCCATTAAACTGCTTTTGAAAGCTTTCTAGACACATTTGAAGGTCAAATGGATGTCAAATTTGACCAGTTCATTGTCGAATTTAGTGCTCGACAAGACAATTCTAACGAGCCCAATATCGTTCAATTCTGACATTGTTAAGGTTCTTAAATGTCCATCAAACGACCGCCTGATTGAGGGAATCTCTCCGGATGGTTTGATCAAAGTGGTTCGCATTCATGGCTTAATTGCACATAGAATTCTATAAATAAAGTCTCATCATCACTCCCACCAGTGTCGACTATGGCCGATCGCCGCCGACCGTCGTCGACCACCACCCTCCGGACCCCTGCTGATCGTTGTAGGTCACCGCCAATTACTATCTGTCGCTGCCCGTTCTTGACAATAAATTTATTTGCACGTCTGCATTCAACATTGTAACGTACGAGATCTTATAACTCTTTTCTGCCTGTAGCAGAAATGATTTATGTAATCAACCTATAGTGAATTTTTATAACAGGACCAGACCCAGTAGTTTTTTCCTTTACGGGTTTTCTATGTTAAAAATTCTGGTGTCTCTACTGATTTTTTTCTTTTATATGAGTGTAGATGAATTCTCATGCAACGCTAAGACGATAATATATTATCTCTATCGCCGTAAATTTTCTACCACATGTCAGTTTGGGGTCGTTTGTGGGAAGCGAAGTCTCATTTGACAATGTTTTCAACTCTGAAATGCTGAACCTCTACGCATTTCCCATTGATGTACATCACTCAACTGACGAAGGAACTTTCTTTACATCTGAAAGAACATCTCTGGAGCATTCTTTGTTGTGGGGGGCAAATTTCACTGCAGTCTCGAAAGGTTGTTCACGTCAACATCCTAGACACAGTTATAGTGGGGTTTTCTTCTCGCATCCTATTGAGATACAAAATCTTTCACAAGTTCTAAGCTGGGGTCAACCATAACTGTAATCTCGAAAGATCGTTCATAGTAATGTCCCGAACACGACTATGGTAGTAGTCATCTCACATTTTGTTCAAACAACAAGTCTTTGAGAATAACTCCTAGACTAAGGGGCAATCTTCATCACAAATAACGTTTTCTTGCGCCTCCTCATCATACTAAAGTTCATCTTCAACCAGATCAAAAAGCTGATCTCTTTAATGCTCGATATATGGGTTGCTTTACAAGCTCATGTGGAAAACACCCCTGCTAGGGGGCAAAAGATTCAAAAGTAGCATCAAGTGTTCAAACATCATTATTGAATATGACGACAACCATATTTCCAAGAAAAAAAATACAGTCTCGTGACCCACGCCTTGTCTCAAGAAACACAGAGCATATTTGATACCTTATTTTTTGGGCTTAATCGATCCCAGAGGGACTCGATTGACCTCTTCCATTGCATGCTACGGTTGTCAAGCAAAAGCTTTGACTAACAGCCTCTGATAGGTCAAAAAGCTTTGACCAACAACCTAGGATAAGTCAATCACTTTTAGTGGATTTCATTTGATTTTGTTTGTTATGGGTTAATGTTTTCGAGCATCTTCGGTTAACCAGGACGGGTCTTACATCCTTAAACAATTCTTTTTTTTTTAACTATGCTCCAACACAAGCTACAGTCGTTAGACATACGCACTTTGACTAGCATCCTAGGAAAAGTCAAACATTCGCAGTGGTAGAAAATGTTTCCACTGGTACTTCTGGAAGTCGAGTCGAAGAGGCAAGACTTGATAAGAAAATACGATACTCCTAGAAGTCGAGAGTAAGAGGCAAGATTTGATAGGAAGCTACCATGCCCCTGAAAGTCGAGCCTAAGAGGAAAGGCTCTACGAGAAGATACAATACTCTTTGAAGTCGAACTCAAGTGGCAAGACTCGATGGGAAGATACGATACACCTGAAACTTGAGCCCAAGAGGTAAAACTCGATAAGAAGCTATCATACCCCTGGAAGACGGGCCCAAGTGGCAAGTCTCGATGGGAAGCTAGTAGGGAACAAATTCCTCATGAGAAAGGCTCTAGGAGAGCAAGTGGTTGATGTGATCTTTACTCAAAAACCTCAGAAGATTATAAGCCTCAGAAGACACATGCACATCAAAGATCTTATAAGACTAAAAGTCTCAGAAGATATATGTATATCAAAGACCTCAGAAGACTACAAATCTCAGAAGACTACAAACCTCAAAAGACATGAGCCTCAAAAGGTACGCGATTCATTTTTATGTAAAATGCACGTGTTCACTTTGATTGTAGATTTCTACATAATTGATAAGCCACAAATCTCAGAAGGCACGTGCCTCAGAAGATACACACCCAAGAAGATACAAATCTTAGAAGGCACTAGTCTAAAAGGTACACATATTTTTTTTTTAAGTGCACATGCTAACTTCAATTGCAGAATTCCACACGATTTAAAAACCACAATATCCCAACAGAGGGTAAATCACGGTTCAGAAGTAACATACAAAAATTTATTACTTTAAGTTGAACGTACAAACAAACACATCATCATGTGCAAATGTCACATCAGACAATTAAAATGCTACAACAAATCAATTTGTCTTTGAGTGTAGTCGGCATTGCCTCCCCGAAGTTTCAGATATCACCATCACGAAAGTATGAAAAATCTTCCGCTCAAAGCGCGATGGGAAAACTCCAGCATTCCTTCATCTCTATCAGAATGCGGAGCAGCAACAGGCAATAAGAATTTGATTCACCTGCTGGGCACAGATGTGGATAGCTTTCTTCATCTCAGCGACACCAAAGAAGATATCGTTGCTCGCTTGCTATGCAAGACGTAGACGATTTTTCTCTGCACCGCAATGCGAAAAAAGATCATATTGTTCGCCTGCTACGTAGAACAGAGGCGACTTTCCTCTGCACTGCAATGCGAAATAAGATTTTGTTGCTCGCCTGCTATGCAAAACGAGCACGACTTTCTTCTGCATCGCAATGCAAAAGAATATTCCTTTTGGTGATCTACTACACAGGACGGGAATGACCTTTCTCTGCGCCACAACATGAAAGAGATTTCCGTTGGTCAACTGCTATGCAGGTCGATGACGACTTTCTTCTGTGCCTCATCATGAAAGAGGATCCTGTTAATCTCCTTTTACACAGAACATTGACAATTTTTTTTTTGTGTCGCAACATGAAAGAGGATCTTGATGGCCCATGTAAAGAAAGTCGTCCCCTTTCTTTGCTCGTCGTTACTAATTACCCTTCAGAATCGCGAGAATTTCTTTTGTCGTTCCCAAATTCTCTCTCCTCATCGTTCCCTATTCATATCTCCACATTAATTCTGATGCATTTATATTTATATCACATTAATCTCAACGTTTAACGAATTTACAACTTTTACATGCATACCAAATTAATGAAGATGGCCCATGCAAATCTCGACCATTAATTCTTAAATGCTCGACATCAACACTTTTCTGTGCGCGCGCTCGAGCACGTGTATATATATATATATATATATATATATATATA
>JXCR01146864.1:133223-172647 GCA_002079205.1 Phalaenopsis hybrid cultivar | reverse complement strand
TATATATATGTATATGTATATGTATATATATAGATAATAATAATAATAAAAGGCTCTGGATCTTTTGATATTTTCGGACGACGACGTTGATCTCGCCCACAAATATTGGGGCAACAGATGCACTTCCACCAAATTTTTATCATCTGACACAAATTTCGAGGCATGAAACGGATCTTGATGGACCTTTAGCAAGAAACATTCAAATTTCAATCAAGAGTCATTCAAAGCTTAAATTTCAACAATATTATAACCAAACTGATCGGCCCGATGAGGCGAACCCGATAAAAAAATTGATCTAATCCAAATCAAATCAAGCCAGTAAACTGGTTTTTGAAGCTTTCTGAACACGATTGGATTGTCAAATGGATGTCGAATCTGACAAGTTCATAGTCAAATCAAGCGTCTCGACAAGACAAATCTAACGAGCACAAGATTGCTTAATTCTGACATTGTTAAGAGCTTCAAATTGGCCGATCAAAGTGGTTCACATTTCTGCATAGTTGCACCCAAAACTTTATAAATAGAGCCCCACCTCTCTAATAAGGGGAGAGAGCTTGAGACTTGTGAGAGCTTGAGACTTGAGGAAAAGTTTGAAACTTTGAGGAGTTGAAGTCCAACATCACTCCCACTGTCGTCGAACACGGCCTATCTTCGCTGACCGCCGCCGACCATCACCGACCACTGTCAACCACCACCTACCGACCGTTGCTGATTGCTATCGGTCGCCGCCCGTTCCTGACAACAAATTTATCCGAACGCCAATATTGTAACTTAGAAAATCTTCTAACCCTTTTCTGTCTGTGAGAGAAGTGGTTGTTGTGATCATCAACTTATAGTCGATTTTTATGACTGGGTCTGACCCCACGGTTTTTTCCCTTTACGGGTTTTTCACGTAAAAACTAGGGGGTGTGTGTACACATTGATTGGGCAGGCAGCGTAGGTTACTTCAATATATTCCTTTCCATGGATCATTGCGATTCAGTGAAAGAGTTTTGTAGTTCGAGAGTGATAAGATTGGAGGAAGAAGACAATTACTCTCAGCGAACTTGAAGTAAAAGTACGATTGTGCCGAAATTTTTGGAGCACTTTCATTGAGTTTGTAAAGATGCCTATTCAAGGAACTTTTAAATGGGTAATATTTGGTGTAGTTTTGTCGTTTTTCCTTATTTTATCTATCGAGTTATTTCGCCATTTGTTTTGATGTTTCTCAATTATGCTGCGAATAGGTGTACTTTAGTCTGGGCTAGACCATTTTTTTGCGCTCTTTTTATTTGTTTGTATGCATAACTCTATAGCATATCTCATTCTCTATACGTTTCTATAGATGTAGCTTATTTTAGCTAAAACATTAGAGTGTTGGCATCTTCTTATTATATTACATTTTTCATGCATAGATTTAAAATATCAAAGTGAATTAAATCTAAACATCAAACTTTAGATGTTTAATATGTAAATAACAAAATTACACCGTCTCATCTTACATCTCTAACTTATAGCATTTCTCATTTGAAGGCGCACACGTGCCATCTTTGATGTCGTAATCAAAGTTCACCAGAACATACAGCATAGGGACATCGAAGCCGGCAGGAACCTCGGAAACTGGGTTCTTCGATGGCTCGACCGCATGAAACCCTCTGCAGAAATTCGTTCCCTCTCGACAAACCGGTGCCTCACCCCTGCAATTCCCATTCTAGAATCGAGCAACCGCATGCCGGCTGTTGCTCGAAAGCCATATGTGAAGCTTGCAGACAGGGTAGTGAAAGGGAGACTGCTGTTCGCTCGATGGAATTTGATGGCAAAGTACTCGCCAACTGTTGCCATGATGATGATGCAGCCGAAGAAATCGCTCGGCTTGAATGGCCAGCTCCGGCAGCTCACTGGTAATGCATATCAAAAACCTGCGAATGGATTCAACAGATATGAAGGTGTTTTCCGCCAGGATATTGCTATCCTGATGCAGCGAAATTAGTAATTGCTTTGTTTTCTTATTGGGATAGTTTACATATAAACCACCCGAAGCATTGATATTTACAAATTAAAATCTATGTATCTAAGCTCGGTGATAAAACTATTGAGAATTTGATAAAATGGCAAATATGGGTTGGGGTTTTACCATGAATTTTGATATTTAAGTGAGAATTTGCAAAGTTGATGAAGAAGGGTGGCTGATTTGTAAATAGCAAGTTTTTGGGTGGTCTGTATGTAGCTGTCCTCTTCTCTTTTGATGTATTGCTGTGTATTATGCTTTGGTCTTGTTCTGCCTGACAAATTTTCTCTGAAATAAAACCGCTCCACTATTCTTGTGCAGGACGAATGAGAATGATAAATGGATGTGTGAAATTCGGAGTTTTGCATGAATTAATTGTTATATTTGAAGAAGTTTTTGGATAATATCCATTGAAAATTAGATGATTAAAAATAGATTTAGATAGTATGAATTTATGTACTAAAAAAATTAAAAAGTTTACGTTAATATCATGCAATTCTTATATTTTTACAAATATAATGATTAAATTTTAGGGATAATTAAATATAGAGCATGCGAAAATTTCATATTTATAAATTAGCCACTTAAGAAATTTTTTTGAGCCATCGAACCAATGTATTTAAGCCTGTAATGATTGAATTATTGAGAATTTATTAAAAATGAAAAAATATGCCATAGGGGTTTTATCATGAATTTCAATATTTGAAAAAATGGATGAAAGAGAAGTTGATTTGTAAATAGAAAATTTTGTGTAGTCTGTATGTAATTGACCCTAAATTTTAATATTATGGGTCTGTTTGGGGCAAATGTTGATTATTTATAATATGTTGGTAATTTGATAATTTGTAGATTGTTAGAATAAATTGGTTTGCTATTTGGGGGAGTTTATTTAAAATAGTTTATTAATAATTATTGCTGGATAAATGATCATTTTGCTCTTGTTTGGTGAAACTGTTTGCAATAGAACTGTATGAGAGTAATAATAAACAAAACATAAGCCTCAAAATGTTATAGATCAATTAAAAAAAAAATAGATTGTTTACTATCTCGTGAATATCAGAAAAAAATAAAATAAGGAGAAATATAATTACAACTAAAAGTAAAAATATTAAAATATTCAATTTAAAATTCTGACATCATCTGTCCTCAGTAACATTGTCCTCATGAGAAATTATTATGTCATAATCACTGTTGGCAGGGGAGTATGTCGAAATGGCTGCCCAACGAATGAAATCGCATTGTGCTGAAACACCCCTCTAACAACTATAGAATTGTCTCCCACTACTATGAGGCTGGCGTGACATGAGTAAGAGAGCCGGTAATTTGCAGTAACATAACACATTTCGGGTGGTGCCTGAAATCCTAAAGCTAATGCCGCTACTGAGATAAAACAACAAAAAATAAATCATTTGTCAGATCATAAAATTAAATTAAGTTTTATATAGCAAAATTCTAGACAAAGAGAACCATAATATTCAAACTCATTTTACAATCAAATACATTAGATATAAATCTAGAGTCTAATAAATAAAAAAACATTGCTGAATCAACATCCAGAAATAATATCTGCAATAGAATCTCTTAAAGCAACCATCTCGACGACACCTTCACCGTCCCGAGTTTCAATTCGTTTGACTCGATTTCATCATCAGGTAATGATTGGCCAACGAGAGATTTTGAAGGTTCTGGAGTGACATGTAGCTGAACGCCATCAGCCAAAGAGAAATACGTATATGATTGAGAGGGATGTCTTCGGACGAAGTTGTGAAGTGTCATAGTGACCACCATAATAAGACACAAGCATAGACACCTTCATTTAACTTTTTCTGTAAGGAGATGCACATAACATAAGTTCAACCGTATGAAAGCCAAAACTACTATATTGAGATGCCATATCCAAGACGTTGAGAGGGGAACATAAGGCACATGCATGAGCACCTTCATTTAACTTTTTCTGTAACAATTTAAGCCTAACATATTACTCATAAAAATTTTTCCTCCTCTCACCAAAATTTTTTCCTCCTCCCCTCTTCAACAACACAAATAACATGAACAATTCAAATACCAATAAATTCGTATTGCATAAATGATGTGGGAACATTCTCCGCATTTCTAACATAGAAATAAAAGAAGACAATAGAAGTGGATTGTTCTTTGATGGAGAAATCCAAGAGGTTGAGAAGGGCACATAAGGCATAAGCATAGACGCCTTTAACTTTTTTCTCTAACAATAACATGTTACTTATAAAAAAATTTCTTCCTCCCCTTAGCAAAAGCATGGACACCTCAACATGAGACACAAACGAAAGGCACAAGCATGGACAACTTTAACATAGAACTAGGTGCCACAACCGTAATTATAACATTATAATGCAAAGCCAATGTGGAAGCAACTCCTTGAGGGAACACATTTTAACTGCATTTTCCACATTTGAACTCCATCATCCACACAGTTGCCACAAACGAAAAGGCTCATTGCCACAATCAATCGATCTACAATGGATCGTCTCCTCAAACAAAAATATACCAATGGATCGTCTCTAAAGAATGCCAAGCAGAGAGTAAACCGAATATTCCCATTGAGAATTGCAAACCCACTAGAAAAACCCAGTAGAAAATTTCATAATTCACTTTGATATACGAATTTGATGCAAAGAACACATATTTAAGATATTTCACGCAAACCCACTAAAAAATTACACTGTAACTCCGCATTAGAAAAAGAGCAGCAAAAGAATCACACTATTGTAACTCCACCTTGATAAACCCTAACATACCTCATATGAGGCGAAGGAAGGACGAAGGAGCAGCGAGGGTGAAGTAACAACCTTGAGATGGAATCGCGGTGTCAATCTCCACGAGGGTGAGGGACCAGAAGGAAGATCGAATAGGGCAAGGGCGAGGCAGAGCAAAAAGGGCACGAGAGGAATAGTTACCCAAACACGAGAAGAGACGCCGGACTCGGGGTCGATCCCGCATCCCCTCCTATCAAGAAATTGGCGAACGACATTTCGAAGAGTCTCCAAAACGCTCAATGCACGCATTATTCAAACAGTGCGGCGGTTTTTTCAAAACTTTACTGCCACACCCCAATAAATTGCCCCGAACGGGGCCTAAATTGTATAAAATTTTGATTTTTAATGTCACCTTAAAAATATTATTATTATTAATTTTTTAACTTAAAAATATGTATTTTCGTGTTTCTATGTTGTCGTAAATTTAAGATGATAGATATATTAATATATAAAAATTACAAACTATCTATAAAAATTCCACTTGTGTTGGCTGAATTTTTTTCCTCCTTTTCTATTGTTTTTATCTTCACACGTGTAGAGATAGTATTGATCGGACGAAGTCGCGAAGGAGATGAACAATTAGTTAATTAATTTATTTATTATTTTTAGAACTCCGAACCCCGCCCAATCATTTTTGCAGACGGCGAAGAGAACGAGATCATCAAACCCTAATCCAAACCTCATTTATCTTCCCATCTTGTTCCTCCCGATCTGATCGAACTGTTGTGATCTGGAAGCTCGTTCTCTTGTTGATCAGAAGGGAACAAACACCTAAAACAAAGCACGCGACCCGATCATCGGGACCAAATTTCAATCGATTTTTTTCTCGATCTCCTCACTTAAAGCTTGTCGGGTCCTCAATTCAATTCTGAGCAAATCGATCGATTTCCCCTTCGTTCCATACAAATCGTGACGAGTATCAAAGTAGGAAAGGGATGATGAGAGAAAATTCTAGCATTAACATTTTGTAGATTGAATCAGAGCGGATCGGATATACAAGAAGACATAGGAAAGGCAAACAAATGAGCGGCGGCGGGGAAGGTNCCGGGGCTTGGGAGTCGACAATGAGAATGTTATGGATTGTAATACATGCACTCAATTTTTTCATCAAAACTCCCGTTGAACAAGAAATTATACATTGGTCCGAAAGTGACACAGAATGTCTTAATCTTGATCCGAAATAAATGCGGTCGAGTCATTTGAGTAAGTTGTGGGNGCTTTCTAGATACATTTGAGGATCAAATGGATGTCGAATTTGACGAGTTCATTGTCGAATTTAGTGCTCGACAAGACAATTCTAACGAGCCCAATATCGTTTAATTCTGACATTGTTAAGGTTTTTAAATGTCCATCAAACGACCGTCTGATTGAGGGAACCTCTCTGGATGGTTTGATCAAAGTGGTTCGCATTCATGGCTTAATTGCACCTAAAATTCTATAAATAAAACCTCACCACTTTCAAGAAGGGGGAGAACTTGAGACTTGAGAGAGAGTTGAAGTCCATCATCACTCCCACCAGTGTCGACTATGGCCGACCGCCGCCGACCGTCGTCGTCAACCACCCGCCGACCCCTGCTGATCGTTGTAGGTCACCACCGATTACTATCTGTCGCCGCCCGTTCTTGACAACTAATTTATTCGCACGTCTGCAGTCAACATTGTAGCGTACGAGATCTTCTAACCCTTTCTGCCCGTAGCAGAAATGATTTCTGTGATCAACTTATAGTGAATTTTTATAACAGGACCAGACCCTGTAGTTTTTTCCTTTACGGGTTTTCCATGTTAAAAATTTTGGTGTCTCTCCTGATTTTTTTCTTTTATATGAGTGTGGATGAATTCTCGTGCAACGCTAAGACGATAATAATTACCTCTATCGTCGCAAATTTTCTACCACACGTCAGTTTGGGGTCGTCTGTGAGAAGCGAAGTCTCATTTGACAATGTCTTCAACTCTGAAACGCTGAGCCTCTACGCATTTCCCATTGATGTACATCACTCAACTGAAGAAGGAACCTTCTTTACATCTGAAAGAACATCTCTAGAGCATTCTTTGTTGTGGGGGGCAAATTTCACTGCAGTCTCGAAAGATTGTTCACGTCAATATCCCAGACACAATTATAGTGGGGTTTTCTTCTCGCATCCTATTGAGATACAAAATCTTTCACAAGTTCTAAGCTAGGGTCAACCATCACTGCAGTCTCGAAAGATCGTTCATGGTAACGTCCCGAACACGACTATGGTAGTAGTCATCTCACATTTTGTTCAAACAACAAGTCTTTGAGAATAACTCCTACACTAAGGGGCAATCTTCATCACAAATAACGTTTTCTTGCGCCTCCTCATCATACTAGAGTTCATCTTCAACCAGATCAAAAAGCTGATCTCTTTAGGGCTCGATATATGGGTTGCTTTACAAGCTCGTGTGGAGAACACCCCCGCTAGGGGGCAAAAGATTCAAAAGTAGCAACTGTCAAGTGTTCAAACATCATTATTGAGTATGGCGACAACCATATTTCCAAGAAAAAAATACAGTCTGTTGTGACCCACGCATTGTCTCAAGAAACGCAGAGCATAAATGATACCTTATTTTTTGGGATTAATCGATCTCAGAGGGACTCAATTGACCTCTTCCATTGCAGGCTACGGTTGTCAAGCAAAAGCTTTGACTAACAGTCTCTGATAGGTAAAAAATTCTTAGTGAATTTCCTTTGACCTCTTCCATAATAAGTTACGATCATTTTGAAAAAGCGTTGACCAACAACCTAGGATAAATCAATCACTTTTAGTGAATTTCGTTTGATTTTGTTCGTTACGGATTAATGTTGTCGAGCATCTTCGGTTACCCAAGACGGGTTTTACATACTTAAAGAATTTTTTTTTTAACTATGTTCCAACACAAGCTACAGTTGTTAGACATACACACTTTGACTAGCATCCTAGGAAAAGAAACGTTCGCAGTGGTTGAAAAGGTTTCCACTGGTACTTCTGGAAGTCGAGTCAAAGAGACAAATCTCGATAAGAAAATACGATACTTTTAGAAGTCGAGAGTAAGAGGCAAGACTTGATAGGAAGCTACCATGCCCCTGAAAGTCGAGCCTAAGAGGAAAGACTACGAGAAGATACAATATTCCTTAAAGTCGAACTCAAGTGGCAAGACTCGATGGGAAGATACGATACACCTGAAACTTGAGCCCAAGAGGCAAGACTCGATAAGAAGCTATCATGCCCCTGGAAGACGGGCCCAAGTATCAAGTTTTGATGGGAAGCTAGTAGGGAACAAGGTCCTCATGAGAAAGGGTCTAGGAGAGCAAGTGGTTGATGTGATCTTTACTCAAAATCCTCAGAAGATTACAAGCCTCAGAAGACACATGCACATCAAAGATCTTATAAAGCTACAAGTCTCAAAAGATATATGTATATCAAAGATCTCAGAAGACTACAAATCTTAAAATACATGAGCCTCAAAAGGTACGCGATTCATTTTTATGTAAAATGCATGCGTTCACTTTGATTGTAGATTTCTACATAATTGATAAGCCACAAATCTCGGAAGGCACATACCTCAGAAGATACACACCCAAGAAGATACAAATCTTAGAAGGCACTGGTCTAAAAGGTACACATATTTTTTTTTAAGTGCACATGCTAACTTTAATTGCAGAATTCCGCACGATTTAAAAACCACAACATCCCAAAAGAGGGTAAATCACAGTTCAAAAGTAACATACAAAAATTTATTACTTTAAGTTGAACGTACAAACAAGCACATCATCATGTGCAAATGTCACATCAGACAATTAAAAGGCTACAACAAATCAATTCATCTTCGAGTGGAGTCGGCATTGTCTCCCCGAATTTCCTGATATCACCATCACGAAAGTATGAAAATCTCCCGCTCAAAGCGCAATGGGAAAACTCCAGCATTTCTTCATCTCTATCAGAATGCGTAGCAGCAACAGGCAGGAAGAATTTGAGTCACCTGTTGGGCACGAATGTGGATAGCTTTCTTCATCTTAGCGACACCAAAGAAGATATTGTTGCTCGCTTGCTACGCAAGACGTAGACGATTTTTCTCTGCACCGCAATGCGAATAAAGATCCAGTTGTTCGTCTGTTACGTAGAACAGGGGCGACTTTCCTCTGCACTGCAATGCGAAATAAGATTTCGTTGCTCGCCTGCTATGCAGAACGAACACGACTTTTTTGTGCATCGCAATGCAAAATAAGATTCCTTTTGGTCATCTACTAGACAGGACGGGAATGACCTTTCTCTGCGCCACAACATGAAAGAGATTTTCGTTGGTCGGCTGCTATGCAGGACGAAGACGACTTTCTTTTGTGCCTCATCATGAAAGAGGATCCTGTTACACAGAACATTGACGATTTTTTTTGTGCCGAAACATGAAGAGGATCTTGATGGCCCATGTAAAGAAAGTCGTCCCCTTTCTCTGCTCGTCGTTCCTAATTACCCTTCAGAATCGCGAGAATTACTTTTGTCGTTCCCAAATTCTATAATAAGGGGGGAGAGCTTGAGACTTGTGAGAGAGCTTGAGACTTGAGGAAGAGTTTGAAACTTTGAGAAGGAGTTGAAGTCCATCATCACTCCCATTGTCGTCGAACACGGCCTACCTTCGCCGACCGCCGCCGACCATCTCCGACCACTGTCAACCACCACCTGCCGACGGTTGCTGATTGCTATCGGTTGCCGCCCGTTCCTGACAACAAATTTATCCGAACGCCAATATTGTAACTTAGAAGATCTTCTAACCCTTTTATGTCAGTGAGAGAAGTGGTTGCTGTGATCATCAACTTATACTCGTTTTTTATAACTTGGTCTGACCCCACGGTTTTTTCTCTTTACGGATTTTTCACGTAAAAACTAGGGGGTGTGTGTACACATTGATTGGGCACGCAGCTTAGGTTACTTCAATATATTCCTTTCCATGGATCATTGCGATTCAGTGAAAGAGTTTTGTAGTTCGAGAGTGATAAGATTGGAGGAAGAAGACAATTACTCTCAGAGAACTTGAAGTAAAAGTACGGTTGTGCCGAAATTTTTGGAGCACTTTCATTGAGTTTGTAAAGATGCCTATTCAAGGAACTTTTAAATGGGTAATATTTGGTGTAGTTTTGTCGTTTTTCCTTATTTTATCTATCGAGTTATTTCGCCATTTGTTTTGATGTTTCTCAATTATGCTGCGAATAGGTGTACTTTAGTCTGGGCTAGACCATTTTTTTGCGCTCTTTTTATTTGTTTGTATGCATAACTCTATAGCATATCTCATTCTCTATACGTTTCTATAGATGTAGCTTATTTTAGCTAAAACATTAGAGTGTTGGCATCTTCTTATTATATTACATTTTTCATGCATAGATTTAAAATATCAAAGTGAATTAAATCTAAACATCAAACTTTAGATGTTTAATATGTAAATAACAAAATTACACCGTCTCATCTTACATCTCTAACTTATAGNTATTTCGCCATTTGTTTTGATGTTTCTCAATTATGCTGCGAATAGGTGTACTTTAGTCTGGGCTAGACCATTGTTTTGCGCTCCTTTTATTTGTTTGTATGCATAACTCTATAGCATATCTCATTCTCTATCCGTTTCTATAGATGTAGGCTTATTTTAGCTAAAACGTTAAGAGTGTTGGCATCTTCTTATTATATTACATTTTTCATGCATAGATTTAAAATATCAAAATGAATTAAATCTAAATATCAAACTTTAGGTGTTTAATATGTAAATAACAAAATTACAGTCTCATCTTACATCTCTAACTTATAACATTTCTCATTTTAAGGCGCACACGTGCCATCTTTGATGTCGTAATCAAAGTTCACCAGAACATACAGCATAGGGACATCGAAGCCGGCAGGAACCTCGGAAACTGGGTTCTTCGATGGCTCGACCGCATGAAACCCTCTGCAGAAATTCGTTCCCTCTCGACAAACCGGTGCCTCACCCCTGCAATTCCCATTCTAGAATCGAGCAACCGCATGCCGGCTGTTGCTCGAAAGCCATATGTGAAGCTTGCAGACAGGGTAGTGAAAGGGAGACTGCTGTTCGCTCGATGGAATTTGATGGCAAAGTACTCGCCAACTGTTGCCATGATGATGATGCAGCCGATGAAATCGCTCGGCATGAATGGCCAGCTCAGGCAGCTCACTGGCAATGCATATCAAAAACCTGCGAATGGATTCAACAGATATGAAGGTGTTTTCCGCCAGGATATTGCTATCCTGATGCAGCGAAATTAGTAATTGCTTTGTTTTCTTATTGGGATAGTTTACATATAAACCACCCGAAGCATTGATATTTACAAATTAAAATCTATGTATCTAAGCGCGGTGATAAAACTATTGAGAATTTGATAAAATGGCAAATATGGGTTGGGGTTTTATCATGAATTTTGATATTTAAGTGAGAATTCACAAAGTCGATGAAGAAGGGTGGCTGATTTGTAAATAGCAAGTTTTTGGGTGGTCTGTATGTAACTGTCCCCTTCTCTTTTGATGTATTGCTCTATATTATTCTTTGGTCTTGTTCTGTCTGACAAATTTTCTCTGAAATAAAACCGCTCCACTATTCTTGTGCAGGACGAATGAGAATGATAAATGGATGTGTGAAATTCGGAGTTTTGCATGAATTAATTGTTATATTTGAAGAAGTTTTTGGATAATATCCATTGAAAATTAGATGATTAAAAATGGATTTAGATGGTATGAATTTATGTACTAAAAAAATTTTAAAGTTTACATTAATATCATACAATTCTTATATTTTTACAAAAATAATGATTACATTTTAGGGATAATTAAATATAGAGCATACGAAAATTTCATATTTATAAATTAGCCTTTA
Source organism: Phalaenopsis hybrid cultivar (assembly GCA_002079205.1). NCBI lineage: Eukaryota > Viridiplantae > Streptophyta > Magnoliopsida > Asparagales > Orchidaceae > Phalaenopsis > Phalaenopsis hybrid cultivar. Next base: position 160,998 of record JXCR01146864.1, on the reverse strand, counting down.
AAATTTTTTTGAACTATCGAACCAATGTATTTAAGCCTACAATGATTGAATTATTGAGAATTTTTAAAAATGAAAAAAATATGGTATAGGGGTTTTACCATGAATTTTGATATTTGAAAAAAATGGATGAAAAGGAAGTTGATTTGAAAATAGAAAATTTTGTGTAGTCTGAATGCAATTGCCCCTAAATTTTAATATTAAGGGTCTGTTTGGGGCAACAGTTGATTATTTATAATCTTTTGATAATCTGATAATCTGTAAATTATCAGAATAAATTGGCTTGCTGTTTGGGGGAGTTTATTTAGAATAGTTTATTGATAATTATTGCTGGATAAATGATCATTTTGCCTTTGTTTGGTGAAACTGTTTGCAACAGAACTGTATGAGAGAAATAATAAACAAAACATAAGCCTCAAACTATTACAGATCAATTAAAAATAAAATAAAATACACTGTTCACTATCTCGTGAATATCAGAAGAAATAAAATAAGGAGAAATATAATTACAACTAAAAGTAAAAATATTAAAATGTTCAATTTAAAACTCTGACGTCGTCTGTCCTCGGCAACATTGTCCTCATGAGAAACCATTGTGCCATAATCACTGTCGGCAGGGAAGTATGTCGGAATGGTTGCCCAACGAAAGAAATCACATCGTGCTGAAACACCCCTCTGACAACTGTAGAACTGTCTCTCACTGCTATGAGGCTGGCGTGACGTGAGTAAGGTAGCCGGTAGTCTACAGAAACACAACACAACTCGGGTGGTGCCTGTAATCCTAAAGCTCATGCCGCTACTGAGATAAAACAACAAAAAATAAATCATTTGTCAGATCATAAAATTAAATTAAATTTTATATAGCAAAATTCTAGACAGAGAAAAGAAAATCATAGAAATTCTTAATAGAACCATAATATTCAAACTCATTTTGCAATCAAATACATCAGATATAAATCTAGAGTCTAATAAATAAAGAAACATTGCTGAATCAACATCCAGAATAATATCTGCGATAGAATCTCTCAAAGCAACCATCTCGACGACACCTTAACCGTCCCGAGTTTCAAATTCATTTGACTTGATTTCATCCTAAGGTAATGATTGGCCAACTAGAGATTTTGAAGGTTCTGAAGTGACATGTAGCTGATCGTCATCAGCCAAAGAGAAATATGTATCTGATTGAGAGGGATGTCTTCGGATGAAGTCGTGAAGTGTCATAGTGGCCACCATAAGAAGGCACAAGCATGGGCACCTTCATTTAACTTTTTATGTAAGGAGATGCACATAACATAAGTTCAACTATATGAAAGCCAAAACTGTTATATTGAGATGCATATCCAAGAGGTTGAGAGGGGCACATAAGGCACATGCATGAGCACCTTCATTTTTAAGCCTAACATATTACTTATAAAAATTTTTCCTCATCTCAGCAAAAATTTTTCCTCCTCCCTTCTTTAAGAACACAAATAACATGAACAATTCAAATACTAGTAAATTCGTATTGCATAAATGATGTGGGAACATTCTTCGTATTTTTAACGTAGAAAATAAAGAAGAAAATAGAAGTGGATTGTTCTTTGATGGAGAAATCCAAGAGGTTGAGAAGGGCACATAAGGCATGAGCATAAACACCTTTAACTTTTTCTGTAACAATAACATATTACTCCCCTTAGCAAAAGCATGGACACCTCAACATGAGGCACAAACGAAAGGCACAAGCATGGACACCTTTAACGTAAGACACAAGCATGGACAACTTTCAGACCCTAAATAACAATAGAACTAGGTGCCACAACCGTAATTATAACATTCTAATGCAAAGCCAATGTGGAAGCAACTCTTTGAGGAAACACATTTGAACTGCATTATCCGCACAGTTGCCACAAACGAAAAGGCTCACTGCCACAATCGATAGATCTACAATGGATCGTCTCCTCAAATAAAAATATACCAATGGATCGTCTCTAAAGAATGCCAAGCAGAGAGTAAACCGAATGTTCCCATTGAGAATTGCAAACCCACAAGAAAAATCCAGTAANTACATATAAACCACCCGAAGCATTGATATTTACAAATTAAAATCTATGTATCTAAGCGCGGTGATAAAACTACTGAGAATTTGATAAAATGGTAAATATGGGTTGGGGTTTTACCATGAATTTTGATATTTAAGTGAGAATTCGCAATGTTGATGAAGAAGGGTGGCTGATTTGTAAATAGCAAGTTTTTGGGTGGTCTGTATGTAACTGTCCCCTTCTCTTTTGATGTATTTCTGTATATTCTTCTTTGGTTTTGTTCTGTCTGACAAATTTTCTCTGAAATAAAACCGCTCATTTGTTCTTGTTCAGGACGAATGAGAATGATAAATGGATGTGTGAAATTCGGAGTTTTGCATGAATTAATTGTTATATTTGAAGAAGTTTTTGGATAATATCCATTGAAAATTAGATGATTAAAAATAGATTTAGATGGTATGAATTTATGTACTAAAAAAAATTTAAAGTTTACATTAATATCATACAATGCTTATATTTTTACAAAAATAATGATTAAATTTTAGGGATAATTAAATATAGAGCATACGAAAATTTCATTTTTATAAATTAGCCACGTAAGAAACTTTTTTGAACCATCGAACCAATGTATTTAAGCTTGCAATGATTGAATTATTGAGAATTTATTAGAAATGAAAAAAAATATGGATGAAAGAGAAGTTGATTTGTAAATAGAAAATTTTGTGTAGTCTGCAATTGCCCCTAAATTTCTAAATTTTAATATTAAGGATCTGTTTGGGTTAGCTGTTGATTATTTATAATCTACTGACAATCGAATGATCTGTAGATTATCAAAATAAGCTGACTTGCTGTTTGAGGGAGTTTATTTAGGATAGTTTATTGATAACTATTGCTGGATAAATGACCATTTTCCTTTGTTTGGTGAAATTGTTTGCAATAACACTGTATGAGAGAAATAATAAACAAAACATAAGCCTCAAACTGTTACAGATCAATTAAAAAAAAAAAAAAAAAAATACACTGCTCATTATCTCGTGAATATCAAAAGAAATACAAGTACAACTAAAAGTAAAAATATTAAAATGTTCAATTTAAAACTCTAACGTCTTCTGTTCTCAGCGACATTGTCCTCATGGGAAACCATTGTGTCATAATCACTGTCGGCAGAGGAGTATGTTGGAATGTTTGCCCAACAAAAGAAATCGCATCGTGCTGAAAGACCCCTCTAATAATCGTAGAACTGTCTCCCACTGCTATGAGGCTGGCGTGACGTGAGTGAGGGAGCCGGTAGTCCGCAGTAACAACACAACTTGGGTGATGCCTGAAATCCTAAAGCTCATGCTGCTACTGAGATAAAACAACAAAAAATAAATCATTTGTCAGATCATAAAATTAAATTAAGTTTCATATAACAAAATTATAGACAAAGAGAAAGGAAAACCATAGAAATTCTTAATAGAACCATAATATTCAAACTCATTTTATAATCAAATACATCAGATATAAATCTAGAGTCTAATAAATAACGAAACATTGCTGAATCAACATTCAGAAATAACATCTGCGATAAAATCTCTCAAAGCAACCATCTTAGCGATACCTTCACCGTCCTGAGTTTCAAATTCATTTGACTCGATCTCATCCTCAGGTAATGATTGACCAACCAAAGATTCTGAAGGTCTGGAGTGACATGTAGTTGATCGTCATCAGCCAAAGTGAAATACACATTTGATTGAGAGGGATGTCTTCGGATGAAGTTGTGAAGTGTCATAGTGGCCACCATAATAAGACATAAGCATGAGCACCTTCATTTAACTTTTTCTGTAAGAAGATGCACATAACATAAGTTCAACCATATGAAAACCAAAACTACTATATTGAGATGCCATATCCAAGACGTTGAGAGGGGCACATAAGGCACATGCATGAGCACCTTCATTTAACTTTTTCTGTAACAATTTAAGCCCAACATATTACTCATAAAAATTTTTCCTCCTCTCACCAAAATTTTTTCCTCCTCCCCTCTTTAACAACACAAATAACATGAACAATTCAAATACCAGTGAATTCGTATTGCATAAATGATGTGGGAACATTCTCCGCATTTCTAACATAAAAAATAAAGAAGAAAATAGAAGTGGATTGTTCTTTGATGGAGAAATCCAAGAGGTTAAGAAGGGCACATAAGGCATAAGCATAAACACCTTTAACTTTTTCTGTAACAATAACATATTACTCCCCTTAGCAAAAGCATGGACACCTCAACATGAGGCACAAACGAAAGGCACAAGCATGGACACCTTTAACATAAGACACAAGCATGGACAACTTTCAGACCCTAAATAACAATAGAAGTAGGTGCCACGACCGTAATTATAACATTCTAATGCAAAGCCAATGTGGAAGCAACTCTTTGAGGAAACACATTTGAACTGCATTATCCGCACAGTTGCCACAAACGAAAAGGCTCACTGCCACAATCGATAGATCTACAATGGATCGTCTCCTCAAATAAAAATATACCAATGGATCGTCTCTAAAGAATGCCAAGCAAAGAGTAAACCGAATGTTCCCATTGAGAATTGCAAACCCACAAGAAAAATCCAGTAGAAAATTTCATAATTCACTTTGATATACGAATTTGATCCAAACAACACAAATTTAAGATATTTCACGCAAACCCACTAGAAAAATACACTGTAACTCCACCTTAGAAAAAAAAAAAACAGCAGAGGAATCACACTATTGTAACTCCACCTCGATAAACCCTAACATACCTCATATGAGGCGAAGGAAGGACGAAGCAGCAGCGAGGGTGAAGGAACAACCTTGAGATGGAATCGCGGTGTCAATCTCCGCGAGGGTGAACGACCACAAGGAAGATCGGATAGGGCAAGAGCGAGGCAGAGCAAAAAGGGCATGAGAGGAATAGTTACCCAAACACTAGAAAATGACACGGGACTCGGGTCGATCTCGCATCCCCGCCTATTAAGAAATTGACGAACGGCGTTTCGAAGCGTCTCCAAAATACTCGATGCACGCATTATTCAAACAGTGCGGCGACATTTTCACCCCGCCCAAAACTGGGCCTAAATTGTATAAAATTTTGATTTTTGATGTGACATTAAAAATATTATTATTATTAATTTTTAACTTAAAAATATGTATGTTTGTGTTTCTACGTTGTTGTAAATTTAAGTTGATAGATATATTAATATATAAAAATTACAAAATATCTATAAAAATTCCACTTGTGTTGGATGAAATTTTTTCCTATTTTATAACCTTTCTACTGTTTTTATCTTCACACGTGTAGAGAGACGATTGATCGGACGCAGTCGCGAAGGAGAGGAACAATTAGTTAATTAATTTATTTATTGTGTTTTAGAAATCCGAACCCCGCCCAATCATTTTTGCAGACGGCGAAGACAATGAGATCATCAAACCCTAATCCTAACCTCATTTATCTTCCCATCTTCTTCCTCCCGATCTGATCGAACTGTTGTGATCTGGAAGCTCGTTCTCTTGTTGATCAGAAGGGAACAAACACCTAAAACAAAGCACGCGACCCGATCATCGGGACCAAATTTCAATCGATTCTTTTTCTCGATCTCCTCACTTAAAGCTCTTCGGATCCTCAATTCAATTCTGAGCAAATCGATCGATTTCCCCTTCGTTCCATACAAATCGTGACGAGTATCAAAGTAGGAAAGGGATGACGAGAGAAAAGTCTAGCATTAACATTTTGTAGATTGAATCAGAGAGGATCGGATATACAAGAAGGNACACAAATTTAAGATATTTCGCGCAAACCCACTAGAAAAATACACTGTAACTCCACCTTAGAAAAAAAAAAACAGCAGAGGAATCACACTATTGTAACTCCACCTCGATAAACCCTAACATACCTCATATGAGGCGAAGGAAGGACGAAGGAGCAGCGAGGGTGAAGTAACAACCTTGAGATGGAATCGCGGTGTCAAGCTCCGCGAGGGTGAAGGACCACAAGGAAGATCAGATAGGGCAAGAGCGAGGCAGAGCAAAAAGGGCATGAGAGGAATAGCTACCCAAATGCTAGAAAGTGACGCGGGACTCGGGTCGATCTCGCATCCCCACCTATTAAGAAATTGACGAACGGCGTTTCGAAACGTCTCCAAAATACTCGATGCACGCATTATTCAAACAGTGCGGTGACATTTTTACCCCACTAAACTGCCCAAAACTGGGCCTAGATTGTATAAAATTTTGATTTTTGATGTCACATTAAAAATATTATTATTATTAATTTTTAACTTAAAAATATGTATGTTTGTGTTTCTACGTTAGTTGTAAATTTAAGATGATAGATATATTAATATATAAAAATTACAAACTATCTATAAAAATTCCACTTGTGTTGGTTCCTATTTTATAACCTTTCTACTGTTTTTATCTTCACACGTGTAGAGATACTATTGATCGGACGCAGTCGCGAAGGAGATGAACAATTAGTTAATTAATTTATTTATTGTTTTTAGAACTCCGAACCCCGCCCAATCATTTTTGCAGACGGCGAAGACAATGAGATCATCAAACCCTAATCCTAACCTCATTTATCTTCCCATCTTCTTCCTCCCGATCTGATCGAACTGTTGTGATCTGGAAGCTCGTTCTCTTGTTGATCAGAAGGGAACAAACACCTAAAACAAAGCACGCGACCCAATCATCGGGACCAAATTTCAATCGATTCTTTTTCTCGATCTCCTCACTTAAAGCTTTTCGGATCCTCAATTCAATTCTGAGCAAATCGATCGATTTCCCCTTCGTTCCATACAAATCGTGACGAGTATCAAAGTAGGAAAGGGATGACGAGAGAAAATTCTAGCATTAACATTTTGTAGATTGAATCAGAGCGGATCGGATATACAAGGAGACATAGGAAAGGCAAACAAATGAGCGGCGGCGGGGAAGGCGATGCTGCGAAGCTGAATGACGAGCAGCTTGCAGAACTAAGGGAGATCTTTCGCTCCTTCGACCGGAACAACGACGGGAGCCTGACGCCGCTGGAACTAGGCTCCCTTCTTCGATCCCTTGGCATAAAACCAAGCCCCGACNTGCAGAACTAAGGGAGATCTTTCGCTCCTTCGACCGGAACAACGACGGGAGCCTGACGCCGCTGGAACTAGGTTCCCTTCTTCGATCCCTTGGCATAAAACCAAGCCCCGATCAGCTCGATGCTCTGATGCAGACGGCGGACAAGAATAACAATGGCCTGGTAGAGTTTTCAGAGTTCGTTGCCCTTGTGGAGCCTGATCTCGTATCGAAAAAGTCTCCCTACACGGAAGAACAGCTCCAGCATCTCTTTCGGATCTTCGATCGGGACGGGAACGGATTCATCACGGCCGCTGATCTCGCCCACTCGATGGCGAAACTCGGCCATGCCCTCACCGCCAATGAGCTCACAGGGATGATCAGAGAGGCTGACTCCGATGGCGACGGCCGCATTAGTTTTAAAGAGTTTTCACAGGTGATCATATCCGCTGCTTTTGATAATTCTTGGGCTTAAGAATTGGTGGGTTCGCTCTCAATCCATTTCTCAACATTTTTCACAAGATTTTCTGCTTTTAAAATATCCTCTTTCCTTCTTGTTTTCGAAATCTTGTTCTGTATTTCTCCGTTTTCGATAAATTCTATTTTGAATTGATGAAGTGCTGTTCTAATCTGTGATTAATGGAGTTTGAATGGCGTATTTTTTGGACCTTATTGTTGATAGTTTGAAAGTTTTGATCTTTGTACAGAAGAAAAAAGTTGTTGATTGTCGGCCGACTTTTCGCTCCTTGGTTTCCTGCAAACTATCTCCTTTCCTCGCACATTTATTGTTGCGTTGTGGTTTGTAAATTTATTTGCAGTTTGTGTGGTTCGTAGAATGCTTATTTGGATTTCAGCTCTGCTCCGGATCACCACCAATTAATTTGGATATAAATAAAAAAAAGGAACACTTAACATGCAAATCACTAAATTTCTTATCTATTTACNCACAGGTGATCATATCCGCTGCTTTTGATAATTCTTGGGCTTAAGAATTGGTGGGTTCGCTCTCAATCCATTCCTCTACATTTTTCACAAGATTTTCTGCTTTTAAAATATCATCTTTCCTTCTTGTTTTCGAAATCTTGTTCTGTATTTCTCCGTTTTCGATAAATTCTATTTTGAATTGATGAAGTGCTGTTCTAATCTGTGATTAATGGAGTTTGAATGGCGTATTTTTTGGACCTTATTGTTGATAGTTTGAAAGTTTTGATCTTTGTACAGAAGAAAAAAAGTTGTTGATTGTCGGCCGACTTTTCGCTCCTTGGTTTCCTGCAAACTATCGCCTTTCCTCGCACATTTATTGTTGAGTTGTGGCTTGTAAATTTATTTGCAGCATGTGTTGTTCGTAGAATTCTTATTTGGATTTCAGCTGTGATCCGGATCAACACCAATTAATTTGGATATAAATATGAAAAGGAAGATTTACATGCATATCTCTAAATTTCTTATGTATTTTCATATCCAACATTTATACTTTAATTTTTGCATATATGCCATTCTATAAATCTAAACTTTGATTTTTACATATATGCAGCCTTATCCATGTATGAAAAAAAAAGATGTATTTCAATTTTTGTTTAAAAGTTAAAATAATGACATTTTTTATATGGTTTGAAAGATTTGGGGGAGGTATAGAGGTAAAAATTGAATTTTTGGTGTTAGATGTGCAAATACATGAGAATTGGGTGATATGTATGTAAATGCCCCACAGAAAAAAAATGATTTTTATGCCCAAAAGTAATCAAAATATCTGCTGCACATTCTATCGGGAAATATATCCGAAGATCCCATTTATAGAAATAGAAATCGGCTGATTTTGCATCTTCCCTCTTGTCTCTGGTGGTGATTTCTCATTCACATTTATCGATCAATGGCAAAGTTATTTTTCTTAAATTTTTTATTCTTTATTTTTGGGGAAATTGAGTTTTGATGTCAACTATGTTATAAATTATTGGTTAGTGGTTAGGATGTCTTTTAAACCCTAGAGTTCTAGTTGGGAGAAAATATTGCATACTTTATAAGTATATACTTATAAGGGTAGATGAAATGACTACGTCACCATAGTTTCACTTATATGTGATGTGACCACTCCATCCAACCTTTTAAGTACTTACTTTGTAAGTATGGCAATAGTCCCTAGTTGGAGAGAAAGCTCTTTTCCAACTCCTACACAAGCCTTACATATGGGGCAAAGTTGTTAATGGAAAGCTTCATATTCGCCCCGTAAGAACTAAAAGTTAGTGAATAAGGTTTAATCATTATTATATTGTTTATTAAGTTTCAAAGTTCAGCTGAATAAGGTTTAAGCATTATTATATTGTTTATTAAAATGATTTAAACAGGACTCAAATTTAATTTNGCCGCATTAGTTTTAAAGAGTTTTCACAGGTGATCATATCCGCTGCTTTTGATAATTCTTGGGCTTAAGAATCGGTGGATTCGCTCTCAATCCATTCCTCTACATTTTTCACAAGATTTCCTTCTTTAAAAATATCGTCTTTCCTTCTTGTTTTTGAAATCTCGTTCTGTATTTCTCCGTTTTCGATAAATTCTATTTTGAATTGATGAAGTGTTGTTCTAATCTGTGATTAATGGAGTTTGAAAGGCGTATTTTTTGGACCTTATTGTTGATAGTTTGAAAGTTTTGATCTTTGTACAGAAGAACAAAGTTGTTGATTGTCATATCTTGCGTCTATCCCTAAATAAAAAAAGGAACACTTACATGCAAATCACTAAATTTCTTATCTATTTACATATCTTGCGTCCATACCTTAATTTTTAAATATATGCCATTCTATACATCTAAACTTTGATATATCCGAAGATCCCATTTATAGAAATAGAAATCGGGGGGACATTTGAGTGGGGATAGAGCTAATTTTTAAGCAAAAGGCTGATTTTGCATCTTCCCTCTTGTCTCTGGTGGTGATTTCTCATTCACATTTATCGATCTATGGCAAAGTTTTTTTTTCTTAAATTTTTTATTCGTTATTTTTGGGGAAATTGAGTTTTAATGTCAACTATGTTATAAATTATTCGTTAGTGCTTAGGATGTCTTTTGAATCCGCACGTTCTCTTTAACAGAATATATTGCATGTTTTATAAGTATGTACTTACAAGGGTGGATGAAATGATCATGTCATCATAATTTCATCTTATATGTGATGTGACCACTCCATCTACCCTTATAAATACTTACTTTGTTAGGATGCAATATTCCTTGGAGAGAAAGCTCTCCATCAACTCTTCCACAAGCCTTACACATGTGGCAAAGTTTTTAATGGAAAGCTTCATTTTCGCCCCGAAAGAGCTACAAGTTAGTGAATATGGTTTAAGCAATATTATATTGTTTATTAAGTTTCAACGTTCTGCTGAATAAGTTTTAAGCATTATTATATCGTTTATTAAAATGATTTAAACCGAACTCAAATTTAATTATTTCCTTTCATTATTATACAGAATAAGAAGGGTATGATAATACTCAGATTGGTAGCACATTTATTAGTTTGGCTAAGGATTTATCATCCTGATGTAAATATGAAAGAAAATGACATACACTATTCTCATTATTTATTTTTAGAAATAATTCAATAATCAACAATTTATTTAAAAAAATATTATATTTCATAAATTATAATTTTTCCATCATCATTGTGATATAAATTGAGCACAATCATGATTGTCCCATCTTTAAAAAGAATTCAATTTAATTATATTATTTCAATAGGGAAGGAAATAAATTTACCTTTCTTTTTAAATTATATTATTAATTTCTTAAAATAAGGGTGCATGGCAACAATGTTGCCTTGCAGAGTAGCAAGACTCACCAATGGCACCTTAGTGCCCTCTCCGAGAGCCATGGTGCTGGGATTACCCCCATATTTACACTCTTAGGTTTGATCAATAGCATCGTGGTGCCAACAATTGAGTTGCACCGTTATCGCTTATAAATCGTCGATCTTGTAGAACCTCATGCCACATGGCAAAGTTAACTTTTGTATTTTGAGGGTGGTAGTGATTGAATGTGAATGTCTACTTACATAATATCTGCCAAATAAGCAGTGCATATGTGTAATGTAGTGAAGTTATGACACTCATGTCATCTCCATTTGACATGTGTTAGCTACTGGTGACACGACTTATGTCATGTCTGTTGACATGGCATTCGCCATGCTAATAACATCGTAGTGCCACTATCGAGCGCCATGGTGTAGTACTAAATGACAACTATATGTACCTATCGAGATGCGGTGCAGCCATTCTACTGTTGGCTAATGTGGCAAGCGACATGTGAGTAGCTCCATGTCTCTATGACCTGGTGCTGCGATATTACGACTTGACATCGTGGCATCATACCAACTTTTTGCCTTTTAAAAGAGGCAGCTCGAGGGTTTGAAGTTTTGTCCCCAACCATACCCTTTCGATGTCTTGTGGTAAAACTAAGAGTTTTTACCTGCTTCCTCCACTTCCTCCTATTCTAGTGGAAACCTCATTTTTGGAGATGGTTTGGCTCGTGGCCATAGTGTTCATGGAGCGACATTAGAGCTAAGAACACTAAAGACTTCTCTAAAATCGTCACATAGGTGAGCTTTTCCTCTTCCCTTTTTCTTTCTCTCTTTTTGGAGCAATTAGGGTGTTTTTAGTGATTAGGATAAACTGTTGTTAGAAGAAATCATTAGGCATGGCTCCTTCCCCAACATCTCTCCATTTTGTCTTATGCGTTCAAGTGATAAAAACCTATATGTTCTAGCCCTAGGACCTTGGTGTCATGACATTATGTCTATTTTTTTCGGTTCAAGGCTTTAACACTGCCTCTTGATGCCTCAATTTCATATAGCTATCACAAGAATGCTACAACATCATTTCACAATGTTGTGGTACAGTCTTTATCGGGTTAGCATAGTGTCGTGATGTCATACCTTGTTTTTGGTAAAAATGTCATGACACTATTCAACTGTGTTGCAACCTCCATCAGACTTAAAAGTTATTCTAGCCATGAGCCGCGATGCTGATCTCGGTGCCACGAACCCGATCCATGGGCCCCATTGAGTTGAAAATCTCAAGGATATTTAAAGTTATATGGTCACAAGCCTTGGCTCTCTTAGCTTATCATGTGATTCTATTAATTGAGCGGTGGCGTCGAACCTGGTGCTGACCAGAGAATTTCCATTCTCATAGTCTCATATCCCGTGCACCACATATGTTGTCGTGCAATGGCCATATGCTTATTGGTTGTCTAGCCAAGTATAACAATCTTTTAGAGCAATTTTAAGTGCAAACCTTTATAGACCTTTGGCTTAGGTTTTTACTTGGACTATTTGTTGCACCTCCTTCTGAAGGTGGCAGCCTTTTCCTTTTTATTAGTTCAAAAGGTTGGTTAAGTTACGTCGAATAAAGCAAGATTGATGAACCTTTATAGGTTGTTGAGTTTTGGGATTTCTATCTCGGGTCATTCGTTGCTCCCCCTTGTGGAGATGGTGTTCCTGACTCGATCAACTAAACTTGATAGAATTTTAGTGAGCCAAACATTATCAACTAAGTTAATATAAGTCCCATTCCTTTCTTTCCAAGCTCTGAAACCACCTGGTGAGGCATTAAGACACACATTAGAGTCTCACCACTAATTAATCATTGCAGTGTGTATTAGATGTAGTGTGCTTGCATAGCCCACCATATGATCTAAGGATTAAAGTTCATGGACTCATGGTGCTGCTTCTTAGACCTGCGACATTATGCCATTTTCTTCCAAGTCAGAAGGGTGACACTGGTTGTGACATTGTAGTGGCATTCCTATGATTTGAAGACCTGCATTTGCAAATGTGTGTTTGATTTTGATAGACAATCATATGACTTATATCATTTGATTTCCTTTATGAATGTTTGGTGTATGTTGTACGTGTTGCATTTGTAGGCATGTGTTTATTGCATTTGTTGCATTTGCATTCCATTAATTGCATAATGATTTTTGTGTTTGTGTTTTCAAAGTTAAGTCATCAAGACAAGATTTATGCACATCGTGCATTTGCATGCATCATATAGCTTATTTGTCCAAATGAGTTCACTCATCTTTCATATATAGGTCTAGGTTCATAAGTTAGCACATTAGTAATGAGTTCAATTAACCCTAGTTATGACCTGTGGCGGTAAAAGAAAATTGAACATCAGATGTTGGCTTGATCAAAGAGGTGCTGTGAATTATCTTATTACTATTAGATCTTTTAGGATCATTCCAAGCATAGGATTCAGTAAACATTAGTCACTAGTGTGATGAGTGCTAGCTCATTCAGTTGCTCGGGATGGGGCCAGTTTTGGTGACCTCGTCAAGATTCAATGAGAAGACCCTTTAGCCTTACATTACATAATTGTCACATAGGTGCTAAATAGACAACACATTGTATGTTTGCTTACAACTTGGGTTAGAATATTGTTAGGATTTTCATATACACAACTATAGTGTTGGCGTGTTTATTAATCATTGCATTTTTATACGTGCATTTTCCTTGCAGTGAGCCATGTTCAAAGTGGAGGAGCTTAAATAATTAAGCTTTAATCTAAAGCGTGTTTCTCATGTGTTGCTCAATTCTCCGCTCTTCAAACATGCCTCATTTCACGTTGCATGTGTAACCATTTTATTGCAGGTCATGTCCTTATTTTAGACATTTTTCTATATGCTTTTAAAGTCTAAAAGTATCTATATTATAAATAATGTATGAGCATGAGCCCCTAAAGAGCAATGAGCTGAGATTATGTGGTGAGGGCCTCGAGTAGTTTTCTTTTGTTTAGTACATGAATTCTAAAATTTATTTATTGTACAGATCTCAGATCAGACATGTATTATTGAGAGCTTGTTTGTTATTTTCCTTTTCTGGGATATATTGTCAACCCAGGGGCACCCGTCCTATTTATTATTTTTCTTATTGGCGTTTGGGCTCTCATTTTATGTTTGCAGAATTGTCACTTTTTTATTATGGTTTATGCTCATTAGGATAAAAACCTTTTTCTCCCAAAAAAAATCCTAATGAAATTGAATCTTCATAAAATTAGGATTAATATCAACCAATTTTAAACATTTACTTTATTTTTTTGCATGTCCTTGTCGNATATATATATATTTGTGTGTGTGTGTGCAGCCAGTCGTGATCTATTCTTTGCAGGTTGTAAGTCTCATTAGGTTACTGGTTCAAATCTCTCTCTGACCAGTTTGCCAGTAGTGAGTGGGTCCTCGAATAGTTAGACGTAAGAGGGTGATTGGAGGCTCGTATAATAGACTCTGGGCATTCTTTTAATATATATGGTCCATGAATAATTAGACACAAGAGTGTGATTAGAGGCTCTTATAATAGACTCTGGGCATTCNTATATATATATATATATATATATATATATATATATATATATTTATGTGTGATTGTGCAACCAGTCGTGATCTATTCTTTGAAGGTCGTAAGTCTCATCAGATCATTGGTTCAAATCTCTCTCTGACCAGTTTGCTAGTAGTGAGGGGGTCCTCGAATAGTTAGACACAAAAGGGTGATTGGAGGCTCGTATAATAGACTCCGGACATTCTTTTAATATATATGGTCCTCGAATAATTAGACACAAGANTTTGTATTTACATATGCTATATACATAAATTTTCATATTTAGATAATATTCAAATCTTTAATATTATATAAAAATAATTGTATTAATAGCATTTTAAAATTAAAGTGAACTTTTCCATGAATAGATTTATAATACCAATGTATTATAAATATAAATATCAAACGACTTGACAAAAATATTTTTTATTAAACGATGTAAATAAGTGGCGCATGATAATCAAATTTAAACAAATGTTTTTTGTTTTAATTGTATGTATTAATGACTTTTTAATTTACTAATCTATGAGAGTTGCTCTCGTCTTGTATCTTTGTTTTCTTGTTAATAGTTGTATTATTGTATGTTTTAACAAATGGCTTTAGACTCTCGTAAGCCCGTATCATTTTGCTTTAGTTATAGATGTTCTTGATAGACGTACGGTCGGATGCACATTGGCGTATGATATTTGTTTATAATATAGTTTCAGTGGATAAAGATTTGAGAAAGAGTTCGGGAAATATTTGAATTATGGAGGTCGAGTTTAGAGGTTCGTTTGAGTAGATTTAAACCTGAGTACATGCAATGTAATTTTCATAATAGTAGACCAAATGGAGCAGTCGTAACAACGGATGATCAAGTCATTAACAAGACTGAACGTTTTAGATATCTCGAGTTTATTGTTCAAAATGATGGTGATATTATTAGTAGAATTCAAGTTGGATGGTTGAAATGGAAGAATGCATCGAGCCTAATGTGCAATAGAAAAGTATCGCTTATACCTGCAATGCGTAATGGTTCAAAATAATGGCCATTAAGCAAGAAGCGTAAAACTAAGTATTGATGTGATGAGAAAACTCAAGTGGAAGGGTAATTTTTCGCTTAGAGACGAAGTGCGGAACTAATATATCCGTGAAAGGGTTCGTGTTGCTCCAATGGCATATAAGATTTGAGCGAATTCAAGATAAGTGCGATGTAAAGTAATGGCTAATTTAAAAAAATAAAAAAAATAACTGCTCCCGTTATTTTCTTCCGCCTCTCGTCTCTCATATTTCGCGAACCGCTCGATTCGCTTCATTCCCTTAGAACGGTTTCACGAACTAAAAGCTCCCCATCACCCGTCTCTCTCTCGCGAAACAGAAAAGCCTTCCGTTCCTTCAGTTCGCGAAACAGGAAAGGAGATTCGCTTGGATTCTTCTTGAGGCTTACGGGAAGTAGAAGGCAGAAAAGGGTATTTTTCGCAAGGTGCTTTTTCTTAGTTATTTTGCGTGCTAGGCTGAAAGAAGAAGGTTGTTCTTCTTGATTTCTTCTTGGTGGCTTTTGGCAGAAGAGAAATAGGTTTTTTATATTGTACGTATTTCTTCATCATCTTCGGTGTATCTCGATGTAGAGAGAGAAGAGTGAAGAAGTGAGAGAGAGAGAGAGAGAGAGAAGTTTCTCTTGTAATTGTCGAAGAGATCGTCTGATATAATTTCCTCAATTAATAAAATCCTCTGAAACTTCGTGGATATAAGCAATTTGTCGAACCACGTAAATCTAGGTGTTCTTCTTTTGGTGTGAATTTTTCTCGTTCTATTTTTTGCTTCATCGTCGATCGTTTTAAATTTCATATATACCACAATAACTGGTATCAACGCCAATAGCTGCAGATGAAGTGAAAGTTTCAGGGATCGAGAAGTTTGATGACACAAATTTTGGTTATTGGCGAATGAAGATAGAGGATTACCTCTTTAGGATGAAACTTTATCTTCCGTTATTAGGGAAAAGACCTGAAAGAATGAATGAAGTTGAATGGAATATGTTGGATCGATGGGTTCTGGGGGTTATTCGATTGACCTTATCGAGGTTCGTTGCACATAACGTCGTCAACGAGAGAACGACTGCAAATCTTATGGCAGCTTGTCGGCACTATTTTTGGTGTGGGGTTTGCCCGTAAGAAGCTGTCGGTCATCGGAATTGAAATCCCGTTGCCCGCTTCGGAAGGACATTAAAAAGTTGGGTTTTGAAAAAGATGAAGTCAAACTGACTCCATAATTTTCATAGTTTAGATGAAAGAAGACTTTATTNAACAGGATTGAACGTTTTAGATATCTCGAGTTTATTGTTCAAAATGATGGTGATATTATTAGTAGAATTCAAATTGGATGGTTGAAATGGAAGAATGCATCGAGCCTAATGTGCAATAGAAAAGTATCGCTCATAGCTGAAGAAAAAAATTATAAGATGATAGTGAGAACTGTAATGCATAATGGTTCAAAATAATGGACATTAAGTAAGAAGCGAAAACCCAAGTATTGATGTGATGAGAAAACTCAAGTGGAAGAGTAACTTTACGCTTGGAGACAAAGTGTGAAACTAATATATTCATGAAAGGGTTCGTGTTGCTCCAATGGCATATAAGATTTGAGAGAATTCAAGATAAGTGCGATATAAAGTAATGTTTGTTGAAGTGATATTACTTTTGATCATCCCAAATCAAGCAGGACACCAATGTTTTCTGCCCGTTCATCGGCTTCAGCACTTGTCCATAGGCCACAAGTATGTCTTTTGGATCTCCAAGTTCGGCTGTCCGTTAGAATTTACCATTGCAGTTTTTTGTATGGTGTAAATAGTGAGCATTGAATGAATCTTTGGTATGGATGGTAAAATTCTTGTCTTCCATAGTTGCTTATTATGGTTTCTTGTTACTATTTCAACTGTAAAGAGTTTACAGAAATCATAATAAACATTAAACAGTGAGTGAGTTGATTTATTATTGATACGCCACCAATAAATTTTCATCATCGGGCATGAATTTTGAGGCATGACACGAATCTTGAGATGCTATTTTAAGCAATAAATATTCAAATCTTGATAAAAAGTCATCCAGAGCTCTGATTTCAGCAAACTTATAGTTAAACTGATCGGCTCGATAAGACGGACCAATGATATGAAAACTAGCCCAATCCGAGTCAAATCAAGCCGAGATCAAGTCATTAAACCACACTTAGAAGATTTTCGGACACATTTAGTGTTATGGTGGAGCCCGGCTAATTTAAAAAAATAAAAAAAAATAACTGCTCCCGTTATTTTCTTCCACCTCCCGTCTCTCATATTTAGCGAACCGCTCGATTCGCTTCATTCCCTTAGAACAGTTTCACGAGCAGAAAGCTCCCCACTCCCGTCTCTCTCGTGCGAAACAAAAAAGCCTTTCGTTCCTTCAGTTGGCGAAACAGGAAAGGAGATTCGCTTGGATTCTTCTTGAGGCTTACGGGAAGCAGAAGACAGAAAAGGGTATTTTTCGCAAGGTGCTTTTACTTAGTTATTTTGCGTGCTTGGCTGAAGGAAGAAGAATATAGTTGGAGAAGAAGGTTGTTCTTCTTGATTTCTTCTTGG
Organism: Phalaenopsis hybrid cultivar; assembly: GCA_002079205.1. NCBI lineage: Eukaryota > Viridiplantae > Streptophyta > Magnoliopsida > Asparagales > Orchidaceae > Phalaenopsis > Phalaenopsis hybrid cultivar. The sequence continues at coordinate 142,960 of JXCR01146864.1, read as the reverse complement.
TGGCTTTTGGAAGAAGAGAAATAGGTTTTTTTCTCTTGTACGTATTTCTTCATCATCTTTAGTGTATCTCGGTGTAGAGAGAGAAGAGTGAAGAAGTGAGGGAGAGAGAAGTTTCTCTTGTAATTGTCGAAGAGATCGCCTGGTATAATTTTATTAATTAATAAAATCCTCAGCAAATCCGTGGATATAGGCAATTTGTCGAACCACGTAAATCTATGTGTTCTTCTTTTGGTGTGAATTTTTCTCGTTCTTCTTTTCTCTTCATCGTCGATTGTTTTAAATTTCATATATACCACAACAACAGGTGTCAACGCCAATAGCTACGGATGAAGTGAAGTTTTCAGGGATCGAGAAGTTTGATGACACAGATTTTAGTTATTGGAGGATGCAGATAGAGGATTACCTATATGGGAAGAAACTCTATTTTTCGTTATTGGGGAAAAGACCTGAAAGAATGGATGAAGCTGAATGGAATCTGTTGGATCAATGGGTTCTGGGGGTTATTCGACTGACCCTATCGAGGTCTGTTGCACATAACGTCGTCAAGGAGACGATGACTGTAGATCTTATGGCAGCCCTGTCAGGTATGTATGAAAATTTATCGGCGAATAACAAAATATATTTGATGAAGAAGTTATTCAATTTGAAGATGATGGAAGGTACATCTGTTGTGCAATGCCTGAATGATTTCAATACTATCACAAATCAATTATCGTCTGTGAAATTGAATTTGATGATGATATATGTGCACTGATCTTATTGGTTTCATTGTCAAATAGTTGGGAGGCTATGAGGATGGCTGCAGTACTTCTGCAGGTAAATCAAAATTGAAATATGAATATATTCGCGATTTGATTATGGCTGAAGAGTTGCGCATGAAAGATTCTAGCAAGATTTCAAGTTCAAGTTCAGTATTAAATGTTGATTCCAAAGGGAGATCACATGATAAGAACTCAAACAGGGGCAGATCAAAATCAAAGATTAGAAGCAAGAGCAAGTGAATGCCTGATTAAAAAGTAACTTGTTGGAATTGTGACAAAACTGACCACATAAAGTAAAATTGCGGGAATCCTAAGAAGAAGGAGAATGACAGTTCAAATGTGGTAATTGAAGAATCACAGGATGCATTACTGTTGGAAGTTCATAGTTATGTTGATGACTGAATACTGAATTCATATGCTTCTTTCCATTCGGGAATTGATGTGAAATTATGTTGTAGGTGATTTTGGGAAAGTATATCTGACAGATGGAGAAGCTCTGAACGTGTTAGGAATGAGAGATATTTACATTGCACTTCCAAATAAGAACAAGTGGACTGTACAAAAGGTCAGACACATTCCTGAACTGAAGAAGAACCTCATTTTCGTTGGGCAGCTTGATGAGTGTGGACATTCAATAGTATTCTCAGATAACACCTGGAAGGTTACTAAAGAAGCACTGGTACTGGCTCGAGGTAAGAAAACGGGTATGCTATATATGACTACCGGTTTAATTAACAGTGTTGATACTACTATTGTAGAGAGCACATCAGAGTTGTGACATTGCAGATTTGGCCACATGAGTAAGAGAGGTATGAAAAAACTTCAGTCTAGAGGTAAGCTACTAGAACTGAAGTCAGTTGATTTCGACATCTGTAAGAGTTGCATTATGGGGAAGCAGAGGAAGGACAGTTTCTTGAAAGACGACAGGACACCAAAGGCAAGAAAGCTGGATCTTGTACACACATATGTGTGGGGACCTTCTCCAGTGGCATCTCTTGGAGGCTCTCGTTACTACATCACATTTGATGATCATAGCAAAAAGGTATGGGTTTATTTCTTGAAGTATAAATCTGATGTATTCAGTGTATTCAAGATTTGGAAGGCCAAGGTTGAGATAGATACAGGCTTAAAGCTGAAATGTCTGAGGTATGATAATGGTGGTGAGTACATTGATGGTGGGTTCAAGGAGTACTGTGCAGTTTAGGGCATTAGAATGGAGAAGACCACTCCAGGGACACCACAGTAAAATGGAGTTGCAGAGCGCATGAACAGGACCATTAATGAGCAGGCTAGAAACATGAGATTGCACGCCAGAATACCACCTACTTTCTGAGCAGAAGCGGTCAGCACCGCAGTTTATTTGACCAACAGGGGGTCATTTGTTCCATTAAACGGTGAATTACCTGACGAAGTCTGGAGTGGGAAAAAGGTAAAATTTTCTCACCTTAAGACTTTTGGTTGTCGTTCTTATATTCTCATTAATCTTGATGCTCGAAGTAAGCTTGAGGCTAAGCCAAAGAAGTGTTATTTCATTGGCTATGGAGACAGGGCATTTAAATATCATTTATGGGATGATCAGGGTCGGAAGATCATATAGAGTAGGAACATGATTTTCAATGAGAATGTTATGTACAAGGATAAGTCCAATAAGTTTCTGAATCAACACTAAAGGAATCTGAGTTGGTAAGATTTGATGATGTACCAGATGACATAATGCAGGATAGAAATGTAGGTGACGAGGAGAGTGGATCCGGGGCATCCACGTCTATTGTTTCACAAACAGTTTCAGTGCAGTCTACCCCTACAAATGCAGTTCGCAGGTCAGAAAGGGTTAAACGTTCTCCACAGCATTGTTCTCCAACTTTAAACTACATTATGCTGACAGATGGCGGAGAACCTCAGAGTTATGAAGAAACCTTGCAATATGAAAATTTGAGCAAGTGGGAGCTAGCCATGAAGGAGGAGATGGATTCTCTGCTAGAAAATCAGACTTGAGATTTAGTAGATCTTCCATCTAGGAAGAAGGCATTACACAACAAGTGGGTGTACCGGGTGAAAACTGAGCATAATGGCAGTAAGAGGTACAATGCTAGACTTGTTGTAAAAGGTTTTCAGCAGAAGCACCGTATTGATTATTCTGAGATTTTCTCTCCTATGGTGAAGCTTACAACCATCAAAATGGTACTGTCTATGGTGGCTACTGAAGATCTCTTCCTTTAGCAGTTAGATGTGAAGACAGTCTTTCTTCATGGGATCTTGAAGAAGACATCTAGATGCACCAACCTGAAGGGTTTCTAGTACAGGGAAAGGAAGAGTTAGTTTGCAGATTGAAGAAGTACTTGTATGGCATGAAGCAAGCTCCGAGACAGTGGTACAATAAATTTAATAATTTCATGCATAGTGCAGGGTACAACGGATGTCAGACAAATCACTGTTATGTCAGATATTTTGGCAATTCCTATATCATCCTACTATTGTATGTGGATGATATGCTTATTACAGGTGCTAGTATTGAGGAAATCAATAATCTGAAGGAGCAGATGTCAGAGCACTTTGCAATGAAGGATTTGGGAGCGACAAAAGAAATCCTTGGTATGAGAATTGTCAAAGATAGAGTCAGAGGCATGTTGAGACTCTCTCAAGCTGAGTATGTGAAAAAGGTACTTAACAGGTTCAACATGGATAAGGCCAATCCAGTTAGCACACCCTTGGGAAGTCACTTCAGACTCAACAAGAATCAGTCACCCAAGTCAGAAGAGGAACGAGATCACAAGAGTAAGGTTCCTTATGCTTCAGCTATTGGTTCACTTATGTATGTTATGGTTTGCACTAGACCTGATATAGCCCATGTAGTGAGAGTTGTTAGCAGATACATGAATAATCCTGGAAAGAAACATTGCGAAGTAGTGAAGTGGATCTTGAGGTATCTAAGAGGCTCTGCAGAAACTTGCTTGTGTTTCTCAGGAAAGATTTTAGAGGTATGGGGCTATGTTGACGCTGATCTAGTTGGAAACATTGATACCAGAAAAAGTACTACATGTTATATTTGTACTATTGGTGGCACTTGACAACGACTTTTTATATGCTTAAAATATAAGATAAATATGGACGTAATGAATTCAGCAACTGCACCAAAAACTTAATAGCAGTTATAGAGTCGATAAAGATGTATGTATAAAAATATTCAATAATTGTAAAGTCACACTTATCAACGCAAGTATACGTATCGCTCAAGTAATATAGGGCTCTAATTGAGTCCTAGATATCGATCCCACAGGGAGTGGTTAGAACTGCGGACTAAGATTTTAGAAAAGAAATACTTTAATCACAACAACGAAGTTCAATTTGTTTATCTTCACTAATAGGCAATTGAAATAAATAGATAATTTTAATAACTAAAAATAACTAATGATATAAAGTAATAGACAATTGAAATAAATAGGTAATTTTAATAACTATTAAATAACTAATGATACTAATGAAGGTTTAATGAAATAAATAGATAATTTTAATAACTATTAAATAACTAATGATACTAAGGAGGGTTTAATTATGATATTCAATATATAAGAAAGCATTCTTCTCCTTGTCAAGAAATATAGTGAATGGATAAAATGAATTAGTTCAATTTAATGCCAAATAGGAGCATACTTATTCTTTACCCTTTGGTCCAGGCATAAAGAACATTGACTAATTCTATGCTTATTTACTGAATCTGTGGCTAGGCTAGGAGGATACCAGCTCTCACTTCAGGCTACCCTTTGGTCCAGACATAAAGAACATTGACTAATCCTATGCTTGGTTACTGATTCTGTAACTAGGCTGGGAGGATACCGACTCTCACTTTGGAGCTTTCACGTTCCCCTCACCTGAGGGCTAACATCTACACTTCAGCACCCAAACGATAGGACTGAATTGGTGATTTTAGTCTGTCACTCTAAAATCTCCAATTCTACGTCCGATTATATTATTTCCTTATGTATTTGCACCCAACTTCCAAGGGCTTTAACCTCCCTGAATCTTGATTGTAATATTCACTTTAGTTGTAAAATTCAACATATTTTAATAAATCAATTGACCAGATTGAAAGTAAATTAAGATCGAAGTGAAAAGATCATCACAATTTCTTAAACATTTTCATGGCTTCACCAATTCAAATCACCATTTCACAGATCTCGAGATAAGGAGAAAGATAGAGAAAACTACTCAGATCTCATGGGGAAAACATAAAACTTGAAATTCATATATAAAATCAAAGTCATACAAACTACAACAAGTAAATAACTTATCCAATCACCATTTCACAAATCTCGACACAAGGAGAAAGACAGAGAAAACTACTCAGATCTCATGGGAAAAACACAACAAAACTAAAGACAAGGAGAATATAGAAAAACTACTCAGAAAAACTACTCAGCACTCATGGGGAAAGCACAACACAACTTGGAATTCATAAATGAAATCAAAGCCATAAAAACTACAACAATAAATAAACTTATCTCTAATTTCTCCCCAAGAACACTCCTTAAAGTTCCTCTGAATCTCTTCCTTTCTTTACAACACACAAAACTACAACAAGTAAATAACTTATCTCTAATTTCTCCCCAAGAACACTCCTCGAAGTTCCTGACTACAACAAGTAAATAACTTATCTCTAAATTCTCCCCAAGAACACTCCTCGAAGTTCCTCTTAAACTCATGGAGAAGATACGACAAAACTTAGAACTTATATATAAAAGCAAAGTTATACAAACTTATCTCATGGGGAACACACAACAAAACTCGGAATTCATATATAAAATCAAAGTCATACAAACTACAATAGTCACTATTTCACAAATCTCAAGACAAGGAGAAAGACAATCACCATTTCACAAATCTTGAGACAAGGAGAAAGACGGAGAAAACTACTCAGATCTCATGGAATCACCATTTCACAGCTCAAGACAAGAGAAAGACAGAGAAAATTACTCAGATCTCATGGGCCACAAATCTCAAGAAAAGGAGAAAGACAGAGAAAACTACTCAGATCTCATGAGGAAAACACAATTTCACAAATCTTGAGACAAGGAGAAAGATAAAGAAAACTACTCAGATCTCATGAAAACTTGAAATTCATATATAAAATCAAAGTCATACAAACTACAACAAGTAAATAACTTATCCAATCACCATTTCACAAATCTCGACACAAGGAGAAAGACAGAGAAAACTACTCAGATCTCATGGGAAAAACACAACAAAACTAAAGACAAGGAGAATATAGAAAACTACTCAGATCTCATGGGGAAAGCACAACAAAACTCGGAATTCATATATAAAATCAAAGTCATACAAACTATAACAAATAAATAACTTATCTCTAAATTTCTCCCCCACAAATCTCAAGAAAAGGAGAAAGACAGAGAAAACTACTCAGATCTCATGAGGAAAACACAATTTCACAAATCTTGAGACAAGGAGAAAGATAAAGAAAACTACTCAGATCTCATGAAAACTTGAAATTCATATATAAAATCAAAGTCATACAAACTACAACAAGTAAATAACTTATCCAATCACCATTTCACAAATCTCGACACAAGGAGAAAGACAGAGAAAACTACTCAGATCTCATGGGAAAAACACAACAAAACTAAAGACAAGGAGAATATAGAAAAACTACTCAGAAAAACTACTCAGCACTCATGGGGAAAGCACAACACAACTTGGAATTCATAAATGAAATCAAAGCCATAAAAACTACAACAATAAATAAACTTATCTCTAATTTCTCCCCAAGAACACTCCTTAAAGTTCCTCTGAATCTCTTCCTTTCTTTACAACACACAAAACTACAACAAGTAAATAACTTATCTCTAATTTCTCCCCAAGAACACTCCTCGAAGTTCCTGACTACAACAAGTAAATAACTTATCTCTAAATTCTCCCCAAGAACACTCCTCGAAGTTCCTCTTAAACTCATGGAGAAGATACGACAAAACTTAGAACTTATATATAAAAGCAAAGTTATACAAACTTATCTCATGGGGAACACACAACAAAACTCGGAATTCATATATAAAATCAAAGTCATACAAACTACAATGTAAATAATTTATCTCTAATTTCTCCCCAAGAACACTCCTCGAAGTTCCTCTGAATCTCTTCATTTCTTTACAGCACACAGAATTCCTCTTTGAAGTAGCAAGGAGGAAGAAATCTCTCACTTTTCCTCCAATTTTACAATCTCTCAAAGAATTCCTCATAATTGTTACACTATATTAGAAATTCTATACACTAATGGTACCTCTCTGACCTCCAAGGCCTCTAGACTCNATAATAATAAATAACTTATCTCTAATTTCTCCACAAGAAAACTCCTCGAAGTTCCTCTAAATCTCTTCCTTTTTTTACAGCACACGGAATTCCTCTTCGAAGCGGCAAGGAGGAAGAAATCTCTCACTTTCCCTCCACTCTTACAATCTCTCGAAGAATTACACTTTTTTCACACTTCAATTTTGAGTCTCCCTCTCTCTATTTTTGGCCAAAGTCTTCTCTTTAAAGATATGGATGAGCTTTCCCAAGAGTTGCATAAGCACCCCTCCAAAATTCGTCCTCATCCAATGCCTAGTTGGGCATAACTGCTGAGCTCGCTGTCGGCGACTCGAGGGCGCCGTCGGCCCGGCATAACCGCTGAGCTCGTTGTCGGCGACTCGAGGGCGCCGTCTGCGGGCCTTCTAAGTGAATTAATTTTGGAGTATTGGGAAAATCTCACTGTTAGCGCCGTTGGGTTCGTCGTCGGCGCCCTAGTTCAAATCTTCACATGTTGGTCCTTTTTCACTCAAAATTCGCTCATTTTTGCATCATTTTGCTCCAATGACCCTAATTCATCATTCCTACAACAAAATATCAAAAATATCTTTCTTTAAAGTGCAATATCATCAAAAATAGTATCACATAGGTATGAAAATCTCAACATATTTTTCTTTGGTCAAGAAATCTTAGCATGAAATGTGAACCTCAGCTACAGGAACATCATGCAATTGAAATTTTACTCAAAAGCATTCATGGGCCACTAGCTTTCATGCTCAAAAGACTCATCATCAAATCCTTTGAGAAGCTACTTAGCAAAGCCAACAGCCTTCAAGAGGAAATCAAACATATGGATTCTTACAAGAAATCAAAGCCAACCAGAGTATTTGAAAAGAAGTTAGGAATAGTAGTGACTGTCAATAAAAGGAAACAATCAATGAAGATATATGCAATAAATCCTTGCCAATCTTCACAACATGCTCAGAAACAAAATAGCCATTCTAACCAACAATTGTCTCAAGGAGGATCATCCTGAACAGAGAATAAGAGAATATCTTTGGTAGAACAATAAGAAATTGTGTGTTCTTTCAAAGATGAAGCCGTATCCAAAATGTACAGAAGTCTGATGAAGAAGCCTTAGTTCAAACTACTAGATCCAAAGAAACTCGAAGATATCGACAAAGGCACACTATAGAAGAATATTTCATCTTTAAGGATTGGCTCGAGAAGAATCTTAAAGAAGGGAATATAAAATTCCCAAAGGAATATTTAAAAGAACCTGAAAAAGGTTGGATAAATATGATTTCAGCTGAACCAATCTCTCCAATTGATCCATATACTGAAGAAGATGGATAAAGTACAACTTGAAACAAGCTCAAGGGTCCTGAACCAAATCCAGCATGCATAAAAACAATCTTCCGCATATACTGGAAAAGATGGATGTAATGCAGTCTGTAGCAAATCGTCTAAGAAAATATTAAATCAAATGAAGAATGCATCAAAATAAGCCTCCTTTCAGAGTCTTTAGCCTGTCAAGCCTGAGATGAAGATTTCACCAGAAGATTCATTGTCGTCAAAGACAAAGAAGAAGAAGAACATCACTATAAATATTGATAACACAGGGGGGTAGGATAGCGGCTGCCTCTACTAGATTGGTTGTCTCAAATTTTGGGAAGAAAATCCTTGAACCCGTGACTTTATAATGTAACAAATTTTGACCAATCTAGCCTCGATCTCAATTCTCAAAATGATCTACAAATCATACTTGAGTCTGATGAACTCGCTAACAAGACTGAAGAAGACATCAATGATATTGCTTACAACAGCACCGAGAGTGAGGAACCAGTTCTCGAGCACCACGGTGCACCGCTTGCTATTAATTTAGATCATTCCGACAAAGAGGAAACACCGAAAGATTCAACAATGATGTCACAAGAAGAAAATTTACAGAAGTGAACTTAAGGAGCGAGAGAGTGTTACCCTCAAGAATAACTCCAACAAATAAAGGAAAATAAATAGTAACTCGAGAAGAGCTACCTCCACCTCCACCAGTAGAAAAACTACATAACCAATAGAAAATTGGAGGATCATATAAAGTAGATTACAACATGCTAGCTCATCTTAGGAAGTTGGAGGACAGGTTAAGCATCTACGATGCTCTGATCCTATCAAAGGAGATGAGAGAGTCTCTGGTTACAGCCTTGCTCGACCCAGAGATTTTCTTAGCTCAGTTGGCCAACACATCCTCAGATGAAGTTTGTTTGTTGAAAGAACAGCCTGGGGTAACTTTCACAGATGAAGATTTGCTGCTTGGTACCACCGACCACAACCGACCACTTTACATCTCAGTTAACATTGGCAGATTTGTGTTGTCCAGAGTTTTAGTAGATCCTGGAGCATTGACAATGACTTTATATATGCTTAAAAATACATGTATTTAATATTACTGCTAAAAGATTTAATTCCTCAGCAACGGCACCAAAAACTTAATAACGATTATAAATTCGATAAAGATGTATATATAAAATATTTAATAATGGTAAAGTCACACTTATCAACACAAGTATATGTATCACTCAAGTAATATAGGGCTCTAATGGAATCCTAGATATCGATCCTATAGGGAGTAATATTAGAACTACGAACTAAGATTTTAGAAAAGCAATACTTAATCACAACAAT
>JXCR01146864.1:101727-114852 GCA_002079205.1 Phalaenopsis hybrid cultivar | reverse complement strand
GGCTCACCTCTATAGTGTCGGGCCTGAGCTTCGTAGTAAGCTATCTCAAAATCTGAATGCCTCTGTAGGTACTCATTATCATAATCATGTCTACGTTCTAATCCTCCAATCCTTTCATTTACTAGCTCTATACTCTTTTGCTGCAAAGTCAATTCATTCATTAAATCAATAAGGGTAGGGGAACTAGACGTTAGAAGGTCATGACTAGTAGAGGGGATATCACTACTAGTAGAAGGTTCTTGACTTCTACTCCTAGTTCTCCATTTTTCATGGGATTCATATGTCTTTAAATTAGCTTCACTGATGGGCTTCATAGGGTAGACTGATTCTTCATCATCTCTAGTTTCCACCCCAGAAAGTTGGCAAAGTGCATAAATGAGGGCCAGGATGTCCTAGACCTCCACTTGTTTCACTCCTTGCCATGGTCAATATATTCTTAAAATTGATACTCCCCAAATTTATATTTTTGTTATTATGAATACAAAAATTTAGAATAGCTCTATCTCTTGTTACCTCACTATGGTGACAAGTTGGTAACAGAGTAGAGAAAATAAAATAGTGTCACGCTTTAGATGTGGCATTTAACATGGAAGCAGAAAAATTTACCCGATCTCGTTGCTTTATCTTCCATGTTCCTTTCCCATGAGTGAGAAAGTTGATCACATCATTCAGCGGGCCTTCCATCGTACTGAAGGTTTCATAATGGCAGCTATAAGTCTGGGACTTCGTAAAAAGGGTTAATGTGGGCTGCACTAAATTCAACAGAAAATCCCCACACTTGAACGATTTTGTCCTCAGAATATAACACGTTGGCATAAAACTCTTTTACAATATTTGCAGCAGCCTTATTGGTGGTGTAACAGAAGTTTTCCCACCTCCGCTTGGTAATAACTGTGTTCAATTTCTCCTCCTGGACTCTCAAAAACTCAATCTTGTATACATTTCTTTCCTTCAAACACTGAAGTAAACCTCGATTGAGCCTTCGCATTGACAAATTGAGACTCGTCGAACTCAAGTCATCTCTTTTATCGTGGAGCCATTTCAATCTAATCAAAATTATATTAAAATTCCAAAATATACTTTAAATATGCAAATAATGGCTTCCAAGAGTGATTCTAAGAGTTCAAAACTAAATTCCATGAATTTCTTCCAAATATTTTCTTCACATTCTCAAAATTTTTGGATCTTCTAAAAGTGGAAGAAATTCATGGTGAAAATCCAATATTTTTAGTTTGGAGTGAAGCTCTTGCCAAGATATGATCAAATCTGGTGTCTAAGTGCCTTGAAATTGCCCCTAAATCTAAGATCTCTCAAGCCCTAGATCAAAAATTGCATTTTTAAGAGGAAGGGGATGATGAATAGTGACGGTTGACTATCAAAATTGTGGTTAAAGGTGTTTTTTCATAATCTTGCCATCGGCAGGGTCTTTGGCGCCATCAGCAAGCTCTATATTAATATCCTAAGTCTCGGGAAAAGTCCATCGTCGGCGGTGTCGAGGGCACCATCGGTGGCGTCGAGGGCACCATCGGCGGCGTCGAGGGCACCGTCGGTGAGCTCTATTGAGTTCGTTCAATTTCTAATTTTTTGTAATTTCGATCAATTTTACGCCTCAACGACATCCGTTCAATTATTATAAACATAATTTTAAGTGATTAAATAATATACTTATCACAAATAAACTTTCACAACACAAAACATCACAATTGTATATAAATTCTAAGGGTTACAATATATGTTACACAACACACCAAAGTTTGGTATTTTCTCTACTTTAATACATCAATTCAGCATCGTAATCCAAGCCACAACACTCAAAACACTGAAAACAAACATCCTATGCTCAGTCTCAACTATACAGAGATTTAAAAGCAAAATTCTAAAGTAAAGCAAACATAAAGTTCAAATCAAATCAAATCAAATTACACACACAAATAGACAGGTTGTAATGTAAATCTACTATTCTTCAGATTTAGTGCTACATTCTTCTCTGAGATCACCCATTGATTGCACATGAACGAAGAGGTTATAGAATGGTCGGTATGGAAATTCTTCAGTAGAGTCCTCTTCTATCAATTTCATCATTCTCATCAGTTGTATCAGACCTTCTTCGATATGTCCAGAGTGATCAAAATGTTCTTTTATCCTCCAGTCTAGATGATCGAAGAAATCAAAGATATTATTAGTTATATTCATAACATTTTGTACCTCTCCAATTTCTTGATTTTGCGTNATTCAATATATAAGAAAGCATCCTTCTCCTTGTGAAGAAATTATAGTGAATGGATAAAGTGAATCAGTTCAAGTTGTATTGTGCTAAATAGGAGCATACCTATTCTTTACCCTTTAGTCCAGGCATAAAGAAAATTGACTAATCCTACGCCGGTTTACTAAATATGCATTTACCCTTTGGTCCAAGCATAAAGAACATTGACTAATCCTATGCTTGTTTATTGAATCTGCGACTAGGCTGGGAGGATACTGGCTCTCACTTCGGAGCTCCCACGTTCCCCTCGCCTGAGGGCTAGCATCTACACTTTAGCACCCAAACGATAGGACCAAACTGGAGATGTTAGTTCTGTCACTCTAAAATCTCCAATTCTACGCCCGATAATTTTATTTCCCTATTTATTTGCACCAAATTTTCAAGGTTTTGACCTCCCTGAATATTGGATGTAATCATCACTTTAATTGTAAAACTCAAAATATTTTAACAAATCAGTTGGTCAGACTTAAAGTAAATTAAGATCGAAGTGAAAGATCATCACAACTTCTTCAGCATTTTCATGGCATAACCAATTGAGATCACCATTTCACAAATCTCAAGACAAGCAGAAAGGCAGAGAAAGCTACTCAAAACTCATGAGGAAGACAAAACAAAACTCATAATTCATATATAAAACCAATGTCATACAAACTACAACAAGTAAATAATACTTATCTCTAATTCCTCCCCAAGCAAAATCCTCGAAGTTCTTCTGAATCTCTTTCTTTCTTTACATGACACAGAATTCTTCTTCAAAGAGGCAAGGAGGAAGAAATCTCTCACTTTCCCTCCATTCTTATAATTTCTCAAAGAATTTCCCACAATTAAACTCTCTACACACTACTGGAACTCTTGGACGCTGGTCTAACCTTCCAACTCCTCAAACTCCTCCTCCATTTTCAACCAAAATCTTCTTTTAAATATGTCAAAGAGTTTTCCCAAGAGTTGCCTAAGTATCTCTCCAAAATTCGTCCACATCCAATACACCTTTGGACATAACAGCCGATCTCACCGTCGGTGGCCTCAAGGGCGCCGTCGGCGGGCCTTCTAAATTATTTAATTTGGAGTCTCGATAAATTCTCGTCGTCGGCGCCATTGGGCTCGCCGTCGGTGCCCTAGTTCAAATCTTCACATTTTGGTCCTTTTCGCTCCTTTTTGTATATTTTTGTTCCAATGTTCCTAATTCATCATTCCTGCAACAAAACATCAAAAGCATCTTTCTTTAAAGTGTAATATCATAAAAAATAGTGCAAAATAAGTATGAAAATCTCAACATATTTTTCTTTAGTCAAAATCCCACTAACTTAACAATTACTTTTCCTCGAGTAATTTGGTACTATGTTATGATCTATTATAGTAAAGTTTTAATTCAGAAATACTATAAGTTTGATTTAAGTAAATATTATTTATGATCTATTGTAGTAAAGTTTTAATTCAGAAATACTATAAGTTTGATTTAAATAAATACCATAGTGATATTTTCAAAAAAAATTCAAGTAATTAAATTAACTCTATAGGTAAATGCTTATCTAGTCATCAAGTTTAAGAGTTCTAGTCTTTTATTCATTTCAAGAATGACTATATGTTGTAATATCAAGTCACTGAGAATATTTAAATGATAGGAACTTCATGAGAACACTACTAGTAAAAGATTTAATCTATAAATATAAGTTCAGGAATGTAGGTAGGTCCAGTGAAGCCAATTTTTAAGTAGGCATGTTCTCAAGCTTCTCCTCACTTTCATATTTTTTTCTTTCTTTTCTTTTCTCTTTTTCATTTGGATTGCTTTCAATCCTATATTTTTCTTTTCTTTTCAGGGATTGTTGTAAATCCTTTCTTTTTCCTTTTTTTCAAGTGAGGAATACTATATATGGATAGCCTTTAATGTTTTTGTACATCACCTTTCTTTCCATAAATTTGAAACTCAAAGCATTTCTTTACCTTGTAAATATTTCATAGCTTTTACATCATTGAGCCCCAATCATTTTCTTCTCAAATGAATTTCTAGATTCTTAACACTTCAAAATATAGTTTCCTTTACTTTAAATAGTTAACTATAGTCGTATTCTCTTATACTAAATATCTTAATCTACAAAATTAATTTACACTACAAAAATATTCCTTTAAATCTACCATAATATTTAAATATCTACAAAATATAGTTACCTGAATTAAATTCACTACATAAAATCATATTAAAAATTTTTGAAAATATTTAAATTGAGAACATCTAATAGTTAATCTTTTTCTTCCCTCCCCCAAACTTAAATTTTTCAATATGAAATGATACACGTGGAAAGAAAAATTCTAAATATAAATCATTTGTCAATGTTTTAGGCATTTTCATCATTCTGAAATTTTTGCACTCCTCAAAATTTTTACTTCACCTGGTTTGTAACATTAGGAGCTTTCTATACATATAAATCATTAGAGAATTTGCTGGGTAATGAAATTTTAAAATAAGTACAAAATTAAACATTATACAAACACAATATTTTGCTAACACATCCACAATACTAAATAAAATAATTATAATTAAAATATAAGCATCACATTACAATTTAACAAATTTCAACTACCACACCAAACAATTATAACAAAAATTAAAATTATCCAATTGTAACATAAAAATAAAAATGACATCACATTACAATTTAACAAATTTCAACTACCACACCAAACAATTATAACAAAAATTAAAAACTATTCAATTACAACATAACAATAAAAATGAAAGTACAAACACACACAAATATCCATTTCTACTACAAAAAATTATAAAAATAAAAGTAAAAGTAAAAGTACATCAACAACTATCGAATGACAAAATCCAAAACTGTGTCTTCGTCTCCTTGGTCAGCAGGTGAATTGGGCTGATACTAAGTATAACAGGGGCATTCAAGAAAAGTAACATCCGGCTCACCTCTATAGTGTCGGGCCTGAGCTTCGTAGTAAGCTATCTCAAAATCTGAATGCCTCTGTAGGTACTCATTATCATAATCATGTCTACGTTCTAATCCTCCAATCCTTTCATTTACTAGCTCTATACTCTTTTGCTGCAAAGTCAATTCATTCATTAAATCAATAAGGGTAGGGGAACTAGACGTTAGAAGGTCATAACTAGTAGAGGGGATATCACTACTAGTAGAAGGTTCTTGACTCCTACTCCTAGTTCTCCATTTTTCATGGGATTCATATGTCTTTAAATTAGCTTCACTGATGGGCTTCATAGGGTAGACTGATTCTTCATCATCTCTAGTTTCCACCCTAGAAAGTTGGCAAAGTGCATAAATGAGGTCAGGATGTCCTAGACCTCCACTTGTTTCACTCCTTGCCATGGTCAATATATTCTTAAAAATGATACTCCCCAAATTTATATTTTTGTTATTATGAATACAAAAATTCAGAATAGCTCTATCTCTTGTTACCTCACTATGGTGACAGGTTGGTAACAGAGTAGAGAAAATAAAACAGTGTCACACTTTAGATGTGGCATTTAACATGGAAGCAGAAAAATTTACCCGATCTCGTTGCTTTATCTTCCATGTTCCTTTCCCATCAGTGAGAAAGTTGATCACATCATTAAGCGGGCCTTCTATCGTACTGAAGGTTTCATAATGGCAGCTATAAGTCAAGGACTTCGTAAAAAGAGTTAATGTGGGCTGCACTAAATTCAACAGAAAATCCCCACACTTGAACGATTTTGTCCTCAGAATATAACACGTTGGCATAAAACTCTTTTACAATATTTGCAGAAGCCTTATTGGTGGTGTAACAGAAGTTTTCCCATCTCCGCTTGGTAATAACTGTGTTCAATTTCTCCTCCCGGACTCTCAAAAACTCAATCTTGTATACATTTCTTTCCTTCAAACACTGAAGTAAACCTCGATTGAGCCTTCGCATTGACAAATTGAGACTCTTCGAACTCAAGTCGTCTCTTTTGTCGTGGAGCCATTTCAACCTAATCAAAACTTTATTAAAATTTCAAAATATACTTTAAATATGCAAATAATGGCTTCCAAGAGTGATTCTAAGAGTTCAAAACTAAATTCCATGAATTTCTTCCCAATATTTTCTTCACATTCTCAAAATTTTTGGATCTTCTCAATGTGGAAGAAATTCATGGTGAAAATCCAATATTTTTAGTTTGGAGTGAAGCTCTTGCCAAGATATGATCAAATCTGGTGTCTAAGTGCCTTGAAATTGCCCCCAAATCTAAGATCTCTCAAGCCCTAGATCGAAAATTGCATTTTTAAGAGGAAGGGGATGATGAATAGTGACGGTTGACTGTCAAAATTGTGGTTAAAGGTGTTTTTTCATAATCTCGCCATCGGCGGGGTCTTTGGCGTCGTCAGCAAGCTCTATAATAATATTTTAAGTCTCGGGAAAAGTCCACCGTCGGCGGTGTCGAGGGCACCATCGGCGGCGTCGAGGGCACAGTCGGTGAGCTCTATTGAGTTGGTTCAATTTCTAATTTTTTGTAATTTCGATCAATTTTACGCCTCAACGACATCCGTTCAATTATTATAGACATACTTTTAAGTGATTAAATAATATACTTATCACAAATAAACTTTCAAAACACAAAACATCACAATTATATATAAATTCCAAGGGTTACAGTATATGTTACACAACACACCAAAGTTTGTTATTTTCTCAACTTTAATACATCAATTCAGCATCGTAATCCAAGCCACAACACTCAAAACACTGAAAACAAACATCTTATGCTCAGTCTCAACTATACAGAGATTTAAAAGCAAAATTCTAAAGTAAAGCTAACATAAAGTTCAAATCAAATTACACACACAAATAGACAGGTTGTAATGTAACTCTACTATTCTTCAGATTTAGTGCTACATTCTTCTCTGAGATCACCCATTGATTGCACATGAACGAAGAGGTTATAGAATGGTCGGTATGGAAATTCTTCAGTAGAGTCCTCTTCTATCAATTTCATCCTTCTCATCAGTTGTATCAGACCTCCTTCGATATGTCCAGAGTGATCAAAATGTTCTTTCATCCACCAGTCTAGATGATTGAAGAAATCAAAGATATTATTAATTATATTCATAACATTTTGTACCTCTCCAATTTCTTGATTTTGCGCAGGATCACTATTGTCTTGTCTGGAACTAAAGGTTGAATAGGCAGTGAATTCTGAGATGATTGATCCACCATAATAGTCATATCATTTTCATCTTCATTGGTTGAGAATCTCTTAGTTGGGTCCAAAGGCTTCCAAGGTAGAAGTACATTTTCCCAATCTTCATAAAATACTTGGAACTGACTGCAAAGTAAGAAAATTGTGGAAGGATGTTCAAGCCCATAAGTTGATCCACGAGCGATAAGGCCCAAAACAGACTTCACAATTATAGATCCAATATAGATCGACAGTCCCACTTAGATGCAGTAATTCAGAATAGTACTTTCCTTATAAACTTTACCGATCCTCATCGTTGGTAAAAATTTTGCAGAAATGAAGAAGTTCCAGTGTTTAGAAACAGGATTCAAAAGTGTTGCAGAAAAACTTACATACCTGTTTTCTCTCATCTTCCAGTCTTTAGTTTCGTCCGTTAAATAATGATAAATTTCATTCATCAGGTTTCTTGTCGAGACGAAGTTGGAATAATGGCAGACAGAAATGTTCTCGATCATATATAATTCATTGATCCAAGTAGGAGTAAAATTTATCCATCTACCTCGCACATAGACGACTCCCTGGTTGATTCCATGCAAATTATCATAAAATTCCTTCACCACAAGAACAACTACGGCGGTTGTAGTGTAGCACAGCACTTCCCATCTTTGTCGCACTATCATCTCTTCAATTGTTGTCAATGGATTATTCAATACTTGATTTACAAATCCTCGTTTATTGATTAATATTTTCTTTGCTAGTACCTTGTTGAAGTTTTGATGCGCCTCTGCACTAAAGAACTTTCTCCAGTTGAACACTTGCATTCTATAGTTTTTAGGGGAATTAGACGCCATAGAGATGAATTTGGTGGCGTTTCACTTCGTTCTTGAAGGAAATATGAACTTAGGAATTGAATTTGGAAGTTTAAAAGGAGTAACTCCCGCCTAAAATCACCAAAAACAGTCCATTCAAACTCTAGAAACCGTCATCCCACCGGTCTCGCCGTCGGCGGCGTCGAGGGCGCCGTCGGCAGGCCTTTAGAATTAAATTTCCCGGACTCTCAGGAAAACCCCCCCATCGGCGGCATCGATGGCCCCGTCGACGGCGTCGATGGAGCCGTCGGCGGCGTCGATGTCGCCGTCAACGCCTAAGGCAAAAATGTCACAATTTTGCTCTGGTCCGAATGCGTTCCAATTTTTCTCTATGGATCCAATTTATATGATGATTCAAGGGAAGATAAGAGTAGTAGAGTTCAATACTACCACAAATTAATGCTAATTTCAAATAAAAACTACTATAATTACAATAAAAATAAAGATAACTATGGGTTGCCTCCCATAACGGGCTTGGTTTAACGCCGTCAGCTCGACCTATTCATGTATTATTTAGGTTGACTAATCATTAAAACCTCTTTAAAATTTGGTCTTTTACCCTCAAAATATGGTTTTAATTTGTGTCCATTTACTTTAAATCTATTTCCACTCTTTTGATCTTTGATTTCAACAGCTCTGTAAGTATAAACTTGAGTCACAGTAAAGGGTGCTAACCAACGAGACTTTAATTTCCTAGGGAATAACTTTAGCCTTGTATGGTAAAGCAAAACTTATTGTCCTGATTCAAAGTTCTTCTAATTAATCTTCTGATCATTTCATAACTTTAGTTTCTCCTCATAAATTATGTTGTTATCATAAGATTCATTTCTTAATTCTTCCAATTCATTCAATTGTAACAATCTCTTATTACCAGCATCTTTAAAATTATAATTGAATTCTTTAATCACCCAATAAGCTTTCTACTCTAATTTCATCTTTCAAATTATAATTGAATTCTTTAATTGCCCAACATGCTTTATGCTCCAATTCTACTCCAAGGTGACAAGTCTTTCCAAAAATCAGCCTGTAAGGAGTCATTCCAATAGAAGTTTTATAAGCAGTCCTGTAAGCCCATAATGTGGTATCCAGTCTAGTGGACCAATCTACTCTACTATGGTTTACAATCTCCAGTATTTGTTTAATCTCTCTATTAGAAACTTCAGCTAACCCACTGGTTTGAGGGTGATAGGCAGTAGCGATTCTATGAATAATATTAAACTTTTCTACCAAACTCTGAATATATTTATTCTTAAAATTGCGATCCTCTATGAATAATATTAAATTTTTCTGCAAATCTCTGAATATATTTATTCCTAAAATGGGATCCTCCGTCAGTGATAATCATTCTAGGCATTCTGTATCTAGTGAAAATATTTTTCATTAAAAATCTTATCAGTGATAATCATTCTAGGCATTCTGTATCTAGTGAAAATATTTTTCATCAAAAATCTTGAGACATCATTCTAGGCATTCCGTATCTAGTGAAAATATTTTTCATTAAAAACCTTGAAACACTTTTAGTGTCACAACGAGGGCATTCCGTATCTAGTGAAAATATTTTTCATTAAAAATCTTGAAACACTTTTAGCGTTACAGCAAGGTAAAGTTCCGTATCTAGTGAAAATATTTTTCATTAAAAATCTTGAAACACTTTTAGCATCACAACGACATAAAGCTTGTGCTTCAATCCACTTTGAAACATAGTCTACTGCAATTGATATATATATGTTCCCAAAAAAAGGAATAAATGGTCCCATGAAATCTAATCCCCAAACATCAAAGATCTCAACTTCTAACATGAAATTCAGAGGCATTTCATTTCTTCTAGATATATTGCCTACTCATTGACATCGATCATATGTTTTTATATATCTATAAACATCTCTAAAGATAGTAGGCTAATAAAATTCAACTTGTAAAATTTTATAAGCAATTTTATCAATCCTAAAATGTCCTCCAATTCAGAATCATGACATTTCTGAATGATTAGATTAGTTTCTTCATAAGGTACATATCTTCTCATAATAAGATCTTTATATTGTTTAAATAAATAAGGCTCATCCCAAAAATATGCTTTCACATCGAGAATGAATTTTCTTTGATGTTGCAATGCCAGCATAGGTGGAAAAATATCACTTACAATATAATTAGCAATATCAGCATACCATGGTATTTTCCACTCATTAATATTATGAAGTTGTTCATCAGGGAAACAGTCTGTAATTTCATTATTAGTGTCAGATGATTCATGATTTTCTAATCTCGACAAATGATCAGCAATTTGTTTATCAGCTCCTTTTCTATCAATAACCACAAGATCAAATTCTTACATCAAAAGTATCCATCCAATTAACCTTGGTTTGGCATCCTTCTTTTACATTAGATATTTAATAGCAGAGGGATCAGTGTGCACAACACATTTCATCCCAATTAAATAAGATCTTAATTTTTCTAAAGCATACACAATAGTTAGTAACCCTTTTTCAGTAACAGTATAATTAATTTGAGCATCATTAAGAGTTTTACTAGCGTAGTATATAACTTTAAAAATCTTTTCATACCTTTGTCTAATAACAGCTCCAATAGCATAATCACTAGCGTCGCACCATCAGTTCAAATAGTTTCTCCCAGTTAGGTGAAACTATAATAGGGGTTGTGATTAATTTTTCCTTTAATAACTTTAAGGCATTTAAACAGCTAAAATCTTTTCATATTTTGTCCAAGGACAGCTCCAATAGCATAATCACTAGCATCATACATCAATTCTCCCAGTTAGGTGAAACTATAATAGGGGCTGTGATTAATTTTTCCTTTAATAACTCAAATGCTAGGTGAAACTATAATAGGGGTTGTGATTAATTTTTTCTTTAATAACTCAAAGGCATTTAAATAGTTTTCAGTAAATTTAAATTTATTTTCCTTTTCTAGAAGTTAGCATAGAGGTTTAGTAATTTTTGAAAAATCTTTAATAAAATGCCTATAAAAACCAACATGTCCAAGAAAACTCTTAACCTCTCTTACATTAGTAGGAGGTGTTAGTTTAGATATAACTTGAATTTTTGCAGGGTCTGCTTCCATACCATCTTCCAAAATTTTATGCCCTAACACAATTCCTCCTGCAACCATAAATTGACATTTCTCCCAATTTAGAACTAAATTAGTTCTTTCGCATAACTCCAAAACTTTTTCAAGATAATTTAAGCATGCGTCAAATGATATTTCAAATACAAAGAAATCATCCATAAATACTTCCAATCCATCATAAATTAACTTACTAAATATAGACATCATACATCACTGGAATGTTGTAGGTGCATTACATAATCCGAATGGGATTCTTCGAAAAGCAAAACTTCCAAAATAACTAGTAAATGTTGTTTTTTCTTGATCGTCATTAGCAATAAGAATTTGATGGTAACCAATATATCCATCTAAGAAAAATATTTGTGCCCAGCAAGTCTATCTAATATTTGGTCTAAAAATGGTAAAGGGAAGTGATCTTTCCTAGTGGCAGTGTTTAATTTTCTATAATCAATACAAATACTCTACCCAATAACTTGTCTGATAGGTATTAATTCATTATTCTCTTTTGTTTCAACAGTCACTCCTCCTTTCTTAAAAACACAATGAATTAGACTTACCCATGAACTATCTGAAATAAGATATATAATTCCAATGTATAACCATTTCAAAATTTCCTTCTTAACTACTTCTTTTATCATTGGATTTAATCTCCTTTGCGGATCAACTCTTGGTTTCTATTGTTCATCTAGCATAGATCTGTTCATACAGATCGAAGGACTGATTCCTTTAATAATAGCTAAGGTCCAACCAAAAGCTTTCTTATATCTTTTTAATGTATCTAACAGTCTTTGCTCTTGCAAATCATTTAATTTTGATGATATAATAACAGGTAGTGTAGATGAGTCTCCCAGAAACACATACTTCAAGTGGTTAGGCAATATTTTCAACTCAAGCTCAGGTGGTTTTATAATTGGCAGAACTAGATTCTTATCAGCATTTTCTGTAATATCCAGCATCTCAAATCTTCCCTGGACATAATCTAATTGTTCATTCTTTATTTCGCTCAAAATAACTTCATCACTATCTTCAAATTGTTCTTTCTCTTTAAAATGTTCTTTAAAATGTTCATTCAATAGATGTTCACTAATTTACATGCAAAAACATTCATTATCTCTTTCAACAGCAGGGTATTTCATAGATTTTTCAATGTTAAAAGTCATTTCTTCATCGTTAACTCTCATAGTCAATTCTCCTTTTTAAACATCTATCATAGCTTTTCCAGTAGTTAAAAATGGTCTCCCTAAAATGATAGGTATTTCCTTATCTTCCTCCATATCTAAAACAATGAAATCCACAGGAAAGATAAATTTATCAACTTTTACTAACACATCTCCTATAGCTCCCTTAGGATAAGTAACTGAACAATCCGCTAACTGAAGAGTTACAGAAGTAGGTGAGACTTCTCCTAATCCTAATCTTTTAAAAATTGATAGAGGAATAAGATTAATGTTGGCTCCCAAACACATAAAGCTTTTCCATAAAACTTTTCACCGATAGAACACGGTATAGTGAAACTACTAAGATCTTTTAATTTTTCAGGAAGCTTTTTTTGAATAATTGCACTACACTCTTCGCTAAGTGCAACAATTTCATTATCACTGAACTTTCATTTCTTGTTCATAATATCTTTCATAAATTTCACATAATTGGGCATTTGCTCTAAAGCTTCTACGAAGGGAATATTTACTGTTAATTTCTTAAGAATTTCTAAAAACTTGGAAAATTGTTTATTCTGTTTGTGTTGCTTCAATCTTTGAGGAAAC
>JXCR01146864.1:81905-94089 GCA_002079205.1 Phalaenopsis hybrid cultivar | reverse complement strand
TCAAGAACTTTCAAAACTTTCTCTTTTCAAGCACACTTTCAAAGACTCAATCTTCATTCTCTTATAAATATCCAGAAGGTGTCTTGGTATCTCTTCAAAATATGTCTTGATTCGATGTATTTCCTTAAGAGATTCCTCCTTTCACAATAATTTTCGTCCATGGTGGTTGTAACAACCTATTAAGCCAATGGGTACTCAAAAACCTCTTCAAAATTTGCAAAAATTAAATTTTCTCATCAAATAACTACCACCGGCGCTTATGTGCGGGGCCTCTGGCCCTTAGGCGCAACCTTCCCTGTCTAACTGGTGCTTAAAAGCCAGATCTGGCACTTAGGTGCCAAAACTCTTTTGCACATTTTTCACATATTTGCTCCAAATTTGATTCTTTTTCGCCTCTTTAAGCATTTTTTACCTTTTACCTGTACCTAAAAGAAAAACACACAAATTACTTCCATTAAAGCATAATATCTCAAAAATAGGTATAAAAATGTGTTTAAAAATACTATATATTTTAACTGTATCAAAATCCCCTAAACTTAAAATGTTACTTATCCTCAAGTGACACTTCAATCTTTAAAAACTAAATATGTATGATATGTATATGAGTTTCTTTAGGTGTTACTAAAAATTAGATTTAGAAATATAGTAGTCCAATTTAGAAAAAATATTCAGAAAATGAGAAGAACTTAAAGTTTAGAAATTCTTAATGTTAAGAAAGATGAAAATATGAGTTCCTATCTAGATTTTCCAAATTTAAAATTTAGTCCTTTTATTATCTCTACTTAAAATTTTTTATTTTAAATAATTTTACTTACTATATTATATTCCTAAGCTTAAGAGTTTCTCAAGTCTTTAAAAAGAGCAAATGTGGAAAATTTTTTTGATTAGGCACTAATCCTCAAGCTTCTCCTCCTTTACGTTTTTTCTTTTTCTTTTTCTTTTTCTTTTTTTTTCTTTTTCATTTTCTTTTCTTTTCTTTTTTTTTTCTGGCAAGNAAGTGACACTTCAATCTTTAAAAACTAAATATGTATGATATGTATATGAGTTTCTTTAGGTGTTACTAAAATGTAGATTTAGAAATATAGTAGTCCAATTTAGAAAAAATATTCAGAAAATGAGAAGAATTTAAAGTTTAGAAATTTTTAATGTTAAGAAAGATGAAAATATGAGTTCCTATCTAGATTTTCCAAATTTAGAATTTCGTCCTTTTATTATCTCTACTTAAAAATTTTTATTTTAAATAATTTTACTTACTATATTATATTCCTAAGCTTAAGAGTTTCTCATGTCTTATACTTTAAAAAGAGCAAATGTGGAAAATTTTTTTGATTAGGCACTAATCCTCAAGCTTCTCCTCCTTTACGTTTTTTCTTTTTCTTTTTCTTTTTTTTTTCATTTTCTTTTCTTTTCTTTTTTTATCTGGCAATGATTACTATATCTGGATAAACCTTTAATTATTTTTAATTTCACCTCTCCTTTTTTAAAGCAAAGTCTTGATATAAGTCTTTCACTTATAAATATAATAATAGTTTTGAAAATTATTTTAATAAAATAAATTTAAGTATTAAATATAAAAGTCTAAATTATCTAATTTTTTCAAAAATATAATTTTTCTTACTAAAGATAGTTACACTATATTAAACATTTTCTACACTAAAAACTTTTAACTTAAAGTTTTTCTTCATTGCTAAAAATTTCAACTAAATTTTCTTACTCATTTCTAAAATGAAACTTAGTTTCCATAATATAATATCATATACATAATCANACTTTTAACTTAAAGTTTTTCTTCATTACTAAAAATTTCAACTAAATTTTCTTACTCATTTCTAAAATCAAACTTAGTTTCCATAATATAATATCATATACATAATCATTTTTTTTTCAAATCAAATTCACTTCTAGTTCATTTGAGAACAAATAAAATTCAAGTTTTGAAAATATTTTTCTCCCCCCCCCCAAACTTTAAATTTATAACAGCTTAAACAGTTTAGCATCAGATATATATAAGCACTAATGAAAATTTAAAATAACATGCTAACATGAATTTTTAAACCCTAATGATACAAGTATAAAAACTAAAAATAGGAGTAAAATTGATTTTGTTATAATANACATGAATTTTTAAACCCTAATGATACAAGTATAAAAACTAAAAATAGGAGTAAAATTGATTTTGTTATAATGTTTTCTATCATTTTCATTTCAATTTAACATGTAGAGATTCAATAGACTTCAAATAGTTGGTATAAACATAAAAGCAAAATAACACACTAACATTACTTCACAATCTCAGCATAAGAATAATCACACTAACATAATAAAAGAAAAAAATACAAGGTTGCAGTTTCTGAAATTTAAATTTAAGATCTAATTTAGCAAGATTTTCAATGTTTCAAACGATATAGAATTAAGTTAATTTTTAAACTAACTAAATCATAATACTAAATTCACAACAACAATTACTACCCTAGAATTTCAAAAAAAAATACTAACAAAGCATAAACATCACAACAACAATAAAATATAAAAGTCCTAAACACAACACAGAGTCCAAATCAACACATAGATGCAAATGTACCAGTACCAAACCACATAGTCCATAACATAATACAAACATAAAAATAAAATCTCTTAGTCCTACTCCCCATCTTCTGAATCACCGCTATACCACTTTTTTGAAATCTCATAATTAGGATATTAAGGATATGGAGGAAATTGCACTCCTGGGTCAACTCTAATTAGGTTCTTCAGAGATTAGTGGAATTTCTCTTCATAATCACTCTTTCTCCTACTATACCTATCAGTATGCTCTGCAAAACGCTCTAAATTCTAAACTTTATCAACGTTAAAATTTATATTGTCCATCATCTTCTATAATAATTGATCTTAGGTCTCAGTAGACTCACTTCTAGATGTAGAAGCATGTGAGGTAGATGGTCTAGATGTAGAAGTAGCGGAGGTAGAAGCAGCAGGCGTTTCCATTCCACTACTCCTCAAAAATCCTCCTGTCTAGTCAAAAATAGAATGCTCATAATAAGTCTTCACATTCACCTTAGTGAGAGGTTTTAGAGGTAATAACACTTCTTCATAGCTATCATATTTAACTCCAACCTGCTCACACAAAGAAAAGATAAAGAAAGCAAATCCCAAACCTGCAATAGTAAGAGCCGTGGCCGAACTGATGATGGTTGATCACACTTTTTTGTTGCGATATATTGTGTAAAATTTAAGTAAATATAATCAATTAATATTCAAATTCTATGCAAGTATACATATCGTTATCAAGTAGTAATGAACTTCTATTTAAGCCCCAAATATTGATCCTACGAGGAAGGTTTAAGTTAGAAATGACAAATTTGCTAGGAAATTCACAAAAAGTCAATTGAAATCACTGTCACTAATTTAAATTATTGAGATGTAATCAAAATTAAATTTGTAAACTATTATCAAATCAAATATGCAAATTTTAAAATATCAAATACTAATCTATTAACTATGTTTATGCAATGGAGATTCTTATGTGAAAAAGCATCATTCCCACTACAATGAGGCTATGGTAAAATGAGATGAGGTAAATATTCATAATATGTATTGTGTCAAATAAGAGAAATTTTAATTCTCTATCCTGATACAATGCATAGAAAATCATTAGCTAATCTCAGTGTTTAGTCCCTAAATCCTTGGCTAGGCTAGGAGGATACCAGCTCCGACTCTAGAGCTCTCACTTCCCTTCACCTGAAGGCTAGCTCTCGCTTCAGTTTTTAAACACTAAGACTGAATTGAAGATTTTAGTCTGTCACCCTAAAGGTTCTCAAATTCTACACCCAACGAAGAATATTTCCCTATTTATTTGCACTTAACTCCATAAATGATGTTCTCCTTCATGGAATTAAATGTGATCCATACTTGTTGTAGAACTCATACTCCATTTCACAAATC
Source organism: Phalaenopsis hybrid cultivar (assembly GCA_002079205.1). Classification (NCBI taxonomy): domain Eukaryota; kingdom Viridiplantae; phylum Streptophyta; class Magnoliopsida; order Asparagales; family Orchidaceae; genus Phalaenopsis; species Phalaenopsis hybrid cultivar. The sequence goes on along the minus strand of JXCR01146864.1, from coordinate 90,147 downwards.
ATATATTTCACAACACATTTTAACAATTCAATTGGCCATATCAAAAAGTAAATTAAGTTTGGGGTTAAAAATCATCACAATTTATTTTATAATTTAATATTATCACATTCATATTATCTCTTCATTTCACCATATCTCATAGTATGGAGAAAGCTGGAGGGAACTACTCAGACTTCATGAGAAATAAATAACAAAACACAAATTTCATCTATAAAAGAAAGTTCATACAACACTGATAAACAAACAATACTTATCTAAAAACTTTTTCAAAGCAAATCCTTTTTAGCCTTTTCTTAGAAATGCTGGAAGAAGATATCTCTCACTTTTCTCCTTCTCCAACACTCTTACTAAAAGTTTCACACTAAATCTCACCACAAAAACTCTAAACTATGAAAAAAAAAATCACTAATTGACTCCAATATGGAAGTGGAATGGAATGATGTGGTGCGAAAAATGAAAGTAGAGGAGTGAAAAACGTAGAGGAGCACTTTTTTTTTATGAAATTCGGCCCAAAATAGATCCCAAGGTCGGTTCTCCAAGAGGTGCCTCAAAAACTCTTCAAAGAATCATCCAAATACATCAGAACTTCCAGAAACGGGGTCTCCACTGCCTTTGGCACCATCGACACTGGTCTGGCGTCATTGGCGCTGATTAAAAAATCTCCGCATTAATTTGTTCTGCGTCGTCGGTGCTGCTGGCGCTGAGCATTTCTTCAAAAATGTCATTTTGACTCAAAATTTAATATATTTTTCTTTATTTTTTCTTTAAGCCATAAAAATCAACAACCTGCAAGAAAACATCAAAATACCTTCCATTAGAGTGCAATATCATCAAAAATAGATATAAAATATAGGTGTTAAAATGCATATATTTTTGGTTTATCAATAGTCTGATAGATTAAAGCTTTAATGTTGATGAACTTTCCTTCCTGAAGACAATTATTTAACATCAATCTCCCTCAAGTAACTTCACTAAGATGATTTTTTGGTAGTAGACGAGCAAAAATAAAATAGTGCCAGTCCTTTGAAGGTGCACATAACTTTGAAGTTGGAAAATTGACTCTCCTTTCATTAAAACATAACGTATCAGGTGGCAGATGATAAAACAAGTTGATTACCTCCGGTGAAAAAGGTACCAACTTTCCTCGAACCATGACTTTATGGTCTTCAGCCTCAGGGAGATTTGCATAGAACTCCCTAACAATAGAAATAACCAATATAGCAGAGAAATAGCAGAGAAATAGCAGAATCGTTCCCACTATCGGCGAACGATTAAATCCTCTACGTCTCTACTTAGGTTCCTAAAACACCGCTCTTGAATCAGTTTCATGATTGAAACACATCACTCTACCGATCTTGACCCTTTAAACTAACAAATTTACTCGAATCAAAAGGGCTTTTTCCTTTTCTCCTCTTCATTCTTGGTGACATTCTACAAATTTTATAAATTCCAAAAATATCTTTAAAAATCAAGTCTAAATTACTAAACTAAACTTCTAAAAGCACAAACTATACTTTCTATGCAATTTCCATACATTTTTCCTCATTTTTCAAAATGAATAGTGAATTTTCAAATTTCTCCAAATGTGCTCAAAATACATGGTGAAAATCCAAATTTTTTGCATGGAAGTAAAGCTCTTACCTTAAGGAGCTTGGATCTAGCAAATTTCACTTGATTTCCCCAAGAAATCTTCACTTAAGATGTGCCCTAGCCCTCAAAAATTGCAAACTTGAGAGTTTGAAGGTGACGGTGGCGTTAAAAATGGTATTTTTTGGGCTGAAATTTCACTCTTAACCATTTGCAAATCAGTTTTCGTGAACTGACACTTAAGCACTGATAAGTGGCGCTTAGGCGCTGCCTCTCGGGTTAGCTTGCGCTTATGCGTGAGATCTGGCGCTTAGACGCCAGTGCACGATTTTCAAAATCTTCAAATTAAAATAAAATGCACTATTTGCCTAAGTAAACCACCCCTAAATTGTTTCATAGCACTTAAATGACAATTTTCAACTTCTTATAACTCCCCTCTCTCTCAAAATTCTTTATAATAACTATTTCAATTTGAGGCTAAAACTAACACAAATTTTCATGCAAATAAACTTATATTAATTCACAAACGCGTACAAATAAATTTAACACTTAATTCTCACTCCAAATAGTCTAGGATAAAAAAATTTCCTAAATACAAACTCTTAACACTCATATTACATTTAAACTCATAAGTAACATAAACACTAAAAACATACACTAACATGTAAACACAACGACTCCAAACAAATAAACTCAAACATAGAACTTAATTTCACTCTTCATTTGATGGGACAAACTCAAGTCTTTCATTAGTCTCTCTTGGGGCAATCAGAATATAAAGTTGATAAAATGGATGGTGGCGACGTGCTCTGATACAATCTTCTTCAATCCACTTTTTTCTTAAGAAACATCTCATTATCCACTTCCTTTATACAACTAGTGTGGCTAAATTGTATTTTCAATTGCCATCTAATATGTTCAAGATGTGCATGAATCTTCAGTACCTTAGTCTCCAGTAAAGACACGGTATTTTCAATTTTGTTGATCTTGTCTAATATCCCTTCAATACTAATGGCTAAGAAACCGTTATACATCTCTTGTGCACTTTGAATAATGAATTTCTTCCTCAAGGTCTCTTCCTTCTTCTTTAAANAGAAATAAACATGATTAAATCAAACATCTTTGAAACACCACTAAGCCCAACTAGGATTAAAATTTGGCTAAGTGTTCAAATTACATTANTGATCATGAGTGAAATTCCTTCATAAAACCCTTCTATTTATAGGCCTAAATCCTTCTAATAACTCCTAGGCACGTTTAGGAACTGCCTTGGCATATTTTTGCAAAGTAATTGGTGATTAAACCTTCTAGAATTTAAATTTTTCACATGTGTTAAAACTGTCGCGCTTAAGCGCCGAATACTAGTGCTTAAGCGCTAGTGCACATTTTTGTACTAATCAACTTAACATGCAAATTCTCATTCTAACATGTCTAAATCACTAAATAAAGTCTTAAAATCAATACTAACACATAATAGTATCAAAAATACAACCCCATTTTTCTTAATCACACATAAAACAATAATCAAAACAAAAACACACTGATAACTATGGGTTACCTCCCAAAAAGAGCTTGGTTTTACGTCATCAGCCCGACGTAACCAGTGATTTATTCTAGTTGACCCAACATCATTCAATCATTAAACTTATGTTGATCCTCTATAGAATAGGGTTTCAGTCTATGTCCATTAACTTTAATTTTTTCTCAGACTTAGGATCTTTAATATACATAGCGCCATGTAGACGTTATTTTGGGTTGGTTTGCGGGGAGTTGCCTGTAAGAAGCTGTCGGTCGTCGGAATCAAAATTCCGTCGCCCGCTTTGGAAGGACGTTGAAATATGAAATCAAACTGACCCCATATTTTTCATAGTTTAAAATGAAAGAGCATTGTACCTCAAATCTTGTATCTATCCCGAAGGATAAACACAAGACTTAAGGATNGGCAAGCCCCTATAGTTAATTACATCTTAAATGACCAAAGTCACTTAAGAAGACTCTCGATAGAAGTCAAGAAAGATTATCTTCAAGGAATTTCAAAGGGTAAGACTCTTTAACAAAATCAGACGTAGAGGTGTGAAAGGGGATTGGTTCAAATTTGGAACATTTTATTGTGGATTCCAAAGGAAGAAAGACTAAGGGATGTCATGGATCCAGAGGAGAACCTCGGTGACTTCCCAAGCTCTCCTAATGTTTGGCTCTAGTTTTGAGGAGAAATATTTAGGTGTTTTCTTCCTGCCAATTTTATTAGTTAGGGCTTACATTTGTGTGAAATGATCACACAAATAGCCTGGAATATGTGAGAATTTAGGTCTTGACAAACGACAACCTCGGAATCCTAAGACGAGTTAGGGCTTATATTATATAGCAGGGCTATGCAAAAGCCTAAGGATAAGGTGAGGATTTACGTTGCATAAGCAAGCAACCTCAAAGTCCTATGGCCTCATTTTTTTAAGTCTAAGGAAGGAAGAAAATGGTTTAGCTAGGGAAGACAGGTTTTACCGTTAAAGATGGTCGTGTTGCCCACCATGCTAGCTCCAAGCTCCTAGCCGCGACGAGTTTAAGTTATATAGTGTATCAAGTTATAATGTCAAATCAGGTGGCCCTATGGTTAAAGTTCTTTAAATTTTATGAGGACATATTAAAGTTGATTAGAGCGAAACCGGTTAGGATCCTACGGTTCCCTCGTTCTGACACCACTATTTTCTATTGGAATCACTCAGTCCAAATGAACTTACTAAACTCAACTTAATGAGTTCCATAATTTCATTTAAACTATGAGAAACCACGCTAGCAACTGTAGGTTACCTCCTCCGAGGGATTCCCGATCATCTAATAGAGAAGTCTTAATTTAGTTGAAGTTGTAGTTTTGTGTGATGTTTGTGATTAAATTTTGAGTTATTTTATATTTTGAATGTTGTGGCGGTGAATTTTATCTTAGTTGATTTTAATTTTGGTTTTGGTTATGGTTATGGTTGACGTGCAAGTTCATATAGGTAAATGCAAGCATGAAACATGTAAGGAAAAGGCAGAAGAAAGACGGTATTATAAACTGCAAAAGTGTACCTGGCAAGTCTTCTCGTTCCACCACCTGTTAAAAATGCATGTGAGGGCATTTATGAAGAGCAGGAAAAGTAAAGTTTTGGTGGTTTTCCTTACCCTATGTCATATCTTGGTGAGTCCTTAAAAAGTTTAATTAGGTACGATTTCATTAAGCTAAGAATATTAAGTTTAATAGGCCTCTGGGTATCCAATAAGTTAGGAGGGGGAAGCAGGTCCATGCCTCTCTCTCACCAATTGGTGAAAAGCCTTGAGTCCATTTAAAATTATTATGTTGCTTAATTATTCATCCTGTAAATACCCTTATTACTCAGTGAACATTGATGTCTAAATTATCCCNCAAAACACAAATTTCATCTATAAAAGAAAGTTCATACAACACTGATAAACAAACAATACTTATCTAAAAACTTTTTCAAAGCAAATCCTTTTTAGCCTTTTCTTAGAAATGCTNCAAAACACAAATTTCATCTATAAAAGAAAGTTCATACAACACTGATAAACAAACAATACTTATCTAAAAACTCTTTTGCAAAGCAAATCCCTTTTAGCCTTCTTTGAAATGCATGAAGAAGATATCTCTCACTTTTCTCCTTCTCCAACACTCTTACTAAAAGTTTCACACTAAATCTTACCACAAAAACTTTACCACAAAAACTCTAAAATATGAAAAAAAATCACTAATTAACTCCAATATGGAAGTGGAATGGAATGATGTGGTGCGAAAAATGAAAGTAGAGGAGTGAAAAACGTAGAGGAGCACTTTTTTTTTATGAAATTCGGCCCAAAATAGATCCCAAGGTCGGTTCTCCAAGAGGTGCCTCAAAAACTCTTCAAAGAATCATCCAAATACATCAGAACTTCCAGAAATGGGGTCTCCACTTCCTTTGGCACCATCGGCACTGGTCTAGCATCGTTGGCGCTGATTAAAAAATCTCCGCATTAATTTGTTCTGCGTCGTCGGTTCTGCCNAAGGTCGGTTCTCCAAGAGGTGCCTCAAAAACTCTTCAAAGAATCATCCAAATACATCAGAACTTCCAGAAACGGGGTCTCCACTGCCTTTGGCACCATCGACACTGGTCTGGCGTCATTGGCGCTGATTAAAAAATCTCCGCATTAATTTGTTCTGCGTCGTCGGTGCTGCTGGCGCTGAGCATTTCTTCAAAAATGTCATTTTGACTCAAAATTTAATATATTTTTCTTTATTTTTTCTTTAAGCCATAAAAATCAACAACCTGCAAGAAAACATCAAAATACCTTCCATTAGAGTGCAATATCATCAAAAATAGATATAAAATATAGGTGTTAAAATGCATATATTTTTGGTTTATCAATAGTCTGATAGATTAAAGCTTTAATGTTGATGAACTTTCCTTCCTGAAGACAATAATTTAACATCGCTCTCCCTCAAGTAACTTCACTGAGATGATTTTTTGGAAGTAAACGAGCAGAAATAAAATAGTGCCAATCCTTTGAAGGTGCACATAACTTTGAAGTTGGAAAATTGACTCTCCTTTCATTAGTGATCTTCTAGAGCCCATCTCCAATAGTCAAGTAATAAATAATCTCGTCTAACTTCGATTTAGTCGGACTTTAATTTGCATAAAAACATAACGTATTAGGTGGCAGATGATAAAACAAGTTGATTACCTCCGGTGAAAAAGGTACCAACTTTCCTCGAACCATGACTTTATGGTCTTCAGCCTCAGGGAGATTTGCATAGAACTCCCTAACAACAGAAATAACCAATATAGCAGAGAAATAACAGAGAAATAGCATAATCGTTCCCACTATCGGCGAACGATTAAATCCTCTACGTCTCCACTTGGGTTCCTAAAACACCGCTCTTGAATCAGTTTCATGATTGAAACACATCACTATACCGATCTTGACCCTTTGAACTAACAAATTTACTCGAATCAAAAGGGCTCTTTCCTTTTCTCCTCTTCATTCTTGGTGACATTTTACAAATTTTATAAATTTCAAAAATATCTTCAAAAATCAAGTCTAAATTACTAAACTAAACTTCCTAAAGCACGNATATTTTTGGTTTATCAATAGTCTGATAGATTAAAGCTTTAATGTTGATGAACTTTCCTTCCTGAAGACAATTATTTAACATCAATCTCCCTCAAGTAACTTCACTAAGATGATTTTTTGGTAGTAGACGAGCAAAAATAAAATAGTGCCAGTCCTTTGAAGGTGCACATAACTTTGAAGTTGGAAAATTGACTCTCCTTTCATTAAAACATAATGTATCAGGTGGCAGATGATAAAACAAGTTGATTACCTCCGGTGAAAAAGGTACCAACTTTCCTCGAACCATGACTTTATGGTCTTCAGCCTCAGGGAGATTTGCATAGAACTCCCTAACAATAGAAATAACCAATATAGCAGAGAAATAGCAGAGAAATAGCAGAATCGTTCCCACTATCGGCGAACGATTAAATCCTCTACGTCTCTACTTAGGTTCCTAAAACACCGCTCTTGAATCAGTTTCATGATTGAAACACATCACTCTACCGATCTTGACCCTTTAAACTAACAAATTTACTCGAATCAAAAGGGCTTTTTCCTTTTCTCCTCTTCATTCTTGGTGACATTCTACAAATTTTATAAATTCCAAAAATATCTTTAAAAATCAAGTCTAAATTACTAAACTAAACTTCTAAAAGCACAAACTATACTTTCTATGCAATTTCCATACATTTTTCCTCATTTTTCAAAATAAATAGTGAATTTTCAAATTTCTCCAAATGTGCTCAAAATACATGGTGAAAATCCAAATTTTTTGCATGGAAGTAAAGCTCTTACCTTAAGGAGCTTGGATCTAGCAAATTTCACTTGATTTCCCCAAGAAATCTTCACTTAAGATGTGCCCTAGCCCTCAAAAATTGCAAACTTGAGAGTTTGAAGGTGACGGTGGCGTTAAAAATGGTATTTTTTGGGCTGAAATTTCACTCTTAACCATTTGCAAATCAGTTTTCGTGAACTGACACTTAAGCACTGATAAGTGGCGCTTAGGCGCTGCCTCTCGGGTTAGCTTGCGCTTATGCGTGAGATCTGGCGCTTAGACGCCAGTGCACGATTTTCAAAATCTTCAAATTAAAATAAAATGCACTATTTGCCTAAGTAAACCACCCCTAAATTGTTTCATAGCACTTAAATGACAATTTTCAACTTCTTATAACTCCCCTCTCTCTCAAAATTCTTTATAATAACTATTTCAATTTGAGGCTAAAACTAACACAAATTTTCATGCAAATAAACTTATATTAATTCACAAACGCGTACAAATAAATTTAACACTTAATTCTCACTCCAAATAGTCTAGGATAAAAAAATTTCCTAAATACAAACTCTTAACACTCATATTACATTTAAACTCATAAGTAACATAAACACTAAAAACATACACTAACATGTAAACACAACGAATCCAAACAAATAAACTCAAACATAGAACTTAATTTCACTCTTCATTTGATGGGACAAACTCAAGTCTTTCATTAGTCTCTCTTGGGGCAATCAGAATATAAAGTTGATAAAATGGATGGTGGCGACGTGCTCTGATACAATCTTCTTCAATCCACTTTTT
>JXCR01146864.1:64332-76224 GCA_002079205.1 Phalaenopsis hybrid cultivar | reverse complement strand
AAATTCTTCTCAAGCCAATCCTTGAAGACAAAGAAATTTTCTATTGTGTGGCCGAGTAACTGGTGGTATGGAAAATATTGAGTATGATCTTTCATATTGTCTTCCTCTGGCTTTTTCAGGTTTGGTAGACTAAATCCTTGTCCCTTTAGCAATTCATGGAACATCTTTGACATGGCTTCCTCTTTGAAGGAATACACCACTTTTTGTCATTCTACCAAAGATATCCTCTTATTCTCTGCTCGGTAGGATCTTCCCTGAGGCATTTGTATGTTAGACTGGCCATATTGTTGTGCTTGTTGTTGGCTGGATTGCCAAGGTTGTTTGGCTTTCAAATTTTTTTGGTTGCGCCTCCTTTCCTGTGCCTTTATCGGTTGTGCAGGCTTCTAATTGGACCCAATCTCGAATCCAGAAAGTAATGAGGCATAAGCGTCAACTGACTTTTCCTCATGTAGAATATCTTCTCCCTTACTCGGTAAAATAGTTGGCGCGGTGACGCTGAATCCGGTAGTTGGAGCAGAAATAGTTCTCGGAGAAATTCCAACACTCCCAACGACAGACTTTTCAACACTAGTAGGGCTGTTTTCAATTAACACCTTTGAAGGGGAGAATTCTTTAGAGGACTTCAAGTTGAACACTACAATAGGCTCCACAGACTTATTTGTTTCAAACTTCATCACTATGACCGCCATCTTCCCGAACTTAACACCAATATCATCGAACCCTTGTCCAAATTTAATAACTGCCAGTTTAGGTAGTTCATCTCTATTGACAGCGAACTCCATTCTAGAGGCAAAAAAAAAAAAGATTAACCTTGGTGAATACATTGTCCTTGTCATTTGATAAATTTCTGAAAGTCAGCGATGTCCTGTGCCTTGCAGTTTCGACAGAAGTACTCAAATTGACACACTTGTCTTATAAACTGGACATATCCTTCATTATTTTAGTTTTCAAATTTGTTATTGATTTGTGAGTAAAGCATCGAAGAGTTGCAATTAGCAAATTTAATAAGCGTAAAGAGGTGCAACAACTTGGCTTGATTCACAAAAAAGCAAACCCAAACCCGAAGGAGGCGAAGAAATGCAAAGTTTAGGATCTAGTGCAGGACCAACTTTACAACACACAACGCCCAGGCAGAACTAGTTCACTGACACACCTATTGGGGGTTCGACCCCACATGAAAATTTAAAGGTCCTTAATGGCCTTCTGAACCCCTCTGTTCAAAGATGGTTGAACAGCTAGTCCTGAAATCCAAGGAGTTAGCTGTACTTTCCCAAGACAGAAATGAGTAAAGTATGCCAACGGAAATAGGATAATTTAGTCCAAGAGGGACATGGACAAATTACCTATTTATGGAGATAATATTTCCTGATTTGTATAGAGAGAAAAGCTTGTCCCTAGCGGAGTCGCCAGAAGTTGTCGGCGTTATTTTGGGTTGGTTTGTGCGGAGTTGCCCGTAAGAAGCTGTCGGTCGCCGGAATCAAAATCCCGTCGCCCACTTTGGAAGGACGTTCAAATATGAAATCAAAGTGACCCCATATTTTTCATAGTTTAAAATGAAATAGCATTGCACATCAAATACTGTATCTATCCCAAAGGATAAACACAAGACTTGAGGATGAGGCTCGATCAAATAAACTGAGGAAAGTATGACGTCCATTTGGTCTGCGAAACCTTTGTATTTACCGACAAGNGAAACCTTTGTATTTGCCGACAAGTTCCCCTATTTAATATGAAGGATTAAATAGGGTTTATATTAAGCTGGGTTCGGACATGCTTCCTATAAGGGCAAGCCCCTATAGTTAATTACATCTTAAATGACAAAAGTCACTTAAGAAGACTCTCGATAAAAGTCAAGAAAGATTATCTTCAAGGAATTTCAAAAGGTAGGACTCTTTAACAAAATCACTCTCGATAAAAATCAAGAAAAAATATCTTCAAGGAATTTCAAAGGGTAGGACTCTTCAACGAAATCGACACCTAAGAAGACTCTCGATAAAAATCAGGAAATACTATCTTCAAGGAGTTTCAAAGGGTAGGACTTTTCAATGAGATCGGACATAGAGGTGTGAAAGGGGATTGGTTCAAATTTAGAACATTTTATTGTAGAATCCAAAGGAGGAGGGAGGTGTGAAAGGGGATTGGTTCAAATTTGGAACATTTTATTATAGAATCCAAAGGAAGAAGGACTAGGGGATGTCATGGATCCAAAGGAGAACCTCGGTGACTTCCCAAGTTATCCTAATGTTTGGTTTCAGTTTTGAGGAGAAATGTTTAGTTATTTCATCCTGCCAATTTTATTAGTTAGGGCTTACATTCGTGTGAAATGATCACACAAATAGCCTGGAAGATGTGAGGATTTAGGTCGTGACAAACGACAACTTCAGAATCCTAAGACGAGTTAGGGCTTATATTGTATAGCAGGGTTATGCAAAGGCCTAAAGATAAGTTAAGGATTAGGTTGCATAAGCAAGCAACCTCAAAGTCCTATGGCTTTGTTGTTTTAAGTCTAAGGAAGGAAGTATTGCATAAGCAAGCAACCTCGAAGTCCTATGGCTTTGTTGTTTTAAGTCTAAGGAAGGAAGAAAATGATTTAGCTGGGGAAGATAGGTTTTGTTGTTAAAGATGGTCGTGCTACCCACCATGCTAGCTCCAAGCTCCTCGCCACGACGAGTTTGAGTTATCTAGTGTCCTGCTGCCCACCAAGCTAGCTCCAAGCTCCTGCTGCGACGAGTTTGAGTTATCTAGTGTGCCATGTTATAACGCATGCTAGCTCCAAGCTCCTCGCCGCGATGAGTTTGAGTTTTCAAGTGTGTCAAGTTATAATGTCAAATCAGGTGGCCCTATGGTTGAAGTTCTTTAAATTTTATAGAGGGCATATTAAAGTTGATTAGAGCAACAGTGGCCCTATGGTTAAGTTCTTTAAATTTTATGGGGGCATGTTAAAGTTGATTAGAGCGACACAGGTTAGGATCCTACATCTTTAAATTTTATGAGGGCATATTAAAGTTGATTAGAGCGACACTGGTTAGGATCCTACGGCNTTTTCATAGTTTAAAATGAAAGAGCATTGTACCTCAAATCTTGTATCTATCCCGAAGGATAAACACAAGACTAAGGATGAGGCTCGATCAAATAAACTAAAGAAAGTATGATGTCCATTTGGTCTGTGAAACCTTTGTATTTACCAACAAGTTCTCCTATTTAATATAAAGGATTAAATAGGTTTTATATTAAGCTGGGTTCAGACATGCTTCCTATAAGGGCAAGCCCCTATAGTTAATTACATCTTAAATGACCAAAGTCACTTAAGAAGACTCTCGATAAAAGTCAAGAAAGATTATCTTCAAGGAATTTTAAAGGGTAAGACTCTTTAACAAAATCGGACGTAGAGGTGTGAAAGGGGATTGGTTCAAATTTGGAACATTTTATTGTGGAATCCAAAGGAAGAAAGACTAAGGGATGTCATGGATCCAGAGGAGAACCTCGGTGACTTCCCAAGCTATCCTAATGTTTGGCTCCAGTTTTGAGGAGAAATATTTAGGTGTTTTATCCTGCCAATTTTATTAGTTAGGGCTTACATTTGTGTGAAATGATCACACAAATAGCCTGGAATATGTGAGAATTTAGGTCTTGACAAACGACAACCTCGGAATCCTAAGACGAGTTAGGGCTTATATTATATAGCAGGGCTATGTAAAGGCCTAAAGATAAGGTGAGGATTTACGTTGCATAAGCAAGCAACCTCAAAGTCCTATGGCTTCATTTTTTTAAGTCTAAGGAAGGAAGAAAATGGTTTAGCTAGGGAAGACATGTTTTACCGTTAAAGATAGTCGTGCTGCCCACCATGCTAGCTCCAAGCTCCTAACCGCGACGAGTTTAAGTTATATAGTGTATCAAGTTATAATGTCAAATCAGGTGGCCCTATGGTTAAAGTTCTTTAAATTTTATGAGGACATATTAAAGTTGATTAGAATCCTACGGTTCCATCGTTCTGCCACGACTATTTTCTATTGGAATCACTTAGTCCAAATGAACTTACTAAACTCAACTTAATGAGTCCCATAATTTCATTTAAACCATGGGAAACCACGCTAGCAACCGTAGGTTACCTCCTCCGAGGGATTCCCGATCATCCAATAGAGAAGTCTTAATTTAGTTGAAGTTGTAGTTTTGTGTGATTTTTGTGATTAAATTTTGAGTTATTTTATATTTTGAATCTTGTGGCGGTGAATTTTATCTTAGTTGATTTTAATTTTGGTTTTGGTTATGGTTATGGTTAACGTGCAAATTCATATAGGTAAATGCAAGCATGAAACATGTAAGGAAAAGGCAGAAGAAAGACGGTATTATAAACTGCAAAAGTGTACCTGGCAAGTCTTCTCGTTCCACCACCTGTTAAAAATGCATGTGAGGGCATTTATGAAGAGCAGGAAAAGTAAAGTTTTGGTGGTTTTCCTTACCCTATGTCATATCTTGGTGAGTCCTTAAAATTTTTTATTAGGTATGATTTCATTAAGCTAAGAATATTAAATTTAATAGGCCTCTGAGGTATCCAATAAGTTAGGAGGGGGAAGCAGGTCCATGCCTCCCTCTCACCAATTGGTGAAAAGCCTTGAGTCCATTTAAACTTATTATGTTGCTTAATGGTTCATCCTGTAAATACCCTTATTACTCAGTGAAAATTGATGTCTAAATTATCCTCAAGAATAAGGTAATTATCATTTATCATTTAATTTGAGAATTATGTGGGTGAAGACCCTTGAAGAAGTAAGTTAATTAATTTGAATAACTTAGCCAAATTTTAATCCTAATTGGGCTTAGTGGTGTTTCAAGGATGTTGGATTTTAATTTGAACACTTAGCCAAATTTTAATCCTAATTGGGCTTAGTGGTGTTTCAAAGATGTTTAATTTAATCATATTTATTTCTCTAATCTTTGTTTAACCAATTTTTTAATTTAGCCTAAGTCATCACTAAGCCCTTAAAGCCTAAGTGAGTGTCTTAATTAATTTTAAAAAGGGTTAAGCTTTAAGTGGTCATGATTCATGATTTGGATTTTATTTAAAAATCAAGATAGGGGTATTAGATTGATTAATTTTTGACTTCAAAATTCATACCCCTAAGTCCAGGATCATTTAATTTTAATAAACTTCCGAATCTTAATAATTTAGAAATTTATTAACTTATCTTTTTAATAAGGAAAGTGAAATTGGTTTCTACCAAATAACCCCTTATGTTTCAAGCATCAAATAAATTGATTAAGAATAGAGGTTACCCATTTTCCCTCCTTGAATTAAGCCTAAATTTTATTTAAGGCAAAATTTCCAAAATTACATATTTGCCCCTAAGGCTCTAACACCTCATAATTTTTCAAACTCAATTCAAATGACTTTGAAATTTTTATCCTACCTTATTTATGGGTCAATTGAGACATGAGAGGAGAGAATGTGATTTTTTCAAAATTTAATTTAATTTATGTAATTATTTTCATGTCAAGATAGGATTTTTCAAAGCAAATTCCTAACTTGAACAAGGTAAATTATAATCCTTTGAAACTTTTACTGGAGGTAGACCTAGATCAGGGAAGCCTTTGGACCAAATTTCATGATTTTTTGAATTTTCTGTGATCTATTAGAATTATTTTAAATTCTGGGTTACTTAACAAAAATAAAATATTTTAAGTATTGAAAATTAAGTTTTGTTTTTTGAGAAATCTCTTTAAGGTGAGAAAACTCAAAGGAGCAATTTTTTTATTTTTCTAATTTTTCTTTGATTTATTGGAATTATTTTAGTGTAAACTCATTTTTTAGCTTTTAAAAATTATTTTTAAGCTTTAAAATTTAATATCTATTTTCAGAAAATCAGGAAAAAAAATTTATAATTGTTCCTAAGTGATTAAGAAATAATTTAGAACATCTTCATGAGTTTTATTATTTTTGTGATTTTTATGAATTTTTAATTATTTAAATAAAACATTTCCATGAGTTTTATTATTTTTGTGATTTTTATGGATTTTTAATTATTTAAATATTTTGAATAGGTTAAAAATCCAAATTTTTTTTAAATATCATTTTGNTTCAAGCATCAAATAAATTGATTAAGATCAGAGGTTACCCATTTTCCCTCCTTGAATTAAGCCTAAATTTTATTTAAGGAAAAATTTCCAAAATTACACATTTGCCCCTAAGGCTCTAACACCTCATAATTTTTCAAACTCAATTCAAATGACTTTGAAATTTTTATCCTACCTTATCTATGGGTTAATTGAGACATCAGAGGAGAGAATGTCATTTTAATTTATGTAATTATTTTCATGTAAAGATAGGATTTTTCAAAGAAAATTCCTAACTTGAACAAGGTAAATTATAATACTTTGAAATTTTTACTAGAGGTAGACCTAGATCAGAGAAGCCTTTGGACCAAATTTCATGATTTTTTGAATTTTCTGTGATCTATTAGAATTATTTTAAATTCTGGGTTATTTAACAAAAATAAAATATTTTAAGTGGTGAAAATTAAGTTTTGTTTTTTGAGAAATCTCTCTAAGGTGAGAAAACTCAAAGGAGCAAATTTTTTCTTTTTCTAATTTTTCTTTGATTTATTGAAATTATTTTAGTGTAAACTCATTTTTTAGCTTTTAAAAATTATTTTTAAGCTTTAAAATTCAATATCTATTTTCAGAAAATCAGGAAAAAAAATTTATAATTGTTCCTAAGTGATTAAGAAATAATTTAGAACATCTTCATGAGTTTTATTATTTTTGTGATTTTTATGAATTTTTAATTATTTAAATAAAACATTTCCATGAGTTTTATTATTTTTGTGATTTTTATGGATTTTTAATTATTTAAATATTTAGAATAGGTTAAAAATCAAAATTTTTTCTTAAATATCATTTTGTTTTTAGAAAATACACCTGATCACAGAGAACTCAAAAAACTAAGTTTCATAATTTTTTTAGTTATATTTTCATTTTTAAAAATCATTTAAGTGTTAAAAGTGGTTTTACCTTTAAAAATCAATNCAAAAAACTAAGTTTCATAATTTTTTTAGTTATATTTTCATTTTTAAAAATCATTTAAGTGTTAAAAGTGGTATTTACCTTTAAAAATCAATTTAAGGTGTCAAATGAACTCAAAATATTTTGAAATTTTAATGTTGAGTTCTCTGGATCATAAATCACAGTGGAGATAAAAAATTAAGTCATTTAGATGTTCAAATTTTTTAAAATTAATTATCTTAGTGATTTAGTGTTTGTAAAATTCAAGGAGATTTTAAATGTCATGACCCATGAAATTATTTCCAAAGGTTTCTCTAGTGATGGTGGACCTTCCAAAAATTTCTTAGGATTTTATAACCAATATACTAATTTTCATGATTATTTTAAATTAATAATGTGAAATAACTTGAAAATATGGGTCTCTGTATAGGAGGCTCCTCTGACTTTGGAAAAATCAGAGAATACTTCCCGAGACAAAGGCTACAATATGCTAAAATTCTAAGTCAAGGTGATGTGCCATTATGCATGGAGAATCAAATGATCCCAAACGGTGTTTAATCAATTAAAAATAAAATATGCACCAAATGGACTTGAAATTTGTTCCACATTGTTCTCCTTTGTTCACTGAGCAAGCGGGTATTTTAATTTTTATTTTTGTGATTTTTCTACACAAAGTTATAAATTTTCTAATTTAGGGTATTTAAATAAATAGTAAAAGCCCTATTTATCTATTTAAACAACACGTGCTGACTAGATCCTAGGCAAGAGTGGCGTGCTCTGGTTGGACGCCGCCGTCCATGCAGTTGCTGACTCGACCCGCGGTTTATGTCTTGAAGCGCTGTCCGGCTCGATCTCTTCCGACCATTTGATACACCCTTGATCAAACGGCTCCCCGTCATCATCCCCGATAGGATGATCCTGTGACCGTCCACACTAAAACCTTAAGATATCAGCCTAGACTCAACTTAATCACTTCGGGTTTGATCCTATGGACTCATCTAAGTAAGACAAACACATCCATATGGTTAAGATGCCATGAAATCAAGCTTAAGTAAATGGAGNTAGGAGGCTCCTCTGACTTTGGAAAAATCAGAGAATACTTCCCCAGACAAAGGCTACAACATGCTAAAATTCTAAGTCAAGGTGATGTGCCATTATGCATGAAGAATCAAATGATCCCAAACAGTGTTTAATCAATTAAAAATAAAATATTCACCAAATGGACCTAAAATTTGTTCCACATTGTTCTCCTTTATTCACTGAGCAAGCGGGTATTTTTATTTTTATTTTTGTGATTTTTCTACACAAAGTTATAAATTTTCTAAGTTTAGGGTATTTAAATAAATAGTAAAAGCCCTATTTATCTATTTAAACAGCGCGTGCTGACTAGATCCTAGGCAGCTCCAAAGGCAAGAGTGGCGTGCTCTGGTTGGATGCCGCCGTCCATGTAGTTGCTGACTCGGCCCGCGGTTTATGTCTTGAAGTGCTGTCCGGCTCGATCTCTTCCGACCATTTGATACACCCTTGATCAAAGGGCTCTCCGTCATCATCCCCGATAGGATGATCCTGTGACCATCCACACTAAAACCTTAAGATCTCAGCCTAGACTCAACTTAATCACTTTGGGTTTGATCATATGGACTCATCTAAGTAATACAAACACATCCATATGGTTAAGATGCCATGAAATCAAGCTTAAGTAAATGGAAAACCAAAATAGCTCGGGAGAAGGAGAAGTTTTATACCTTTGCTCTGAGAAGGGAGGCTTCAATCAGAGGTGCTTAGCATGTTTGTTGTGGTCCAAGGAGGCTAGGGATTGAGTCCTTAGTCTTGGTGTGAGGCCTAGGTATGAATTCGACCAAGCTCGATTTCAGGTGTTGGTCTAGAGCTATGGTGAAGGGGGATTTGATGGGGCTTTGGCTTCTTTCACTCTTGTGAAGGTGTTTGCACAATTAATTGAAGTTTGGTGGAGTGTGGAGGTGTATTGGGCTCTGTCCTGGTTTCCGGCAGAGTTTCAAGTTCAAAATTGAGCTCCGGCAATGGGAATGGGTGACGGAAAATGATTGGAATGCACTGAGGTGATCTTAAGGAAGCTCTGTGTGAAGTTTAGAGAGACCTCTCTAAAAAAATTTTAGCACACCCCCCATGGCCGTGGGAGGTGAGTTTTTATAAAAATGGTCATGGGGTGGCTCTCATGGCATAAGTTTAGGTGCACTATGTAAGCTCTTCAATTTGATTTGGATGAGCTGGCCTCTAGGTTTGATTTGGGTGAGGTGTCATGGGAGTGGATCTCAGTTTTGGGCTTTTCCGGCCACTAGGAGGGCCGGCAGGCCAAAGGGAGGTGGCTAGGATGTCAGGTAACCCAGAGGAATCTATCACAACAATTTAATGCAAATGTGCTTTGATTTTGCAAAGATATCTTAAGCATGTGTATTTTTGGAAATTAGATCCCTTAATTTGGGGGACCTTTGGTCAATGGCTTTATTTAGTTGATTTCATGTTGTTTGGACTGGTCACTAAGTCCAAGGGTCTTTGGTCCATGGCTTGATTTAGGTGATTTCATGGTGTTTGGACTGGTCACTAAGTCCAACCAATGGCTGTGGTGGAGTTAATTTGGTGGCTTTAGGGTTAGGTCACATTTAGTGCATGGGTCCAAGTGGGTGCAAATGACCAAAACTTGGGTTTGGGCTAGGCTAGCCATGTCAATTGGCCCAATTGATTGTTGCATTTGGTGTATATGATCATAAGGAACATTTTTGGTGAAGGATGGGAGTGGTTTTAAGTTCAATTGAAGGGTCAATTTGAGGGAATTTTGAACTTTTAATCAATTTGGTCATGTTAGGCTAGGCTTGGGTCTAGCTTGGGTTAGCCTTGGGCTAAGTCCAAATTGATTATTATGGACTATCAATAGGGACCTCATGAAGAGTTTTTAACATGAATTGGATGCCAATTTGGAGATTAATGCAATGAATTGGGTGAAATTTGGGGANTTGGGGGACTTTTGGTCCATGGCTTGATTTAGGTGGTTTCATGGTGTTTGGACTGGTCACTAAGTCCAACAATTGGTTGTGGTGGAGTTAATTTGGTGACTTTAGGGTGGCTAGGTCACATTTAGTGCATGGGTCCAAGTGGGTGCAAATGAACAAAACTTGGGTTTGGGCTAGGTTATCCATGTTAATTGGCCCACATAAATATTGCATTTCGTGTATATGATCATAAGGAACAACTTTAGTGAAGGATGGAAGTGGTTTTGAGTTCAATTGAAGGTTCAATTTTAAGGAATTTTGAACTTTAATCAATTTGGTCATGTTGGGCTAGGCTTGGGTCTAGCTTGGGTTATCCTTGGACTAAGTCCAAATTTATTGTTGTAAATGGTCAATAGGGACCTCAAGAAGAGTTTTCAACATGAATTGGATGCCAATTTGGAGGTTAAGGCAATCAATTGGGTGAAATTTTGGGACTTAGCCAATTTGGGGCTAAATTTGGGAATTTTGGAGATATGAGGCTTCACCAAGGCAAATTGATGGTTGATTCTGGTGTATAAGAATGTTATCAAGATTTTTCAACATTAACTTGGGCCAATTGAGTAGGCTATGGGTTCAATTTGGTGAGATTAGGTCATATGGTCAAAATTGGGTTTTTAACTTAACTCAAAATTGGGCTAAAATGATGGACCAATTGAGCTTTTATTTGGTTTAATTTGGTAATATCAAAAGTAAATTTGAGTTTAGGATTGGAATTGAGGTCAAATTGATGTCAAATTGATGGACATTTGAATTGGATTTGGGGAAATTTAGGACTTTAAATGCAAATTTGGGAATTTTTGAGAAAGATGGTCAAATTGGTCAAACTGGGTCATATGGTAGTTGATAGAAATGAAATTGGGAATTTTTGGGATTTATTGGAATTTTCTGGGAATTTTTGAAATTTTTGGGATTTTGAGCCATGGAGGGGTATTTTGGCAATTTAGGGGTGTTTTAGGGTTAAAAGGCCAAGATGGGTATTTTGGTAGAGTTGAGGTACCAATCATCACCAACAAGCCATGGACAAATGGAAACCCCATTTTGGGTCCTCTACATAGTGGTCTTAGCTAAATCATAGCCCTAGGGCTAGTAGGTGTAGGGGACCATCTACATGAGTATCCCAAAAGATCAAGGGCTCTAGGCTAGAAATTTGAGCTCAGGGTTGTGAGTGAATGTGGGTGTATATAAGTTTAGCGAGTCTAGTTAATGCCTTAGCTCCAGAACAACACCCAGGGTTAACCTTAAGGTCCAACAATCCTAAGGGTGACTCATCTTGAGTTTCCCCCACAGTGACCCCCACCTACTAAGTATTTAGAGGTTGAGACCAACATGTGGAACTTCAAGTTGAGTAGAGGAGAGGGTAGAATTTCTAATGGGTTCCATGTCTAGTTTTCTAGGAATAGTCAACAGGAAAAGTCCTATGGCTAGACCCTAGGTTACTAAAGAGAAAAAACTAAACCTCAACCAAAAATGAGGTAAACAGTCCACTAGATTGGATACTGCATTATGGACTTACAGGACTGCTTATACAACTCCTATTGGAATGACTCTTTACAGACTAATTTTTTGAAAAACTTGTCACTTACTAGTAGAATTGGAGCATAAAGTATATTGGCCGATTAAAGAATTCAATTATAATTTGAAGCTTACCAGTAGAATTGGAGCATAAAGCATATTAGGCAATTAAAGAATTCAATTATAATTTGAAATATGCTGGTAAGAAGAGATTGTTACAATTAAATGAATTGGAAGAATTAAGAAATGAATCTTATAATAACGATAGAATTTATAAGGAAAAATTAAAGTTATGACATGATCGAAAGATTAACCAAAAGAACTTTGAACCAGGACAAGAAGTTTTGCTTTACAA
>JXCR01146864.1:19221-58760 GCA_002079205.1 Phalaenopsis hybrid cultivar | reverse complement strand
GAGATTTGTGAAATGGTGATTTGAATTGGTGAAGCCATGAAAATGTTTAAGAAATTGTGATAATCTTTTCACTTTGATCTTAATTTATTTTCAATCTGGCCATGAAATGTTAAAGAAGTTGTGATGATCTTTTCACTTTGATCTTAATTTACCTTCAATCTGGCCAATAATGTTTAAGAAATTGTGATGATCTTTTCACTTTGATCTTAATTTGCTTTCAATTTGACCAATTATTTGTTAAAATATGTTGAGTTTTACAACTAAAGTGAAGATTACATCCAAGATTGAGGGAGGTTTTAAAATATGTTGAGTTTTACAACTAAAGTGAAGATTACATCCAAGATTTATGGAGGTCAAAAATTAAATATGTTGAGTTTTACAACTAAAGTGAAGATTACATCCAAGATTTAGGGAGGTCAAAGCTTTTGTTAAAATAAGTTGAGTTTTACAACTAAAGTGAAGATTACATCCAAGATTCAGGGAGGTCAAAGCCCTCAATATGTTGAGTTTTACAACTAAAGTGAAGATTACATCGAAGATTCAGGGAGGTCAAAGCCTTTATATGTTGAGTTTTACAACTAAAGTGAAGATTACATCCAAGATTCGGGGAGGTCAAAGCCCTTGATATGGTTGAGTTTTACAACTAAAGTGAAGATTACATCCAAGATTCAAGGAGGTCAAAGCCCTTGGAAATTGGGTGCAAATAAATATAGTTTTACAACTAAGGTGAAGATTACATCCAAGATTTAGGGAGGTCAAAGTCCTTGAAAGTTAGGTGCAAATAAATAGGGAAATAAAAATTATCGGGCGTAGAATTGGAGATTTTAGAGTGACAAGGTGAGCAAATAAATAGGGAAATAATATTATCGAGCGTAGAATTGGAGATTTTAGAGTGACAGACTAAAGTCCCCAATTCGGTCATATTGTTTGGGTGTTGAAGTGTAAATGTTAGCCCTCAGGTGAGGGGAACGTGGGAGCTCCAAAGTGAGAGCAGGTATCCTCCCAGCCTAGCCACAGATTCAGTAAAGAAGCATAGGATTAGTCAATGTTCTTTATGCCTGGACCAAAGGGTAAAAAATAGGTATGCTCCTATTTGGCACAATATAAATTGAACTAATTCACTTTATCCATTCATTATAATTTTTTGACAAGGAGAAGGATGCTTTCCTATATATTGAATATCACAATTAAACCCTAATTAGTGTCATTAGTTATTTAATAGTTATTAAAATTATCTACTTATTTCAATTGCCTATTAATGACAGATAAGCAAATTGAACTTCGTTGTTGTGATTAAAGTATTGCTTTTCTAAAACCTTAGTTCGCAGTTCAAAACCAGCCTATTAGTGACAGATAAGCAAATTAAACGTCGTTGTTGTGATTAAAGTATTGCTTTTCTAAGGTCTTAGTCCATAATTCTAAACTACCTCTTGTGGGATCGATATCTAGGACTCCATTAGAGCCCTATATTACTTGAGCGATACATATACTTGTATCGATATCTAGGACTCCATTAGAGCCCTATATTACTTGAGCGATACGTATACTTGCATTGATTAGTGTGACTTTACAATTATTGAATATTTATTACGTCCATATTTATATTATATTTTAAGCATATAAAAAATTGCCTGTCACATAGAAAGGTGTATTAAAAGACTCATTTCCTCTTGTCATTCTAATTCAATTTTCTTATTGTTAGTAATTGGGGGAGGACTTCATAAATGCACAGTGCAAGTTATCTGAAGTAATGGTGTTGAGCATAACATTGAAAGTTGAGCACTGTGCAAGCTATCTGTAGTGATCTATAGGTTTTAAGCATATTGGTAATGGTATTGGTTGTGGTAGTGGAAATGGTAATGGTAGTGCTAATGGTAATGGTGTTGAGCATAGTGCAAGCTTTCTGTTGTTATGGTATTGAGCATAGTGCATGCTATCTCTGGAATGAGATTCGTTATCATTATTTTTTGATCCATGAGAAAATTTTGTTTTTGGGGCTTAAAAATGAAATTCTATTTTTAGGAGAGCTAATGGTGTTGAGCCTAATGCAGCTATCTGTTGTTTCATTCTCTACACAATTCAATACAAATAGAAATTTTTTATCTATACTTATTACGAGGCGTTTAGCTAACAGTACTATATATATGCTTGGTTTTTTGAATGGACATATTATATAGAGAATTTTAGCTAGCTTTCGTATTCTGGATGGCAATGATAAAGTGGTTGAGTAGTAGTTGTTAATCATTTATGTTGTTCTATCATATTATATTGCTTAGCTTCCTCGGAACAAGTCAATTCATTACAATTTGGTTCCTTGATAAGTTGAATCAGCTTTCAAGGGTAGCATGATCATTCATTAATATGAAGAGGATCAATAGCATTCATTAAAATGTTCTAGATACTACATTTTCTTAATTTCACTTGAGGTTGACATGAACAATGCAACAACTGATGAAAATGTTATGCTGAATTGTAAAAAGGTAGCTGATAGATGATAAAATTGATAGGCATGGATTTATTTCTGATAGCAGGTCTTTAATTGGAATTATAGCAAGTCATCAACTGCCTTTCCTTATAGGTTGAACCATACATAAAATTTAGTCTTTTGAATAATGCTCAAACATGGCAGAATTTTTGTTCCCTTAATATTTCAGTTGGAATTGAGCTTTAACTGTTCCATATGATCTTGCTTCTTAGATTTGCTAGTTGTCGGCACTAAAAAGTTGATGAGTTTCTTGTTGGAAGTTGTCTACCGCCGGAATCAAAACCCGTTGCAGGCTTCAGAAGGACATTTAATTTACATTTTTTAAAACGAAAGGGTTCTATTTCATTGTAAAATCAGATACAATAATGAAGTGTGGAACCCTTAGAAGGTCACCCTCCAGTAGAAAAAGAAGAGGGGGGGAGAGAGAATTAGATACGTTAGTCTCAACAGTAGCTAGCCTTTTTCTAGCTAGCCAGTTAGCTGGGTTGTTTCATTCCCTATAAATAAAAGATATGTTGACCAACATTGACTTCTTTAGTTGTTGTATCTTTTGAAGCCATTGTGACAGTCTCTAGGAGGGACCCTCATTCTCCTATAGTAGCTTCAGTAAGTCTGTAGAATCCACCTCCACCCACTTATTACACCAGTTGGATAAGAAAGCCAACTTAATTGCCCAATAGACAGCAATGAGTTCAGCCTCCAAGGTGTCTTCAGCTAGGAGGGGGAGGAAAACCATAAAATACATTTACCTTTATAATTTCTGAACACTCCATCCATCCCAGCACCAAGATTTGAGAAGCTGACATCAATGTTTACCTTGATACATGGAAGGGGGGTCTTCCAATAGACTTTAGTCACTTTGGATATCTTGATAGGTTCTTCCTGCTGCACATTACAAATCTGGGGGAAGGACTTGTATCTAGTTAGTTTAAGCAAATAAGAGTTGCAGTTCCTAGCCACCTTGTTGGCATTGGCAGAGGCTTCCTCAAATTTGACAGTGCTTTTTTCCATTCATATGAACCAAGAAAATATGAAAGGGATAGGGCCAACATTGGCCCTCTTCTAGCTGCTACAATGTCAGTCAGGTGCTTCCATTGCAGATTGATAATATTCAGCTGTAACATATATAAGAGCTCTCTCCAGACTTACTGTGAGAAGATACATTCAAAAAACAGATGAGGAATGGTCTCCTCAATAATCTTACAATGGTAGCATTTGGATGGGCCTCTCAGACCCTTCAGCTTCAGTATGTCATCAGTTGGCAGCAGGTTTTGGAAGATTCTCCAACAACAAAAGGATGGGGACAGGAACTTATTCCATATAGTCTCCCCCCAAGGAACCTCATTCCAGCTATTTAGTTTAAGATAAATGGACTTAGTGATGCTTCTGTGATTGTGGTATGTCCATTTAATCTTATTTGATTTTGTCTTATCAAAAGATATCTTGGAGAAGTACATAGCAGAAGCATCCTTTACCAGTGAGTTGAGAGCCTCCAAAGACCAGTTATCCCCCTCCCAGCAGTCAGCAACTCTAAGATTTAGATCAAAAGTATTGGCTGAAGGATCAAGCAAATCTTTAGGGCACCAATGATCTAGCCAAAAATAAACATTTCCTTTCTTCAAGTTTCAAAGGAAGAGGTCTTCAGCTAACTCCTTCACCTTGAGCATGTTGGTCCAAGTCTTTGAGTCTCTCGTCCTTTTGTTAACCAGATTAGGGTGAACATCCTTGCAATACTTCCCCCACATGAAATTTGCCCATAATTAGTCTTGTTGTCTGAATTTGACCTAAATCTTGTAGAAGTTAACCTGTTGTAACTATTTCAGCCCTTTAAACCCCAGTCCACCGACAGTAAAAGGTTTGGCAACCTTCTGCCAACTAGCCCAGTGAAGTTGTTGTCTGCTTCCAGCCTAAAGGAACCTATTGAAAAGTCTTTCCATTTGAAGTTGATAGCTCTTCTTCATAGTTATCATCTGTAAAAGATATGAAGGAAAAGTTGTTAGGAAGCTTTTAAGGAGGGTGATCCTTCCCCCACTTGATAGGAATGAGAAAGTCCAGTTGGACAGTTGATCTGCAATCTTTCTCAGGACTTCATTAAATTGAGTTTGTTTCACCCTTCCTTTGATAAGAGGAACACCAAGATATTTTAGGGGAGATGTGGCTTCAGTAAACTCTATCCGGTCTAGTATCCAGTTTCTAATATTGGGGGGGAGAGTTCTTGCTGAAGATTACATTGCATTTGCCCTTATTGAAGATCAATCCAGAGTGTTGCTGAAAAAGTTTGAGACACCTAATATCTTTTTTAACAGCATTTTTGTTAGCCCTTGAAAAAATCATAATATCATCTGCATACACTAGGTGGGATAGAGCAATGTTAGATCTGTTATGGTACCAGGCATAGGAGTTAGGAAGGAGACAATTGTCAAGCATTCTTGAGAGATAATCCAAGGCTAGTATGAAAATGGTGGGGGAGAGAGGATCTCCTTGAGGGAGTCCCCTGGTAGCAGTAAAATGACCCCAAGCCTGGCCATTAAGAAGAATGGAGTGATTGTTGGATTTTAGCTATCTATTAACCAGATCACATAAGTCTTTATCAAAACCTCTGGCCTTCCGGATCTCCAATATGAATTTCCACCCAATCGTGTCATACGCTTTCTGAATATCCAATCTATAGATCACAGTCCCTCCTCTCCAAATTTTATTTAGGTACAGTAACAGCTCTTAAGCTAGTATCACATTTTTTGCAATAGTTCTGCCCTTTACAAAGGTAGTCTGGTTTTACTTGATAAGTCTTCCCAGGTGTGGTTGTATTCTTGCCACCAAAATCTTGCTAACAATTTTGATAAAGACAGGAATGAGGTTGATGGCCCTAAACTGGTTCCATTTCTTTTTTTCAACTTGCTTTGGTATGAGCACCAGACAGGAAGCATATAAGTATTGGGGGATCTGGTGACCTAGGAAAAAACTTTGAATACCCCTAACTAGGTCTTACTTGATGATATGCTAGGCTTTCTTGTAGAAATCAGCAGTAAACCCATCTGGTCCGATAGTTTTTGCACTTGATGATATGCTAGGCTTTCTTGTAGAAATTATAGTGAATGGATAAAGTGAATGAGTTCAAATTGTATTGTTCCAAATAGGAGCATGCCTATTCTTTTCCCTTTGGTCCAGGCATAAAGAACAATGACTAATCCTATGCTTGTTTACTGAATCTGTAGCTAGACTGGGAGGATACCGGCTCTCACTTCGGAGCTTCCACGTTCCCCTCGCCTGAGGGCTAACATCGACACTTCAGCACCCAAACGATAGGACTGAATTAGAGATTTTAGTCTGTCGCTCTAAAAATCTCTAATTTTACGTCCAATAATTTTATTTCTCTATTTGTTTGTACCCAATTTTTAAGGGCTTTGACTTTCTTGAATCTTGTATGTAAGCTTCACTTTAGTTGTAAAACTCAACATATTTTAACAAATCAATTAGCCAAATTGAAAGTAAATTAAGATCAAAGTGAAAAGATCATTACAACTTCTTTAACATTTTCATGGCTCAACCAATTCAAATCACTATTTCACAAATCTAAAGACAAGGAGAAAGACAGAGAAAACTACTCAGAACTCATGGGGAAGACACAACAAAACTCGAAATTCATATATAAAAGCAAAGTCATACAAACTACAACAAGTAAATAACACTTATCTCTAATTCCTCCCCAAGCAAACTCTTCGAAGTTCCTCTGAATCTCTTCCTTTCTTTATAGCACACAGAATTCATCTTCGAAGCAGCAAGGAGAAATAAATCTCTCACTTTCCCTCCACTCTTACAATCTCTCGAAGAATTCCTCACAATTAGACTCTCTAGTAAACTCTCTACACACTACTGGAACCTCTCTAACCTCTAGGACCTCTTCAATTTTTGGCCAAAATCTTCTTGTAAAGTTGTCGATGAGTTCTCCCAAGGGTTGCCTAAGCATCTCTCCAAAAATCGTCCACATTCAATGTCCCTTAGAAAGTAACCACCGATATCGCCGTCGGTGGACCTTCTAAATTATTAAATCTGGAGTCTCAGGAAATTCTCTCCATCGGCGCCGTTGGGCTCGTCGTCAGTGCCCTAGTTCAAATCTTCACATTTTGGTCTTTTTTCACTCCAAATTTGATCCTTTTTGCATCTTTTTGCTCCAATGACTCTAATTCATCATCCCTGCAATAAAACATCAAAAATACCTTTATTTAAGTGCAATATCATCAAAAAAAGTGTAAAATATGTATCAAAATCTCAACATATTTTTCTTTGGTCAGCTATTTATTTTTGTTGGGGAATTAGCAAGTGAATATCTGATCGAATTCAAGGAGTAGAATCTCTCACTGGTGATTAGAGAGTGGGTTTCAAATTATCAAGTTTTGGGTGTTTATAGAGGATGGGAATCAATATGTAGGTGCTGACCACAAGATGGGAATTGAAATTTGGGTATCACTCCTAAAAAGAAGGGTCAGAATTTAGGTACCGAGCTCGAAAGGAGGGAATCAGAATTTAGGTATTGACCCCGAGGTGAGAGTTGAAATTTAAGTGTCAATCTCAGAAAAAGAGTCGGAAGTTAGGGACCAATCTCAAAAAGATGAAATCAAAAGTTAGGGATTGATTCTGAAATGATAATTGAAATTGATATATCAATCTCAAAAGGAGGATCAGAAGTTAGGGTTTGACATCAAAGAGAGGGAATCAGCAGTTAGGGACTGATTTTAAAACAAGAATTGAAATTTAGGGATCAATCTCAAAAAGAGCATCGGAAGTTAGTGACTGACCTAGAAATGAGGGAATTAAAAGTTAGAGACTGATTCCAAAATGAGAATTGAAATTTAAGGATCAATCTCAAAAAGAGGATCGAAAGTTAAGGACCAACCTCAAAAGGAGAGAATCAGAAGTTAGGGTTTGATTATGAAATGAGAATTGAAATTTAAGGATCAATCTTGAAAAGAGGATCGGAAGTTAGGGACCGACCATAAAATGAGGAAATTAGAAGTTAGGGACTGATTCGGAAATGAGAAATGAAATTTAGGGATCAATCACAAAAAGAGGATTGGAAGTTAGAAACTGACCTCAAAAGGAGGGAATTAAAAGTTAGGGACTGATTCCAAAATGAGAATTGAAATTTAAGGATCAATCTCAAAAAGAGGATTGGAAGTTAGGGACCAACCATGAAAGGAGGGAATCAAAAGTTAGGGACTGATTTCAAAATGAGAATTAAAATTTAGGGATCAATCTCAGAAGGAGGATTGGAAGTTAGGGACCGACCTCAAAATGAGGGAATCAGAAGTTAGGGACTGATTCTGAATTGAGAATTGAAATTTAAGGATCAATCTCAAAAAGAGGATCAGAAGTTAGGGACCAACCTCGAAGAGAGGGAATCAAAAGTTAGGACTGATTCCGAAATGAGAATTGAAATTTAACAAAGATTTTGTGGTGTTGAACCCATATATATGTGTTATGTGAAAAAGTTGACATTGGTGATGAAGATATGTAAAATTTTGTGAGATTTAGTGCAGACAAGGAAATTCACGCTGCGCGAGCAAAGAGTAAGAGACCTCGAAATTAAGAAATCAACTCAACAAATTTATTTTCCTTTTATGTTGTTTACATCACATTTAATTATCAAAATATGTTTTCAAAAAAATTAAAAAAAATTGTTGATTGATTTTTTTTTCTTCAAAAGAGTATTTTATTTAAATTTTATTATTATCAAGTTTTTCTTGTTTTGTTCTTTGTTCATTGTAGTCTTGAGCCAACGTATGGCTCTGTGGCTTTATCCATTGCACAAGAAGGGCAACTGAACAAACATACAAAATTTTGGAAGAGATTTCATTAATCTGCTCCAATAAGTGTTACAGGTTGAGTGCAGGCCAAAACCTCAAAAAGTACAATTATGATGACTGCATCAAAGTACATCCAAAAATATCCTATGTTGAGTACATATCATAGAATGAGTATGTCTAATACATATCATATCTACTGTGATGAAATGCAGTAAAACAGAACCCTCTGAGTGTCTGTCTCTAGTGAGGCAAGCTCTTGATTCAGCCGACCTACTTAGCCATGCTCCAGGGCTAGAGTTCCCTTTGCATGTGCTTAGAGGTGCAACCCTCTTATAGCTTGTATGATAATAGTTCTTCCAGTTTTGGGTCTGGTCGGAATCCATATGCATTTTGCTGTTATCCATTCTTCGAAAAGTTATGGACACCCTACGGTGTAGTACCCCTGGAATGCAGTGTTTGGCAATGTCTACTCTGTTTCTTTTAAGAACCAGCATTAAACCTACTGGTAGTGGAATCTCAACGGGTCCTCTGAACTTGCCAGGGACAATGATATCAATCTCTTTTCCAAACAGGATGTTTCTCTTGCTAATGAAAGAGCATGCAAAAAGGCCTCACAAAATCATGATGGTCAATATGTGGGGGTATGTAGTCGCCTTCATCATATATGTTGATGATACAACTATTGGGAATACAGTCAGCGCAGTATGCTCCATCAGACCATTCTCTTAATAATTCATTTTATCATGGGAGGTAGTGGGTCCACCTAATCGTGTCTCAGAATCCCATGAGTATTTCCTTATCTGTCTTTAGTGAAGTTGTAAGAGCAGCCACATTGTATTGTGACCTTGCCCTTTCCACGCATCCATTTTCGTGCCTCGGAATAGGTTCTTCCAATCAGGAGGCCTGTTCAACCTCTGTCTCTCATATAAAAGATGCAGTTAAGAATACTTCTCTCATCGCTTTCGGAGAAGACCCTGGTATATAGCTCCAAGCCTTCTAGTATATTAATGAACCTTCCTTGAACTTCTTCATAAAATTCAAAATCCCTTTTTGTTGTTTACTTTACTCATTTTTTAGTATTCTACCGTGGAGATGATCGGCGGTTGTCGAGGATACTCCCTCATTTCAACATCGACAGGAATCAAAGTTGGTGTTGTTTCTGTCCACAACGAAATGTATCACTCTGTATCCAACGGGTTATATGGCTCTGTATCCAACGGGACATATGGTTCCCCCATTGGGTAATCAGTGGTCTAAAATCCATCGTCAGTGGAGGTGTACTCCTCCAAAGTACTGTAGCTCTTCAAGTGGAGGATATTGCAGCTCGGGCACTCCACCAATGCCCTTATAGCTGATGTACGTGCAGCTATCTCGATATTGCATTTCGGGCACCCATACAACGAACATCTGAAATTGAAAGTATCTCTGGCTTTATAGCAAAGCCAGTCTCATCATCTGTAGCAGTTAGGTTGTAAGAGGTCTCTCTCATGCCTGCATCATAGACATTCTCCTTAGGAATATGGGTGAGCAAGTTTTTTGCCTCTTTCTAGCGTCTTCTTTCTTCACGTAAGAAAGTCGTGGCGGTTGGCGTTTCCATGTTGAGTTCTCCGCAGCGATGCATCTGGTAGTCTTTTATCATTGGGAGTGACCAGGCCCCTAGTTGGTGTAGCTATCATGGACAGCAGGCAACTAGTCCCCTCCATCTGGTCTTGTTGTACTATCTCATTTCTTTCCTTTAGCGAAGAATTATCTCTAGTGCTTACCCTTAGTAGCGATGGCAGCCCTTCTTTTTTGTGGCAGCTAACCACGTCCATCAGAGGACCATCATAGTCCGTGTCGACTTGACTAAAGTCCATGTCAAAGTCTATGGTGTCGCCCTGTGGTGCCCTTTCCTTGTTGAGTGCAAGGTTTCACCCATCTTTAAAAGAAAAGATCATCCTCTGGCCTGACATTTCTTTGTAGACGACAGGAAAAACATCAATGAGCTGAAACTTAGCGTGAACAAGAACAAAACAAAATATTGATTAAAGAGGATTTTAATTTATATTGATGAGAAAATTATTTATTCATGTATATATTTTGTTTAATTTAGTAGAATATCAATTTTTTTAAAAAAGAGAAAATTAAAGTCTATAATTTCAAAAATTTTCATTAAATTGAGGTTAATTTTATTACAAAATTTTGGACCCGATCACAGACGTTTTGCCAAATAAATAACCCCAAAACAATCAAAATTTCAAAATTTCAAATCAAGCGTTGTCAACCAATGTCAGGATGTGTAGTATGTCTTTAGGTATTGTTCGTTGATTGGCAACATGGGTCTCTCACCACAAAAATCTACTAGCTAGTAGGCTCCTCCTGCGTAGACCTTTTCTACGATAAATAGTCTCTCCCAAGTTGGCTCGAATTGTTCACTTATCTTGTGGCAAGCAAAAATGGGTATTTTGAGAACGAGGACAAGGTCACCAACTTTGAATTCCCTTGGGCGAATCAATTTGTCATGAGCTTGTACCATTTTCGCTTGATAAAGCTCCAAATGTTATTATGCTTCTTATCATTTTCCTTCAAGACTCTCTAGTTCTTCAAGTCTGAGTTTTTCACTTTCTTTTGTTGTAAATTGGTTGGAGACAGCGACTCTGAGAGACGACAACTAAACTTCTAATGGTAGTATGGCCTCGGACCCGTACACGAGCATGTAGGGTGTGCACTGACTGGGAGTCCCAGACGTTGTCTGGTAGGCCCACAAGGCTTCTAATAATTTGTTGTGCCAATCTCTTTTATTTTCATCCATTGTTTTCTTTAAAATCTGTACCAATGTCTTGTTGAAGGCTTCGGCTAATCCATTTGCCTTGGGATAGTGAATTATAGATTATCTCCACTCTATCCCATGTCGTTTAACAAAATTATTGATTTTGGTGCCTTTGAAGGCTGTCCCATTGTCGGAAATTATTCTTCGCGGTACTCCAAAACGCTAGAAGATTTGGCTTTTGAAGAATTAAAGGATGTGTTGTGTCGTAACCTCTCGTAATGGCACTGCCTTTGCCCATTTGGAGAAGTAATATGTAGCGGCAAATATAAATTTGTGTCCTTTAGAAGACAGAGGGTCTATCGGACCTATTATGTCTGTGCCCCAACACTCGAATGGCCACGAGATGACTATTGAGTGTAGCGCATTTGGAGGTTGGTGCAAGATCACCCCATGCACTTGGCACTAGTGACATATTCTGGCTGCATCCATGCAATCGGACATCATTGTTGGTCAATAATATCCGAGTCTCTTGATCTTCATTTTCATCTTCGGTCCTGACTGGTGAGCGCCACACAATCCAACGTGTACTTCTTTGACAATATTTTGTGCTTCTTCTTTGCATAAACATCGTAGCCACAACTGGTTGAATGATCTTCTATAGAGAACATCTCCTATTAGAGCATATGACATAGCCCTTTTTGTTATGTGGTGTGTCACTGACTTGTCTTCCGGCAGCTTTCTAGTTTGCAAATATTCTATCAATGGCTTGCATTAATCTTCTTTGATATCAGCAACTGCAACCATCATTTCTTCTTTTTTTTGAACTTGTGTAGATTGTCAAGGTCAACTTGAGATAAAATCTATCTTCCTCGTACTGTGATGTCGATGGAATCCTCCGGGGAACATGCTAATTCCTTTGTAAGTTTTTCTAGAGCGTCAGCATGGGCATTATCTCCTTGAGGAATTCGATAAAAATTTATGTTGGTAATCTGCTCAAGCAGCTTCATTGTGTACTTGTGGTATTCTGCGAACCATAGCTTTAAAAGCTTGTATTGTTTGGCGACTTGCTAGATGACGAGTTGAGAGTCACCGTAGATGGCAATATTTATTATATCCATTGAGATTGCCAACTCCAACCCAGTAATTAGCGCTTCATATTCTGCTTCGTTGTTGGTCAATAGCTCTGTCAAGTGATAGGAGAACCTCAACATACCATTACTGGCGTCATGAAAATCAAACCAATCCCTGCTTTGCCCAATATAATTGTGTCTAATCCTTTGTCTTTTTTGGCTGGCAAAGCTCTGTCAAAGTACATCTCCCAGCATTGCGCACTGGAGAATTTCATTTGTAATACTTGCTCATCTGGTAACTCGTCATTAAGTGGGGACCCAACTGGAAGTGGGTGTGCAGCGAAGAATTGTACTAAAATCTATCCCTTGATAGCACGGAGGGGAACAAAAGTTATATCAAATTCCAATAAAATCATATACCATCTTGCTAAACGTCCAGAGAGTGTTGGTCGGGTAATCTTATGTGAAAGCATGTAATGTCCAAGCTTTTGGGTGACAAAAATCAAAGCTAGACAATGTTTCTCAATAGGTGGATACCTTATCTCCATCGTTATTAGGCGGCGACTCAAGTAGTAGAGTGTGTTTGCTTTACCTTCTTCATTGACTTGGGCTAAGAGGGCTTCAAGAGAGTCATCTAAAGCCGCGGTATAAAGTATGAAAGGTTTCCATGAGATAGGGGTTGCCATAACAAGAGGTGTCATTAAATATTGTTTAACATCCTCAAAGGCCATCTGGCATTTTCTTCCCAAATACATTTGGCATCCTTTTTAATTAATGTTGAGAAGAGCTGACACATACTTAAGAGATTAGAAATAAAGTGTCTCAGATATGCCAACTTTCCTTGGCAGGAATGTAGTTGCTTGAACGTTTTGGGCGGAGGCATTTTCAAGATAGCTTTAATTTTATCTGGGTTGATCTCGATTCCCCGATGAAATACAACGAATCCTAGAAACTTCCCAGAGGTAACGCCAAAGGCACACTTTAAGGGATTCATTTTAAGGTCATATCGTCGTAACCGTTCGAACACGATCATCAAATCACACAAATGGTCTATTTTTTTTGTTTTCTTTTGATGACCAAATCATCCACGTAGCATTCCACCTGGTTCTGAAAGAGGTCGTCAAAGATCTTTGTCATGGCTCGTTGATATGTTGCTCCAACGTTCTTCAACCCAAACGGCATCACTGTGTAGCAGAAGATTCCAATCGGTGTTCTGAAGGTTGTTAGTGTTGCGTCTTGTGGAGCCATATTGATTTGGTTGTACCCGACGATCCATCCATGAAGGAGAAGATTTCATGCATTGAAGTGATATCCACCATCATTTCTGGTATCGGTAATGGAAATTCATCTTTGGGACTCACTTTATTTAAATCTCTGAAGTCGACACAAATACGTATTTGTCCATTTTTCTTCTTAACTGGCACAATGTTGGCTAACCACATGGGATATTTCTCTTCTTTTACAAAGTTAGTGTCTATTAACTTCTTCACCTCGGCTATAACTTGTTGTTCTATTTTGAGGCTCATTCTCCTGATAGCTTATTTTACTGAGGTTATATCTTTGTCTACCGTGAGTTTATGAACTGCAACCTCTACTGACAGTCCTGGCATTTCATCATAACTCCATGCGAAGCAATCTTTGAACTCTGTTAACAGTTTGATTAACTCTAAGGATTCTTTATCATTGAATAGATAACTTATAAATGTAGGTCGGGGTCATTCTTCCGTCTCGATGTTAATTTCCTTCAATTCATCAATAGTCAATTTAATTTCCTCCTCAAATTCTAGCGGATCATTTTCTATTAGCTGATCAGTAGATTCATCCTCTATATCGAGGTAGTACTCTTCTGATTCACTAGTAATAACCATGCAAAATTTTGAATCATCGACTGGTCCAATTGTACTAAATCTGAGACCCTCTTTTGAGTTGGGAGTTCGACTTTTAACATCCCATAATTGTTCAAAAAGTTGTAGTTTATCTTTTGGAATTTATTTTGACAAATGTCCCGATTGAATTAACTTTTGTACACAAGGTGAAAAGTAACCAAAAGTCAATTCCATTTATTCATTAGGATCATCATCCTAATTTACATGGTTTTTAAGATTAGTAGAGGTAGAAGCACGATAAAATTTTATCGGCTTTGAACTAGTGCCACGGACTTCCTTGACCTCTAAATCTCGACCTTTTGAGGGAGAATTGGAGTAAGTTTCATGGTGCTCACATAATGGTTTATCTGATCATACATCTCCTCGTATTCATTTTTCTCCACATCTTCTAAGGATATCTCGTACTGAGTTTTCTTCTGTTTTGTCATCATTATTTCATCTTCAGAACTGTCTTCATCACCAATGTTGATGGTCAGCTTAGTCCGTTCAACAATTAAATTGGTTCTTCCTCGTCCACGTCCTCGGCCTCGACCCCAGGTGCGCGAACTAAAAGAACCCCCACCAATCTGCTGCAAACGAGTAATAAAAAATTGCTAAAGTGGAGTTGAATGGCTTCCTCTTTGTGATTCTTCTAAATTTTCACTTTTTTTTGTCATAATCTCACGAGAGAAAACAGTTCTCTTTGGAGACGCGTAGTAGGCGGAATCTTCATGGATACCAACTTCATGAACTGAAACTGTTGTAGCTCCCTTGATGCAATGCTCTTGTCCCTCTTTATAGTACTTGATGCACTGGTGTAGAGACAATGGAACCATGTTGTGTTCATGGATCCACGGGTGACCAAGTAGAGCGTTAAAAGAGGTCTCCGCGTCGATAATATGAAATTTAGTGGTTGTTACGAGTTCTCTAACCTTCATAAGCAATGTAATTAATCCAAGAATTCTCTCTCTTTTGGTTGAATCCTCTTAGCATCATTTTATCTATTGTAAGTTCCTGAGCTTCAATGTCCAAAAAGGCCAATGTCTGTAGACTCATCAAGTTGAGGGATGCTCCAGGATCTACTAAAACTCTGGACAACACAAATCTATCGATGTTAACAGAGATGTAGAGTGGAAGGTTATGGTTGGCGGTACTGAGCAGCAAATATTCATCTATAAAGGTTACCCCAGGCTACTCTTTTAATGAGCAAACTTCATCGAAGGATGTGTTGGCCAACTGGGCTAAAAAAATTTTTGGATCGAGCAAAGCAGTAACCAGAGACTCTCTCATTTCCTTTCACAGGATTAGAGCATCGTAGATGCTTAATCTGGCCGACAACTTCCTAAAATGAGCTAGCACATTGTAATCCACTTTGTATGATCCTCCAATTTTTTGTTGGTTATGTGGTTCTTCCACTGGCGGAGGTGGAGATAGCTCTTCTCGAGTTATTATTTGTTTTCCTTTATTTGTTTGAGATATTCTCAGGGGTAATGCTTTCCCACTCCTTAAGTTCACTTTTGTGATTTTATCTTCTTGAGATATCATTGTAGAATCTTCTGGTGTTTCTTCTTTGTGGGAAAGATCTAAGTTGATGGTGAGCGGTGCACCGTGGCGATCGAGGATTGATTCCTCACTTATACTGCTGTCATAAGTGGTATTATCGATGTCTTCTTTAGTCTTGTTAATGAGGTCGTCAGACTTAAGTACGATTTGAGGATCATTTTGGGGATCGATATCAAAGTTAGAATTGTCATAATCGATTATGTTGTCATTAGAAATAGTTAAAACTTAGCTGAAACCACAATCATTATATTCATAAGACCCCGGAGGGGTAAAAAGATAACCGTACAGAGTCAGGGGTTCGAGGATTTTCTTCCCCGAATCCGAGACAACTAATCTAGATCGAAGCTAGATTGGATAAAATCAGTTACGATTATCACCAAAATCAATTACAATTTGAGGATCATTTTGGGAATCGAGATTGAAGCTAGGTTGGTTAACATCAGTTACATTATCATCAAAAACAGTTAAAATGTAGCCAAAATCACAATCATTATATTCATAAGACCCCGGAGGGGTAAGAATATAATCATACAAAGTTAGGGGTTCAAGGACTTTCTTCCCCGAATCTGAAACAAATAATCTAGTAGAGGTAACCCCTATCCTACTCCCCGTGCTATCAATCTCTGTAGTGGTGTTCTTCTTCTTCTTTGTCTTTGATGATGACGGATCTCCTGGTGAAATCTTCATCTCGGGCTTGGCTGGCTAAAGACCCTGAAAAGAGGCTTGCCTTGATGCATTCTAGATTTGGTTCAATATTTGCTTAAGCTTGTTCCAAGTCGTACTCCATCAATCTTTGCTAGTATACGGGTCAATTGGGGAGACTGGCTCAGCCAAAATCATATTTATGGAACCTTTTTTATGTTCTTTTAAAAATTTTTTTTCAGGATCGTTATATTCCCTTCTTTAAGGTTTTTTCTCGAGCCAATCTTTGAAGATAAAACATTCTTCTATAGTGTGTCCAAAAAACCAGTGATATGGACAATAATTTGGTTGATCCTTCTTGTCGACCTCTTCAAGTTTCTTTGGATCTAATAGTCTGAACTCAGGCTTCTAAACATCTTGGGTATTGCTTCATCTTTAACGGAATAAACCACTTTCTGTCGTTCTACCAAATATATTCTCCTATTCTCTGCCTGATGTGATCCTCCCTGAGGCGATTGCTAGCTAGACTGGCCATACTGTCGTGTTTGTTGTTGGGTGTGTTGTGATGACGATTGACGAGGATTTTCTGTACGTATCTTCATTGGTTGTTTTCCTTTATCGACGGTTGCCACTGTTATGGACTTCTTTTCAAATATTCTGGTTTGTTTGGATTTCTTGTGAGAATCCATATGTTTAATTTCTTCTTGAAAACTGATGGCTTTACTGAGTAGCTTCTCGAAGGATTTAATGGTGAGTCTCTTAAGCATGAAAGCTACTAGCCCATGGATGCTATTGAGCAAAATCTCAATTGTGTGGTGTTCCTGTAGCTTAGGTTCACATTTCATGCTAAGTTTTCTCTACCTTAAGACATAATCCACTAAAGTGTCATTAAGCTTTTACTTTTCCTTCATGACATCTTCAATAAACACATGATGTTGCGCTCCGGCAAATCTTTTCACAAATAATTATTCCAATTCAGTGAATGTCTTAATTGTCCCGTTCGGCAAATCGACATACCAATCGAAAGAAATCCCTGACAGGTTGCTGTCAAACTATTGGAAGAGTAAAGCTTCGTTACCTCTTGTGTTGGCACAATTAGCTCAAAAATGTGTTGTGTTGTCTGGGATTTCCAGTCCCATCAAATATCTTAAAGTTTTGGGACACAAAACCCTTGGGGAAGGGTATGGCATCAAATTCTTTCGGGTAAGGTCTACCCTTTAAAATTAATGCACCGTTCTTAGATTGGGTTAAGGCCTCCCAAACTTGTTTGACCATTTTGTTGACCTCACTTTTGGTTGAGGTCTAGAAAATTCTTTAGTAGCCTAGTGTTGGCATCAGTTTTTGGATGTCACGAGTGTCAACAAAATTTATACGTCGCGTCGCACACGAAGTTGGCTAGAATTGACCCGATCACCAACGAGCTCGTTCAAATGACCCCGGATGATAGAACAGACTGCGTGATCGCGTTTAGAGCGTCAAGTTTACTTAAAGGAGACACTCATTTTGCCGTGGGGACATGTTTGGGTGGAAAATTCGTGCGAGATAGCACTAATTATAATAATAATGATAATAATATAAAATTATAACATTATATATATATATATATATATATATCTCATTATCCATGTTAAGACCCACACATGAGAGAGGAAAGGAGAAGTGGTCCCATGTAGAGAAGTGATCCCATGCAGTAAAAAGAAGGATAATAAATACATATAAACAAATTTATAGTAAATGTGATATATTTATCCTTTCTTTATAGAGAATGGACGCATCTCTCCCGCTCCACATCAAAAAGTTGCCTCGTTTCGGACTGTTATTTTTGGGATACAAAAAGTAACCGTTGTTGGCTCCTCCTCCATCTTCTAGACTCCCACTCCTCTCTTCCCCATTTGCGAAAAAGACTTCCTCTCTCGCCATCTTCCCGCTCCTCTCCTCCGGCGTCGGTCACCGACCCTTCTTCTTCTTCTTCTTCTTCTTCTTCTTCTTCTTCTTCTTCTTCCATTATTATTATTATTTTTTTTCCTATTTCTTCTTCTTCTTCTTCTTCTTCCTCTTCTTCTTCTTCCTCTTCTTCTTCCATTTCTTTTTCTTCTCCTATTTCTTCTCCTTCTATTTCTTCTTATCCTATTTCATTTTCTTCTTCTTCTATTTATTTATTTTATTATTATTATTTTTTTTTTCTCTTTCTTTCTTCTCCTTCTTCCATTTCTTCTCGACCAACCCCGCCAATCTCGATGATCTTCCTTCATCTCGTCGGCTTCTGTCTTGCCGGTATCGTAACTTTCACCAGACCGAAACGACAACGAACCTCAACGTTTTTTCGGGAGGATACGAAGGACTCTCATTTTACCTGCAAGTTCTCGCCGTATCTATTTAGGCTTCGTGCAAACTACGCGAAGGTATAATATTTCTTCCCCTTCGCATTTTATTTCCTAGCCGACCTTAGGTTGTAGGCGTGATAGGCGTGTGGGTTCGATCGCCCACACGGGGTGTTACCGCCAGCGTAAGCCGGCGCGGCGGCACATCTATGTGATGGATCGATTGTTTTCCTAGAGGTGATTTATAGGATAGGATCCCCTCGCGCAACTAATTTTTCCTACGATAGCCGAGTGAATCATGTTTGATTGTTAGCCTTAGCACAAAAATCCTAGAGGTTGGAGCTCCCTTCGCTCCTCTTTGCTTTGGTAGTCCCGATATTTTAAAAAGATCGAAATNTTCTCTGATATCAGGGGAATTTAATAAAAAAAAAAATATAATTTTTTAATTATTTTTAATAATTCAAAATAATAAAAAATCATAAAAAATATTAAACTCAGGGAAATGTTCTAAATGATTTCCTAAACACTTAGGAATCATTGAAATATTTTTTCTAATGTCTAAAAATAAAGATATCTATTTTTAGACCTTAAAATGATTTTTAAGACTTAAAAATAA
This sequence comes from Phalaenopsis hybrid cultivar, assembly GCA_002079205.1. Classification (NCBI taxonomy): domain Eukaryota; kingdom Viridiplantae; phylum Streptophyta; class Magnoliopsida; order Asparagales; family Orchidaceae; genus Phalaenopsis; species Phalaenopsis hybrid cultivar. The sequence goes on along the minus strand of JXCR01146864.1, from coordinate 39,645 downwards.
AATTTTCACCAAAAATAATTCTAAAAAATCAAATAAAAATCAGACAAATACAAAATAAATTTTTCTGAGTTCTCTGACCTTAGAGAGATTTTCCAAAAATATAAATTATATTTTCAACATATAAAATATTTTATTTTTATTAAAGTCACCAAAACTTCAATTAATTTTAATAAATCACAAAAAATACAAAAAATTACGAAATTTTGGCCAAATGACTTTCTAGTTTAGGGCTAGCTCACATAAAAATTTCAAGTGATTCAGAAATTTTGGCCAAAGGACTTTTTGGTCTAGGGCTAGCTCACATAAAAATTTCAAGTGATCAGGACGCCAAAGGACTTTCTAGTCTAGGGCTAGCTCACATAATTGTGACTTTCTGGTCTAAGGCTAGCTCATATAAAAAATTTCAAGTGATTAGGAGTTGTCTTATCTTCTTTGAGAATTTTCTTTGAAATGCATATTTTTGCATAAAAATAATTATATGAATTAAATTAAACTGTGAAAATTCACAATTTTCTTTAAAGATGCATATTTTTACATAAAAATAAGGAGTTGTCCTGATCATCTTTTGAAATTTTCTTTAAAGATGCATATCTTTACATAAAAATAGTTAGAAATTTTGGCCAAAGGACTTTTTGGTCTAGGGCTAGCTCACATAAAAATTTCAAGTGATCAGGACGCCAAAGGACTTTCTAGTCTAGGGCTAGCTCACATAATTGTGACTTTCTGGTCTAAGGCTAGCTCATATAAAAAATTTCAAGTGATTAGGAGTTGTCTTATCTTCTTTGAGAATTTTCTTTGAAAATGCAATTTTTGCATAAAAATAATTATATGAATTAAATTAAACTGTGAAAATTCACATTTTTTTCTCATCTAATGTCTTAATTGACCTATCAGTAGGGTTATATAAAAATTTCAAAGTCATTTGACTTAAATTTCATAAATTATGAAAGTTTGGACCCTTAAGGGCAAAATCGTAATTATGAATATTTTGGCCTTAATGAACNTCCGATTGGCCGCCCCGGCCCGACGAGCACCTCACTTCGCTCCGATTGGCCACCACGGCCCGACGAGCATCTTACTTCGCTCTGTCTAGCCGCCTCGGCCCGACGAGCACTATACTTCACCTCGTCCTGCCATCAAGGCCCGACGAGCATTACACTTCACCTCGTCCTGCCACCCTGGCCCGACGAGCATGTTACTTCACTTTGTCCGGTCGCCTTGGCCTGATGAGCATTTCATTTCATTTCAATTGGCTCCCCTGATTCATTGGATACAACATTTTAGTTTGGTTGGATTACTCAGCCCAGTCGACCAATTTCCAGCACCACCATATTGTCTTGCATGTATGTTTGCATTTTTGTATGTTGTAGCTCATATGCATGAATATATTATTGCATCTTTCCTTGTATCTATATGTTTGCAGGATCATGATAGATATTGTCTATTTGAATTGCATTTTCTGGGTCACTGCTTTGCTGGTATACCCTCCTTTTGGGCCCCTGCTGCTATGGCATGCCTACCTTCGGGTCACTGCCTTACCGGCATACCCTTTTTTCGGGCCGCTGCCGCTACGGCATGCCCATCTTCCTAGGGTCGTTGCCACCACGGTACGCCCATCTTTTTGGGGCCACTACCGCTACGGTATGCCCATTCCTATGAGTTACTGCCTTACCGGCATACTCTTTATCACTACTTATATGTTTTGATTCACTTGCATTAGCATTTGTATTTGCATGTTTGCATGGATAGTGAGCCAGACTCGTTAGGAGAGTGACTCCCGTGTTGGTCATGATGCCTTAACCGGCATTGCTCGTTGGGTCAATCCCAATGAGCCATGCGAGTTAAGTCAACGGGATTGACACGAGCATAACTGTGCTAAAGATCTAATGGATCTAACTTGTGTCACACTTTAGATCCTTTAGATCTTTAGGATGGGGCTGATATGAAGACCCCGTCAAAGTCATGTTATACTCAGACTTACCCCTCACTTATATACTAGATTGATGCACTTTCTCGGTAGATGGCGTGCTAGGCTAGGATTTATGGTGCTAGATAGTCTTTTTGATGTCTGGTTATTGTTCTCTGTTGGATTGGTTGCCCTAGCCAGGCATTTTTCTTTTGCATATGCTTGTGATGTGTTTGCATGTTGCATATGTGTGGTAGTATGTTAGGGCGTTCTTCTGCAGAGAGCCATACCTATTTTTATACACACACACAGGTGCCGCTATGGGGGAGCAAGTAATGATTTCTGACTCTTTTGCTTGCAGGTGCTATTAGCTCCCCTACTTTTAAGGCATGGCTCATGATACGTTATGTGCATGTGAATTTTCCCGCTGACATTTGTTTTCATGCAGGATTGAGTCTTTTTTTCTTTTCTCGATGTAATTTTTTTTAGAGTCTAGGAGAGTCTTGTAGTAGAAATAAGATACGGGCACGAGTTCCTAGAAGTTAGCACGGGAACCACATGGAGGGGACTAGGAGCAAATGCTCGTGCCGCGTATCTTAATTCTACATTTTATATTGATGTTTTCATAGGCTTTACACCTGAGCTAGAGGCTTCATCCTTAAGCTTTTTGGGGCCTAACGAAGGTGTGAAGAATCTCTGATTGAGGCTACACCTCTCGGAGCAAAGGTATAACTCACGTACTCTCCCGAGCCTTCACGAGATCTACATTTAAAATGGCTTGATTTCATAGCATGTCTAACCATATGGATGTATTCGTCTCTTCAAGACGAAATTTTAAAAGAAATAATCACTAAAATCCATTGAGAAATGAGTGAGATATTAAGCTTTTAAGATGGACGGTTCTCGGTTAAGGCTATCGGAGATGATGAACGGATGTCGTTCATCCGCGCGTGTATTGAACGAATGGCGGAGATCAAGTCGGATGACCATCTGAGGCGATACAGCGCGACGTGTGGTAGCTGAGTCAGAAGGCGGCGTCGAATAGAGGCATGGTGCGTGGCTTTTCGACAGATCCGAGGATCCAGTCAGCCCGCGGTTTGAATAAATAAATAGGATATTTGAAAAATTCAGGAAATAGCTATTAAACTTCAAAAATCCATATCTTTTTGTAGAAAATTCATAAAAATAAAATAAAAATACTCTATTGCTCAGTGAACAGAGGAAAACCATGTGAAATTATTTTCACATTAATTTGATGCATAAATTATTTTTAAAAAATGAATTAGGGTTAGGGGTTTTTCAATTCTCCATTCATGTTGAGATATCACCTTGACCCAAAATTTTTATATGTTGTAGCCTCTGTCTAGATGCACAATTTGAGCATTTTTCCAAAGACATAGAAGATCTCTAGATAGAGATCTTAATTTTCTAAATTCTTAAGCATTTTCTGTTCAAATAATTATTGAAAATTTCATATGACTTAAAAATTCTACAAATATTCATATGAGTTCTCTCAGTAGTCTTAGATAATTTTATAATTTTTAAAAATCAAAATATCATTATTTTAAGCAAACCCCAATTTGCTTAAATAATTTAATTTGGAGAATATAGAAATCAAATTCATTTAATTTTTGTTCTCCACTGTGATTAATAAGTTAGAGAATTCACCATAAAAATTTCAAAGAATTTTGATATCATTTAATATTTTTAATTGGTTTTTAAAGATCATTATTAAAGTTAATACTTAAATGATTTTTAAAAATCAAAATATAACTCAAAAAATTATCAAACTTAGTTTTTTGAGTTCTCTGATATCAGGGGAATTTAATAAAAAAAAAAATATAATTTTTTAATTATTTTTAATAATTCAAAATAATAAAAAATCATAAAAAATATTAAACTCAGGGAAATGTTCTAAATGATTTCCTAAACACTTAGGAATCATTGAAATATTTTTTCTAATGTCTAAAAATAAAGATATCTATTTTTAGACCTTAAAATGATTTTTAAGACTTAAAAATAAAATTTTCACCAAAAATAATTCTAAAAAATCAAATAAAAATCAGACAAATACAAAATAAATTNAGGTTTATCGCACGTAGACTCTCCACGTTTTACTTTTTCTCTTGTTTGTGACTTTGTCGTATGTCCCTTCTTATTCGGTTCCTCTCCTATTCGAATCATTTCTATGGTTCGGGAGGGAGATTTATTCGAATGGGGGAAGTATACGACGATTGACAAACTGGCGACTCCTTTTTAAAATAAAAAAGAGAAAAATAAACGAAAAACAGACTCCATTAGAGCCCTATATTACTTGAGCGATACATATACTTATTATTACTCCCTGTGGGATTGATATCTAAGACTCCATTAGAGCCCTATATTACTTGAGTGATACGTATACTTGCATTGATAAGTGTGACTTTACCATTATTGAATATTTTATATATACATCTTTATTGAATCTATAACCGTTGTCAAGTTTTTAGTGCCGTTGCCGAGGAATTAAATCTTCTAGCAGCAGTATTAAATTTTGATCTTTTTAAGCATATATAAAGCCGCCGTCATTCTGTCTTTACCTTTTATTTACCTTCTGGGTTCTAAATAAATTCACTTTAGCAACAAGCCCTGTTGGCCATTCAACCAAAATCCACACACATTTTGGAAAATCATCTTCTGTTCCAAGTTATTGAACACTCCAATATAAACTTGTAGTTTTTCTTGTTTACTAACCATCTTGCTTCTTAATCATATTCAAAGTTTTAATTTTTCTAACCAATTGATAATTAGGCTCAATCTAGGGGTATGGATGAGAAGGTTGCTCTGTGATACGCCTAAAAATGTACTATTTTTTCATGCTTCATTTTATAATGATATTACACTCTAAAAGTATGTTTTCTTATGTTTTTGGTTGTAGGAACATCAAATTGAAGAATTTGGAGTGATTGGAGCAAAAGGAACAAAAATGGACGAAAACGGAGCAAACTGGAGCAAATCGAGTAAAACCGGGGCACACTGGAGCCAAGGGGATTTAAATCAAACATTTAAGTTCCTGTGCCTGGCACTTAAGCACCCAAAATGGTGCTTAGGCGCTACCAGACTGAGAGGGGGGCGCTTAAGCGCCCAAAAAACTGTGCTTAGGCGTCGGTGACTATTTTCAACACATCTTCTAGAATATACGTCGGATTTGGATGATTTTTGAAGCAGTGCATCATGTATCTCTTGGGAAATTAATTGTAAATGAGTAAAGGGACTTTCTAGAAGAATTTGGGGCGGTTATATGGAGTTTTGAAGAGGCACTTCAGACACCATTTGGAAGATTTATTGAATCTGGACAGTTTTGAAGAGACACTTAAGCATCTCTTCATAAATTATAAAAAAAAGGTTTGAAAATATTTTTAAAATAACTCTTAGACTCTTGAATTAATTGAAAGAGGAGAAGAAGACTTGGAGAAGAAGAGAAGGAGGCTTGGGCGTGAGCCCCAAGCAGGGTGGCAAGGTGAGAGAGAAAGAGAGAGAGTGATAGATTTCTTCTTTTCTTTTCACTTTGTTCTTGGAGAGGATTGTAAGAAAATTGCTTTTGCTCTACAAGGAGAGTTTGATTTCTATTAGAGATAAGTATTTTCATTGTATTTTGATTTGAATTTAGTGCTTTGTTTGTATGCTTTCAAATTCTTGTTCAATGAAAAGTTTTTGTTGTTTCTCCATGTGTAGTGAGTAGTTTTCCTTACTCTTCACTCTTGTAATGAATTAGTATGCATGTGTAGGATATAGAATCGAGTAGAGCGAGAATATATTGTGATGATTTTACTTTGTTCTTCATTTACATGTAAACTTGATCAACTTGCATGTTAAAATTTGTTGTGAGAACATGTAAGATCCGGGATGACATTGTCTCAATCAACTGTGGTAGAATCACATGAGATTGTATGGATGAGAATGTAGTCCAGATAGTTAAGTGCAAATAAATAGGAAAATAATCTTTAAAGTGTGTAGAATTAGAGGACTTTAGAGTGACAGGCTAAAGCCCCTAATTTGGTCTATTGTTTTAGGTTTTGATGCGAGATGTTAGCCTTTAGGTGGATGGATAAGAGGGAGCTCTAGAGTGAGAGCTAGTATCTTCGCTACCTAGCCTGTCTTCAAAACTATTCAAACTTTAGATTAACCAATGTTCTTCATAATATCTTTATAATATCTCTAGTAAGGGTTAAAAATATAATTGCTCATATTTGTCACAATCTCTCTCACTACTTGTTTTACTTTTATACATGTCACTATTTTCATTGCATGAGGAAGAATACTTTTAATATATTAAAAAACCCACTTTCTGATTTTTAATAAGTATTTTAATATAGAAGTAGAAGTAGTATTATAGTGATAATTGTAGGATAAAATAAAAACCAAACTTTTATCGACCTTGCAAGTTAGGGTGTGTTATTCTAAACTAGAATTTCTTTTGAAAGTCGTCATGATTAACCTCGATCTCCGTGGGATCGATATTCGGGGCTTAATCAGAAAGCCCTATATTACTTGATAATGATACATATACTTGCGTACAATCTCTAGAAATATAATTGAAATCTTACTTTGCTTGGGATCAAGTTTTCTGTGTCATTACCGAGTATTAAAATCTTCAAGTAGTGGTGTTAACTTCTTAAATTCTAAATATTAAAAAGATTATCAGGATCACTCCGGTTCTTGTGATAATAGTTTAACAAGAGAATCTATTTGAATTTACTATCTCTGATTATCTAGGATAGCTCCATGGGTATGTACTCCTGCAAAACTAGTGTATATTCCACTTCTATAGTTTTTGACTCCTTAGTGATATGGGTGTACATCTTTTTTGTCCCTTGATGGTGCCTGGAAGGATGGTGGTTGGATGGGGCCCAGCCTGCCTCTAATTACTGTCGTGTCGGATGTGTGTCTTTTGATTGAAAGGATTCACCACTTTGTTTATCTAATTTTATTGCCCTGATTTCCAGTTAACTCATTCTTTAGAATCATGTCAAGGATTCCAAGATTTTAAGAAACTAGGAGAAGGAAGGAAAGGGCTAAAAATAGAAAACATTAGAAAAATAAATGTCGAAAGGATTTTTCATTGTGGTGAACATTATAGAGAAATTATTTCTCATATAAAGAAAACCACTTGAAAAATAAATCACTAGGGATTTTAGGTGTATCACCTATTCTGAGTTCTTAATTCTCTTATAGGAGCAAACTCCTATAGTTAATTACATCTTAGATAGTTAAAACTATCTAAGAAAACTCCTAATTCTCGATAAAAATTGTTCTCCTAAGAAATGTCAAAGTCAAGGAAAGAAACACCAAATGTTTTATTCCTAGGATAATAGATTTCTAAGAATCTTATTCTACCCTAAAGATTTTGTTTTGTTTTATCTGTTCATGTCATGTCATATAGTTTTATTTTTTTTTGTTTGTTGTTGTCATGTCATGTCATTTTATTTTGTTTGTTTGTTTTTATCATGTCATGTTGTTGTATTTTGTTTTGTTTTTTTTGTCATGTCATGTCGTTTTGTTTTGTTTTGTCATTTTGTTGAATTATATTGTTGTCATTTTTTTTCTTAGTTTTTTTTGAAATTCCACTTCTGAATGTCGACCTGCAAAATAGTGTTAGCACACCCTATAACATGTAAAGGAAATCTAAAGTGAAAATTTGTTTTTATGTCTCCAATAAACCTGCAAAACAAAACATGATTAGCATGAAATCATGTTTTTAGATTTACATATTTATTTAGTTATTTAATTGGTTGAATAATTTTTAAACGACCCGGTCAAGTTGTCTATGGATCCGTCATCCCGGGGCCGTAAAAATATTTAGATTTGCTTAGTTTGAAAGGTGTTTAAACGAGGGCCGAAAGAATCTTGTAAGCAACCACAGATTGCGTGTCGTCCAAGAAATCTTCATAAATCTGAACACGAATGTTCAAGTTGCGTTCGGTGTTCTATGTTTATTATGGTTCAATTTAAGTTTTAATGTCTTATTCGGATTTTAGGGGTTGTAAAATTTTTTGTTGTTCACGATTTATTAGTCAATTAATTTTTTTTTGTCATTTTTTTCATTTTTATTATTTATTTTTGTTTTAGATGACCCGATCAGGATCTCATGGCTTCGCAGTCCCGGACCATTATGTTTGTGGTTTGATTAACCACAAGTGGTTAGAAGATATTTTGTGAGCAACCATGGGTTGCCTCCTCCAAAATATCTTCTCAAACCTAGTTGCATTTTTTAGGTTCAAGTTTAAGTTTTAATATCTTCTAAGGTGAGTTTTATATCATTTACGTTCATGTTGGTGGGTTGTCATTTTGTTTAGGTCTGATGTCGATTAAACTTGAAGAAGTTTAATTGAGGCCTAAGGTGTCGGTGAAGATTGATGTCATTCAAATTTGGATAGAGCTTAAGGTATGAAGATGATTTTAAGTCCAATGTAAGTAGGACTTAAGATAATTTAGATTCAATGTAGGTAGAACCTAAAATTTTAAAATGTTTTAACTCCAATATAGGTAGGACTTAAGATGGTTTAGGTTCAATGTAAGTAGAACCTAAGGATTTAAAATGGTTTAAGTCCAATTTAGGTAGGACTTAAGTTTGTTTTAGGTTCAATGTAGGTAGAACCTAATGGTTTAAGTCTAATGTAGGTAAGAATTAAGGTGTTTTAGGTTCAATGTAGGTAGAACCTACAGATTAAAATGGTTTAAGTCCAATGTTGGTAGGACTTAAAGTGTTTTAGGTTCAATATAGGTAGAACTTAAGGATTAAAATGGTTTAAGTCCAATGTAGATAGGGCTTAAAGTGTTTTAGGTTCAATGTATGTAGAACCTAAGGATTAAAATGGTTTAAGTCCAATGTAGGTAGGACTTAAGGTGTTTTAGGTTCAATGTAGGTAGATGGTTTAAGTCCAATGTAGGTAGGACTTAAAGTGTTTTAGGTTCAATTTAGGTAGAACATAAGGATTAACCAATGTAGGTAGGACTTAAAGTGTTTTAGGTTCAATGTAGGTAGAAACTAAAGATTAAAATAGTTCAAGTCCAATGTAGGTAGGATTTAAAATGATTCAGGTTCAATGTAGGTAGAACATAAGGATTAAAATGGTTAAGTCCAATGTAGGTAGGACTCAAGGCATTTTAGATCCAATGTAAGTAGGATCTGAGGTTGATTTAGATTCAATATGAATTGAATTTGAAGTTTGAAATGATTTTAAGTCTAATGTTGGTAGGAATAAAAGTTGATTTATGTTTGATATATATTGAACTTAAGGTTTGAAATTATTTTAAGTCCAATATAAGTAGGAATTAAATTTAATTTAGATCCAATATGATTTGGATCTAAGGTTGATTTAGGTTCAATATTGAACCTACGACTTGAAATAGTCTTACGTCCAATGAGGTTGGGACTATGGTTTGGGTCAATTTTAGTTCAATGTAAGTTGAAATTAAAGTCTAAGTTAACTTAGGTAGGTTGAACCTAAGATTTAGGTTAACATGAGTTGAACTTAAGGGTTTGTGTTGACTTAAGCCCAAGTTGGGTTGAACTTAAGGGTTTGGGTTGAGTTAGGCTCAAGTTGGGTTGAACCTATGGGTTTAAGTTGAGTTAGGTTCATATTGGGTTGAAACTAAGGGTTTGAGTTGAGTTAGGTTCAAGTTTAGTTGAACCTGAAGGTTTAGTTTGAGTTAGTTCCAGGATGGTTTGAACCTAAGGGTTTGAGTTGAGTTAGGTCCAAGTTGGATTGAACCTAAGGATTTAACTTGACTTAAGTCTAATGTGGCTAAGACTTAAGGGTTTAATTAAATCCAATTTAATTTAGATTTAATTTGGTTTGAAGTTTAATTAAACCTAACATGGGTAAGGTTTAATTAATTTTATTAGGCCTTGTTAAAGTTAGAACTAATTGGGTTTTAGGTAAATTAAGCCTAATGTAAGTAAGACTTAATGACATTAATTAGATCTAATTAGGGTTAGACTTAATTGAAGTTTAGGTTTAATTAAGCCTAATGTAAGTAGGGCTTAATGGAGTTAATTAGGTCGAATTAGGNTTGAGGTAAAACGCTCTTTCGTCTAAACTATGAAAATTATGGGGTCAGTTTGACTTCATCTTTTTTCAAAATTAAAATTTTAAGAAAAAAAGATGTCCTTCTGAAGCGGGCAACGGGATTTCAATTCCGATGACCGACAGCTTCTTACGGGCAAACCCCACACCAAAAATAGTGCCGACACATTTGTTTAAATTCCTTTTCTTGCATGGCGCTTGATGGAGAATCCTTATTTTGCTGCTCATCTTTATTTGCTGAGGCAACTTCTCTTCTTTCATCTGTGATATGTATAATCTATGGTTGGTTGACCTCCGGAGAGGCTAACTGTGGTACTTGAGATTGTCCTTGAATTGTGGCCATGGCGGTCATGGCTACAACCATATCTTCTATCTTTTTCTCCAGTTGGCTGACTTATTCATCCCTTAGGAAGACAGTCCTACACAGCTCATCTATGGCGTTCTCTTCAACGAGAGGTTGAGCATCGTGTGTAGATGCAGTGGCTCTGGTTTCAATGACATGGACATCCATGAAATCTTCCTCGAGGTAATCGTTAAAGTTAAAATCTTCATCATCGTCCATGGAGACTCCATGTTCCCGAGCCAACTCGGAAATCTTGACCCTGAGCTCTTCGACCTTTTCTTGGATTATTGATTCTTAGATTGTCTTAAGATCTGAAGGACCCTACTGTACTTCCCCCACTTGTTCCTTCATCTTGCTGGCAATCACTGTGACAATATCAGATATTTCAGAACCTGACTTCATTCTATGACATTGCCCTACGGCCTTACTGGACTGTATTGGTACAGTGCCTTGGGTATCTATACCTTTTTCTTTGATGGTGATGTCTTGAGACAGAGTGTCTCTGCAGATACATCGGCATGTCGAGGAAAGGTATGCTCCCCATGTTACATACCGGATACAGTACTGGGCAATCTCTTAGTTTTATCCTTTTGGACTTTAGGAACATCTTTATAGTGGGTGATTGGTAGAATTCTGGGACCCAGACGTGACTTAATAGGTCAATAGCCTACAGGTCTAACAATGGTGGAATCGGTAGTAACAATGGCGCCATTAACTCTACTCCCCAAATGGAACCAAACAAAAATGCGAGCAGGCAAAGCTTCAGTTGATTTCAAGGATCGTCTGGCAGATCCAACTTCCTTTAAGATTTATTTCTTAATGCAAGGGGAAACTGCATGTCCCACTCGTTTAAGTAGTTCACTAACTAAACAACCTTCTTTGGCAGCTAGCCTCTTGAAAATTGAACCGACTTGGGAGATAGGAGTAGACTTCTTTCTCTCCACACCATGTCCATAAGTAATAGCAAAGTAGCAACGATCTCTTGGATCCTTTCGTGCCCAATGGTATCCATTAAGGGATGAAACCTATTCCCTTGCAGAAGTGGATAGGTTTCCGACAATGCTAACTTGTTCTGATGAGGATCTTCATCAACAAGCACCTCTTTAGGAGTCTGGGCTTTAGCAGCCCTCTGAACCTTCCTGTTGTGGTTTCTCGTTTGGGTTCAGGTTAACAGGGCAATCTTTGAACTTGATTTGATTTCAAACACTGATGGCGAATAGTCAATCCTTCAATCAGGTCTTCAATGATCATAACTTCTTTTCCCTTAGCAGCAGCGGGAACAATAGGCTCGGTAGGTGTCGTGGCGGCAGTAGTCTTGACCTTCTTATAAGAAGGAAAGTCCTGAAGGTAGTTCGGGTTAAATTCAACAGACGACTCCTGAACTTCTGGAGCAACGACTTTCATCATGACGAATGGAGCTTTCCCGTGGATGACCTCGAGATCTTCAAATTTGGCTCCAAATTTGATGGTGGGAATGACATTGCTGTCGTCGCGGCTCGTCGACAGGTTGCAAGAAAAAGTTAGCATTGGGCACGCCATTGCAACACCTTCAAAACATAAAGCTCTAGGGCTAGCTATTTGGCCAATACCTCCTAATCCTAGTGCAAGCACTAAAAATTAACAAAAGTCAATCTATAGACCAAATAAGTCATTATTTAGTTTGTGGGAATTTTAAAATTTTAGTAAAAGTAGTTTAAAAGTAGAAAAAAATTAGATTTTCATAAGGAAATTTTAAAGTGTATGTAGCACGACACAATGTGATTTAATTTGTGAAATAGCAAATCAGACTCGAAAAGGAGATGTGAAGTGTTTAGGACCTAGTGTGGGACCAAACTATCGATGCACAATGCTTAGGTGGAACTAGTCTAACAAAACACCTATTGGGGGTTCAACCCCACATGAAGATTAAAAGGTCCTTAATGGCCTCCTGAACCTCTTTGTTCAAAATGATCGAACAGACGGTCCTAAAGTCCAAAGAGTTGACTGTACTTTCCCAAGACAGAAATGGGTAAAGTATGCCAACAGAAGAAGGGTAACCTGGCTCATGAGGTACATGAACACATTACCAATATATGAAGATAATACTTCCTGATTTAAATGGAGAGAAGAGCTTGTCCCCAGCAGATTCGCTAGAAGTTGTTGGCACTAAGAAGTTCAGGAGTTGCCCGTTGGAAGCTGTCGGTCGCCGAAATCAAAATCTTGTTGCCCACTTCGGATGGACATTTAATTTACATATGTATATATAGTTTAGAAAAATATGAAATCAAATCAACCCCATATTTCTCATAGTTTAAAAGAAAGAGCGTTGTACCTCAAACTCTGTATCTATCTTGAAGGATAAACACAAGACTTGAGGATGAGGCTCAATCAAATAAACTAAGAAATATATGACATCTGTTTGGTCTGCAAAACCATTTATTTGTTTACAAGTTTCCCTATTTAATTCAAAGAATTAAATAAGGTTTATATTAAGCTGGGTTCGGATAAGCTTTCTATAAGGGCAAGCCCCTATAGTTAATTACACCATAGATAACCGAAGCCACCTAAGAAAACTCTCGATAAAAATTAGGAAATGTTATCTTCAAGGAGGTCAAAGGATAGGACTTTTCAACGATATCGGACAAAGAGGTGTGAAAAGGGATTGGCTCAAATTTGGAACATTTATTATAGAATCCAAAGGAGGAAGAATTGGGGGATGTCATAAATCTGAATGAGAACTTCGGTGACTTCCCAGTATATCCTATTATTTTGCTTCAGTTTTGAGGAGAAATATTTAAATGTTTCATCCTGCAAATTTTATTTATTTAGGGCTTATATTTGTGTGAAATGATCACAAAAATAGCCTGGAAGATGTGTGTATTTAGGTCGTGGTGAACGACAACCTTGGAATCTTAAGACGAGTTAGGGCTTATATTGTACAGTAGAGCTATACAAAGGCCTAATGATAAGGTGAGAATTTACGTTACATAAGCAAACTACCTCGAAGTCCTATGTATTTGTTGTTTAATTCTAAGGAAAGAAATTGGTTTAGATGGGGAAAACATGTTTTGCTGTTGAAGATGGTTGTGCTGCCCACCGTGCTAGCTCCAAGCTCCTCACCATGACGAGTTTAAGTTTTCTAATGTGTCAGGTCATGATGTCAAATCAGATGGCCCTATGGTTAAATTTCTTTAAATGTTATGGGGAATATTAAAGTTGATTAGAGCAACACCGGTTAGGATCCTATGGTTCCCTCATTCCAGTACCACTATTTTCTATTAGATTTCTTAGTCCAAATGAATTTACTAAACTCAACATAAAGAGTTCCATACTTTCATTTAAACCGTGTGCAGCCTCGTTAGCAACCGTAGGTTACCTCCTCCGAGGGATTCCCGATCATCCGATAGAGACTCTTAATTTAGTTGCAATTATTTATTTGTGATGTTTGTGATTAAATTTTGAGTTGTCTTATATTTAGAATGTTGTGGTGGTGAATTTTATCTTGGTTGATTTCAGTTTTTAGTTTTCGACTAGCACAAACATCACGGTTTATCACACATGCATTAAACCGGTATTGTGATAGTCAAATGTAGGTAAACATCGTTGTTTAGCATGCAGAGAAACATCGTTGGGAAGCATGCAAGTTTTTATTTTTATTCACACATGCAAGTAAGTACAGTAAAGTACTGAAAAGTAAAGTATAGGAGACTAGAAATACAGGTAAAATAAATTACAATAAAAGCTTACCTGGATGGTCTTCCCGTCATCTCCAACTGAAACTCAAAACGATGTGAGAGCATTTTATGTAAAGCGGGGAAATAAAGTTTCGGTGTTCCATCAATCCTAAATCATATCTTGGTGAGCCCCTATTAATTTATTTGAGGATGGTTTCATTAAGCAAAACATACTAAGTTTAGTAGATCTCCGAGATATCCAAAATGTTGGGAGGAAGAAGCAGGTTCATGCTTCCCTCTCACTGCCTTGTGAAAAGTCTCGAGCTCATTTAAACTTATTATGTTCCTTAATAATTCATCCTGTAAATACCTCTAGTGCTCAGTGAATATCAATGTTTTAATTATCCCTAAGAGCAGGGTAATTATCATTTGTCATTTAATTTGAGAATTATGTTGGCGAAGACCCTTAAAAGGGGCAACTTAATGTTATTATGACGCTTAGCCAATTTTAGCTTTAATATGGTCTTGTAGTGTCTTAAAGGTTTTCAATTTCTAGTTACATTCACTTTTCTAATCCTCATTTAACCAAATTTAATTTAGTCTAGGTCACTACTAAGCCCTTAAGACCCCAGTGGATACATTAGTAGGAAATTGAATTTTAAGCGATAATAATTCAACATCAAAATGTTTGAATGTCATTTGAACACCAAATAGGGGTATTAAATTAGTTATTTATTAACATCCAAAATTATACCCCCAAGTCTAGGATCATTTTATTTAATCGATCTCCCAAATTTTAATGATTTAAGAAATTAAAAATTTATCCTTTGATTAAGAAAAGTGAAAATGGTTTCTACCAATTAATTCCATATGTTTCAATCATCTGAACATGTTAATTAAGATAAAAAATTAACCTTTTTCCTTTCTTGAATTAAGCCTAAATGTTAACTAAGACCAAATTTCTAAAATTATATCTTTGCCCCTAAGGCTCTATCATTTCATAATTCATCAAATTTAACTAAAATGGCTTTGGAATTTTTATTCTACCTCACTCATAAGTCAATTAAGAAATCAGAGGAGAAAATGTGATTTTTCAAAATTTAATTTAATTTATATAATCATTTACATGCAAAAATAGGATTTCTCAAAGAAAATTCAATAAATTGACCAAGGCAAAGCCTAATCACTTGAATTTTTTTATTGGAGGTACACTTAGACCAGAGAACCACTTTGATAAAATTCTATGATTTTTTGGAGTTTTATTTGAATTATTAGAATTAATTTAAGCTCTGGAGTATTAATTAATTATAAATAATTTTAAATGTGGAAAATTAAGTTTTACATTTTTATTAAATCTTTCTGATGTCAAAGAATCCAAAGAAACAAATTTCATATTTTTATAGTTTTTCTTTGAATTATTAGAATTATTTTAGTGAGAAATTAAGGAAAATCTTTTTTTAGCCTTTAAAAAAATGTTTTATGTTTTAAAATTCAATATTTTCACTTAGAAAATTAGAAAAAAATATTCTAGTTGCTTCTAAGTGCTTATGAAACAAATTAGAACATTTTCATGAATTTTATTAATTTTGTGATTAATTTTTCATTATTTAAATATTCAAAATATGCTTAAAAAAATGAAGAATTTTATTTTAATTAATTTTTTCATAAAATTCCTCAAATCAAAAAGAGCTCCCAAAACTAATTTCATATTTCCGTTGCTTCTAAGTGCTTATGAAACATATTAGAACATTTTCATGAATTTTATTAATTTTGTGATTAATTTTTCATTATTTAAATATTCAAAATATGCTTAAAAAAATGAAAAATTTTATTTTAATTATTTTTTTTTTATAAAATTCCTCAAATCAAAGAGAGCTCCCAAAACTAATTTCATAATTTTTTTAGTTGTATTTTAATTATTATGATTATTTTAAGTGTCACAAATGTCATTCAACTTAGAAAATCAAATTAGGTTACCGTTAACATTAAAAACTTAAGATCTCACTCATTTCTTAACCAAATGACCTCGGGTTTGATCTTATAGACTCGTCTAAGCGAGACGAACGTATTCATACGGTAAACATGCCATTAAATTGGATTTATGCAAGTGTAGAATCAAAACAAGCTCGGGACAGTGAGGAGGTTTATACCTTTGCTCTAAGAAGGGAAGCTTCAATCAGAGGTGCTCGGCACGTTTGTGGAGGTCCAAGGAGGCTAAGGATTGAGCCTCTTGTTGTGGTGTAATGTCTAGACCCAAATTTGATCAAGGCCAAATTTAGGTGTTGATCAAAGTCTAGGGTAAAGGCTCTCTGTGAGGGGGCTCTAATGAGGCTTTATCTTCTTTCACTGTGTGAAGGTGTGAGCCAATTTAATTGAGATTTGGTTCACTGTGGAGCTGTGGTGGAGAATTTCCTTTCTTGGGCAAGGATTTGAGCTAAAAAATTCAGCTCCGACGATGAGAATTAGGGCAGGGGGTCTTTGGTTTGCACTGAGGAGGTCCTAGAGAGGCTGTGGGAGAAATCTTACAATGTTTCCTTAAGAAAATTTCAGCACCCTTATGTTGGTCGTAGAGGTGAGGTTTTATAGCCATGGCCGGAGAGGGGAGCTCAAGGCCTGGCCTTGGGTGCAAAAGTGTACTGAGGTGGTGGGCTAAGAAGCTCTAAGTTTAATTAGGGTAAGTTGTCCCCTAGGGTTGAGATTGGGTTTGATTTCGGGATGGTGGCCCTCGTTTATGAGGTGCTCTGATGACTATGTCAGCCGACAGGGCCAGGGGAGGTGGCTAGGAGGTTAGGTAAGCTAGTGGGACGGTTAATTATGTTTAACCCTCAATGGCAAGAGATGATGGGGGAAATTTTTGGTTAAGGCCCAAAAATGGGCATGAATCCCTTAATTTAGGGATCCAATGGTCCATAGCTCACCACGGCTGGTCCAAGGGGGTTTAACCTAGTCCATGGAGTGTGCTTAGTGGTTGTGGAGTCATCAATTTGGTGGCTTTCACATGGCTAGGTCGATTTTGGTGCATGGGTGTTTCAATTTGGGTCTAAATGAACAAAGGTTTGGTTTGGTTTAGGCTAGCCATGACTTTGTTCCCAATTGATTAATCAACATTGTGTAGATGATTGTAACGAAGATTTTTTGTGAATGTTTGGAATGATTTTGAGTTCAATTGGGGGTTCAATTTGAAGGATTTTGGGGTTTTGGTCAATTTGGGCATGTTGAGCTAGACTTGGGTCTAGGCTGGGCTAGGCTTGGGCTAAGTCCAAATTTATTGTTGAAAATGGTCTATGGGAACATCATGAAGAGTTTTCAATATAAATTGGGTGTCAATTTTGGGGTTAGGGCAATCAATTTGGTGGAATTTGGAGGCATGACCAATTTGGGGGGAATTTGGGGATTTTTGGATTCGGGTCAAAATTGAGTTCAATTGAGGCTTCAACAATGCCAATTGAGGTCAAATTTGATGTTCATGAATGTTGTAAAGATTTTAGGATTTAAATTGGGGCAAATTGAGTAGGCTATAAGATTCAATTTGGTGGGATTAAGTCAAAGGGCCAAAATTGGGGGTTTGACTTAGATCAAAATTGAGCTTAAAGCATGAGCAAATTAGGCTTGGATTTGGTTTATATTGGTCATATGAAAGGTTTATTTAATTTTAGAATTGAAATTGAAGAAAATTGGGCTCAAGTTGATGGACATTTGAGGTGAATTTAGGAAAATTGGGTCTTTAAAGACAATTTGGGGATTTTGGTCAAAATGGTCAAATTGGCTAAATTGGGTTAAATTGAAGGGTCCAAGTTGGTTTTGGAGAGATTTGGAGTGATTTTAGAGGCGGAAAGTTTGGGGTGTCAAGGGTATTTTTGTAATTTTGGCAATTTTGGGGGTATTTTGGTAAATTTGGCATTTTTGGGTGGTTTTGGCTAATTTGGGTATCTTTAAATGGTTTGAAATGATATTTAAACAAATTTAGATATTTTGGGTGAATTTGAGGATTTTGACCAAATTTGGGGCTCCAAGGGCATCCAGGTAATTTGGGAGGATTTAGGGCAAAACACCAAGTTGATTATTTTAGTAGAATTGGGATACCAACCACCATACATGAAATATGGACTAATGGAATCCTCATTTGGGTCCTCTATGTATTGATCTTAGCTAAACCCCACCCTAGGGTCAGTGGGTTTTGGGGACCATCTACATGAGTCTCCCAAAAGATCAAGGGATCAAAGTCAAGAATTTTTGGGTTTAGGGTTGTGAGTGATTATGGGTGAGAGTGAGTGTAAGTGAGTGAACAAGCTCCAGACTAACAACCAAAGTCAAACTTAAGGTCCATCAGTCTTATGGGGACTCATCTTGAGCTTCCTTATATTGACACCACCTACTGAGTGCTAGAGCTTGTGACCAATATGTGAAACTTCAAGTTGAGCAAAGAGGAGTGTAGAATCTCTAATGGTGAGGGTTCCTTTTCTAGTTTTCCAAGGAATATTCAACAAGAAAGTCCTATGGCTAGACCCTCGACTACTAAAGAGGAAAACTAAACATCAACAAAAAGTGAGGTCAACACTCGTTAACCCATAAATGGTGAATTGTTATTATATTTTTAATCTTCTTTTTATCACAATTTCTATTTGTTATCTTATGGATAAAAAATGTATACCTTATCATCTTGGCAGACATGGCAGAAGTTTGGTTTCCTTAATATTTCAGTTTTTTACTTACCTGTACTTCGATTGGAATTGAGCTGTAGTTGTTGCATATGATATTGCTTTTCATATGTATTGGTTGACCTGTAAATGGTGAATTGTTACCTTTATGCATATGATCTTGCATTCAGATTTGCATATGCTCTTCCTTTTCCCATTGACATTCTCTAAGCATGTAAATGGAGAGATTTCTTGGCATGTATTCATAGGTTTGGAACTGTGGCATGTCTCTTTTTGTGCTTCAGTTGGACATGACAAATAATTATCTTTATGCTTCTGCAATTACTTATTCAATCATTCTCTTATGCATGTTAGCTTCGAATATGATCTTCTTTATGCTTCTGCAATTCTTCATATAGTTCTAACATGACTAAGACAAATGAAGGTGGTCCGCCAGTTATATGGGATAAGGAGGTTACGACAATTTTTTTGCAATCTCTGTATTACATAAATTGAAATGGATAATAGGTCAACCATGTATTTCAACAAGGAAGGTTGGCAAAATATTGCCAAAAGGTTTTAAGGAATTGACAGGAAGAGATTACGACAGGCTCAAATACAAAAATAAATGGGATTAATTAAATGAGTGGAAAATTTGGAAAGAGCTCAAACATGGATCTACCAGTTTGGGTTGAAATCTCATTAAGCGGACAATTGATGCCTCAGATAAATGGTGGGCTAAGAAATTGGAGGTAATATTTATACTCTAATTTTGATTTACAATTTTTTTTTCTAATAAACCCACTTAACTCCCTTCTGCAGTATACGAAGACTTTGTATACCCCATGTGACGTCCAGATGAATGGTATGGGCCCACCATTCATCTGGAGTATTACCGATCCTGCAGTCTTCATATACCCAATGTGACGTTTAGCTTTGTTATAGATAAATGGGTATGTGAGATGTTTTCTGGACATCCCATAAGGTTCGACAACATATTTCGAATGACTGTACCTATTTTTATGGATCTCCTGCACGAGTTATCTTTGAATCAAGGCCTTCAAGGTTCTTCCTGAATGACGAGAAGGGAGGTGCTTGCTATAACATTATACATTCTGTCATAGAACTAATCAATAAGAGGTGCTATCAGAGATTTCAACATTGATCAGAAACAATAAGTCGTTCTTCTCCAAAGATATACAGGCACTTGTTAACTTGGCAGTTCAAATCATTAAGTCAGAGGATCCAACATTTGCTAGTACTCCAGCACAAATTGCCAATGATCACCGTTACATGCCTTTTTTCAAGGTAAATATTAGTTTCTTTACGTTACCACCAAAATATAAATATTTTCTAAGGCACGTGAAATAGAACTACATAGGTGCAATTGATGGCACTCACGTTGATGTCCGACTACCCAGTCAGGATAAGGTGGGGTACATTGGTCGTAGTGGCTCAACAACGCAAAATGTCATGGTAGTATGTGACTTCAATATGTGTTTCACTTTTGTGATGGCAGGCTGGGAAAAGAGTGCACATGACAGTCGGATTTTCTCTTATGTAACTAGGAATAGATCACAGTGTTTTCCTCACCCGCCTTCAAGTATGATTTGATTGGTAAACGTAGTAATTATATCTTTTTATTTGTCATTAACAGTGTCTTCCATAACAGGGAAATACTAAGATCATAATTCTAATAAAATATAACTAAGAGCATCTCGCCTAATAATTAGATAAGATGCTCCTATTTGTAGTTTTCATTTGTTTTTCTTAATGGCTATTGGTGGAAACCAAAAAATTGGAGGCAAATCACATG
>JXCR01146863.1:93998-160785 GCA_002079205.1 Phalaenopsis hybrid cultivar | reverse complement strand
TAGATACAAAATTTGAGGTAAAGCGCTCTTTCATCTAAACTATGAAAATTATGAGGTTAATTTGACTTCATCTTTTTCAAAACTAAAATTTTTAAACGTCCTTCCGAAGCGGGCAACGGGATTTTAATTCCGATGACCGACAGCTTCTTACGGGCAAACCCCACACCAAAAATAGTGCCGACAAATATGTAAAGATCTTTCCCCTTGTAATTAGATATTAATCTATGTAGCATTTGAATGACTAAAAGTATGATGATGTATTATGATAAGTAGGAGCATTCTTATTCTTTACCCCCTCCCTGTGTTAGCAAAGGATATTGACTAATTTTGAGTTTTTCACCAGCTTGTGTAGTAGTGTTGAGTAGATTCTGGCCTCTCTCCTTCAGATTACCCATTGTGCCATCTCTATAAGACCTACTAGGGACCCTTACGATCCGAACTCTAAACAAAATTTTTAAAAGAATATATTATGTCACCCTAGAAACATCAATTCTACGCCCATCAAAACTTATCTCCTTATCTATTTGCACTCCCTCTTAAGTGATCACAATGGCTTTGTCCAGAATGAAGTGTGACACTCACTAGTTGGGTGAAATCATAGCCCTCTCGAATCTTTATGTTTCTCAATAAATTTTAACCTCACAAGTGGCAAAGTTGTAAAATCAATGAAGAATTTGTGAAACTATCTTCACAATTTCTAGAAATAAAAAAAATATATTTAAATCATTTTCATCCCATAAAATTAATTTCAAAGTATAACAATAAAGAAAGAGAACTACTCCGAATTCATGCAGAATAAAACAAAAACAAAAAATTTATATTGAAATCCAAGTCTTACAAACAATAACTTAAACAGAAATATAATGTACCTTATGTCTTTTCCCCAACACAAATTTTGGAGTCTCCTTAAAGAAATTTCCAAACTCTTACTCTTAAAACACAAAACAAACAAAAACTCCCACTAAAACATAAAAGTGGGACTTCCTAAAGAAAAATTATTTAGTTCGGAGACTGAATGCAAGCATACGAGTGGTAGGCAATTAAAAAGGGACATGTGGAATTGTGGGCCCAACATCAAAATAATAAGCAGAAAAAGTTTTTACAACGCAACCTGGCTCGAACCCCGCCCAAGCATCCAAAAATCATTTTTTTGTCATTTTTCCGATCTCACCAAATTGAACTTCTTCTCATTTTGGATCCCGCTAAATTAGAAAAAAGAATATTTGCTCTCATTCTGATTTAGGGTTTAGGAATTATTTTTAATTGCTTTCTTTGTCCAATTGTGTTCGTATTAAACAACTAGGGTAAGTCACCCGATGGAATTATCTGTTGACCAAGAAATGTTCATGGAATCACAAAATGATTATGAGAATGATGCCAATGAGTTGAGCTTATTAGCTGCGGCTGGAAGCATTCCGCAGGTGAACTTATTTCTTTGTATTTACTGCTGTTATTAATGTCGTCCTAATGATAGTATTGAGGAGCTACTGCTGTGTGATTATTGTATTATTTGATTGCAACATTATTATTATGTTGAAGGGTGGACAAGGTGTTATTTAGGAATTAACATGGTGTTATAGTTGTAGCATTAATTCTAATTATCCGGTTTAGTTGGAATTTTATGTTGACTGTTATTTGTATTATCCTTTTGGTATTGTGGTTGTTTTTGTCCCGATTTTTGGCTTACAAGGGTAGTTGGGTGTTACTTAGGTTTTATCATGGTTAATACTAATGTTATTGGATCTATCAAATGGTTTTATTGGAGTGTCATGTTGCCATTGTAATTAGTGTTATTTTGGTTTTATTATGATGGTATTATTGTATTATTTCTGTAGTATTGGCTTTGAACAATACATTTGTATTATCATGGTATTATTTTTATGTTATTATGGTGGTATTATGTATTATGGTATTATTTCTGTATCCTTTTATACTAGTCTTATTGGATTTATTAATTGGTTTTGTGGAAGTGTTATTTTCATCATTCCAATGGTGGTATGTTGAAATTTGCAGTTCCTCGAGCTTATAAGTGTGTGCATTGATCCAATTGCAGATAGGTTGCTTCGCACAGTGGGTAATAATCCATAATGAGAAGGAAGCCTATGAACAATATTGTGCATATGCACACAAAATTAGATTCACTGTGCAAAAGGACCACGTTATTTTTTGGCTGAATTCAAAGAGGATAAAGATAAAAGATTTTATTTATAGGAAGGTTGGTTTCAAGTTAGAATTGAAAAACAATGTGATGGTGAAGTTCAGAAGAGGGGACACAAGGACTGGTCGTCCAGCCATGATCCGATATGTCGTTGATATCGAAGGTAACTGGTTGGTTAAGAAATTTATAGAAAGTCAGAACCATCCTTTGGCGGCGGACGGTGGCAAACATCTATTGCGTTCCAGCAGAAAGCTGAGTTATATTAATGCAGAAGTGCTCAGATCGATAACATAATCCAGGATTAGAACAAGTGATACATTTAGTTTTTTGTCTACAGAGTTTGGGGAGTAGAGAATCTTGATTAAATGAAGAGGGATGGTTATAATTTCATACATAGAGAGAGAAGAGTTAAAATTGAACATGGGGACAGTAATTCTCTACTACGATTGTTCACTGAGAGGCAAGCTGAAGATATAATGTTTGCATGGGACATTCAAATTGATGAGTCTGTTTGTTTGTTGAATTTCTTTTGGAGTGATGGGATATCAAGACTTGATTACGATTGTTTTGTAGAATTCATAATATTTGATACAAGTTATAGGCTAGATAAATATAATTTTCCTTGTGCTCCTTTTAGCGGTGTGAACCACCACTGGTAGAATGTTCTATTTGGAGTTGGCTTTTAGTCAGATGAAACAGTTAAGTCATTCAAGTGGCTACTCAAATCATTTATTCAGATAATGGATAACAAGCACCTGAGAACTATATTCACTGACCAGGATCAAGCAATGGCTATAGTTATTGAAGAATGTCGGTCGTACATTAGACATAGATTATGTCAATGGGATTGTGGCCCAACACCTGAAGGGCCACAAGACAATCATGGGTGTGCAATATGTTAGGTGGATAATATAAAACTACACTGTATATTTGACTCTGATGAAGATGTTAGTCTCCACATAACTGTTAATCATTTTGGTCATTAGTATCCCACCTTTTTAATCCTTCTTTTCATCTTGGGGCCAGATTGGTGAGCACCACATAGTTCAAAGTGTATCTCATCAATGATCTTCTAGACATTGTGCTTATACAAGTAATGTGGTCACGTAAAATTTTAAAGACCTTCGCTATAATAAATAAATTATCAGCATATAAGATAATATGTTGCTTAATAACTCAATATGTTGCTTAATAACTCATCCCTACCATACCCTTATGCTCAATGAACTTTAATTTTTTTATTATCCCTTTAAGTGGAGTAATTATCACTTGATGTCTCATTTATTAACTATACGGATGAAGGCCTTTTTGGGCAATTTGGCTTATATAGGGGACTTAGCCAGTTTGATCTTTTAAAGATGGGCTTGTAGTGTTTTAAACAAGTTTTAAATTAGTTATAGATTATTTTCTAAATCTCATTAAACAAAATTTTGATTAGACTTAGTTCACTACTAAGCCCCTTAAAAATTAATGGGTAAATTTATAAGTTAAAAAAAAAGATTCAAAGATTTATATCTTTAATCCTTATCATGATATCTTTTTTTATTTAAATATTCTTCCAAATTTATCCTTTACAAGACCAAAGTGAGGTTGGTTATTACAATTTATCACTTTAATATTCCAATCATCGAAACATGTTAATTTAGATTATTTATTGCCCATTTAGCCTTTTGGTTGAACCTAAATATTAATTAAGCCTTCAATTCCAAAATTACCCTTTTGCCGCTAAGACCTTAACACCCTATAATTCATTAAATTGAACTCAAATGACTTGAAAATTGTATGTTACACCACTCATGAGTTAATTAAAATATCAGAGGAGAAAAAGTGATTTTTCTGAATTTATTTAATTTTATAATTATTTTTAATGCAAAAATGAGGATTTTCAATGAAAATTTAATAACTCGACAAAAACAAAATCTCTATTCTTAAGAAAATTATTGAAGGTTTGTTTAGGTCAGAGGACCATTTTGACCAATTTTTATAATTTTCAGAGGTTTGATTTAATTATTATTATTATTTGTTTGTTTTAAGGATTAATTAAATATAAACTATTATTTAAATAGAAAATTAAGTTTAATATTTTTATTAAATCCCACTAAGTCCAGGAAACCTAAAGAAAAAAAATTTCATATTTTTGTGATTTATATGTTAATTATTGGAATTATTTTAGTGAAAAATTAAAGAAAATTCATTTTTAAGACTTTAAAATTAATATCTTGACTTAGAAAATTACAAAAATTATTTTAATTGATTCCAAGTGATCAGGAAGCTAAATATGATATTTTAGCGTGTTTTTATAATCCTCTAATTTTTATGATTTTTAATTAATTTTTAATAATTTAAATGCCAAAAATAGCTAAAGAATGAAGTATTTATTTTAATTTTAATTTTATTTTTATTAGGTTCCTCTATCCATAAGGAGCTCCTAAAATTAAATTTGGTAATTTTTTGGATTTTTATTTTAATTATTATACTTATTTTAATGCAAAAATGTTATTTCACTTGATTAATTCATTTGAGTGATTAAATTAACTTTAATTGACTTAAAATTTTTATGGGAAGCTCCTATAGAATTAAATTATAGTGGAGAATGATTTTTATGTCATTTATATTTATAATTACTCCATATTAATTTTATTTCATTTTTTAGGTTGGTGATAATGAGGATTATTTTTAATGAGTTAAACTAAGTTTATATTTTTCCTAGTGTCCTCTGAGCACAACAAACCTACCAAAACAAAATTTGTATTTTTTTGATGAGTATGTTACTTTTTATATTTATTTTACCAAAATAGGGACCATTAACTTGAAAATTAGATATCTTTAGTTAGAGATGCCCTCTGACCTTAAAAAAATCAGGGGAGATGCCCAACAACAGAGACATCAAAAGCCCCATGGTCCCATGCCATGTTGAAATGTTTAGGCAAATGGAGAATTCAAATGAGAAAAATACTATTTAATTAATTAAAAATCAGACATGCATAAAATGAACATGAAACTATTTCTACATTGTTTTCCTTTATTCACTGAGTAAGAGGGTATTTTTATTTTATTTTTGTTATTTATCTACACAAAGATATGAATTTTTTTGAATTTTTGGTCATTAAATAATTCAAATAAAAGCCAATTTTTCTACTTATCCTACGCGGCACCACCTTGTCCTCGACATCTCCGAGCTTTCCACACCGTGTCTTCTGGTTCGGTGCTGCCGGACACCTCAGCGTTGACTTGGCCCGCGGTTCCTATTCCACTCCTGCGTCACGCTGCATCACGACCATCCGTTTGATACACGTAGAAACGGATGACATTCGTTCATCGTCCCCGAATCCTTGCCCAATAATCATCCAACATCAAACCCTAATATATCTCTTGATACTCAACCAAATTAAGTGAGGTTTGCTCTTTTAGACTCGTCTAGACTAGAAGAACATTTCCATATGATTAATCAAGCCTTAAATTGATCCTGTAAGCTTGGAGAATTAAGTAAAGCTTAGTTTAAGGGGAGAGTTCAATACCTTTTCCCAAGAGGTGTGGCCTGATTGGGTGCATCCAAAAGCTTTCCTCGAGTCTAAAGAGCTCTTAGATGAAGCCTCAAGCCGTGGTGAAATTCCTAGGTATGATTTTGACCAAGGCTGATTTAGGGATTCGATCAAAGTCCACCCTAGGGTGGTCTGGTGATGGGGCTTCTATGGGGGATCTTCAGAGGATGGTGTGGGTGCAATTAATTTGAATTTGGTGGAGTTTAGAGGGATGTCCTATTTCAGACTTAATTTTGAGCTCCAAAATTGAGCTCAAACAGTGGGTTTGAGGGCTTGAGGGTGTTAAGATTGAACTTAGTGGGTCTTGAAGAAGCTTTGGGATCAATTTGGTAGAGTCTCCCCAAGGAATTTTAAGCTCTCCCCTCTTGGCCATGGAGGGTGGGTTTAAATAGAGAGGGGAGGAGAGGCCATCAGAGAAAATTGGTGGGTTTCATAAGTTGCCTATGTGGAGGGAAGATATGTGCAAAAAATCCAATTAGAATAAGGTAGCTTGCATGGGTTAAATTTTGAGTTTTAGCCAAGGGGGAGCTTTTGGACATGGATTTTCCGGCACCTTAGGTGGCCGGCCAGCTGAGGAGGGGTCACCATCCAGCTCAGGGAGGTCAGGGTTGTGGTTTGGTGAAGTTAAGTAGGGTTGGCCATGTGTAAAGGTTTTGGATTAAAGAGGAATGAGGGAAGGGCCATTTTGTGTCAAATTGGGTCAAGTCATTGTTTGGGGTAGGGTTCACTCACCAAGGATGGTTTGGACGCTGAGGGAAATCAGATGATTCAGCTTAATCATCATGGTGAAGTCTCTATCCAAGTGATTTTCCATAAGCTTGAGGTTTGGGTGTTTCATGAGTTTCTTAAAAAGGATCTTAAGGATATTTGAAAGTGGCTTGCCTTCTTGCCATTAATAGCATGATGATGTGGCATGGCTCTCATGGATCATCTATGGCTTTGGTGTGGCTTCATAGCTTCCCTTTGGCTTGGTGATCTTGCATGGGGAAGGATTTTTGAATTATGGGGTATTTTTGTGGAGTTTGTCAAGATGCTTAAAATGCAATGATTTGAACATGAATTTAGAACATATGGAATGATTTTAATTAAAGGGATGATGGGAAGAAAAATCATCATATGTGCTATTGATTGAAAATAGGCTATTGGAATTAAACATGGTGGGCTTAGGCTTTTAAAATTGTGATTGAATTTGGGCTAAGGTTTGGGCTAATAGAATGTTGAATTTGATTTAGGAATATTTCAAGAAGGATTTGGAAGAATCAAGTGATTTTGAATTGAATTGAAAATCCATCTTCGTGGATTTAGACATATGATCAAAATTGGGGCTTTTGATTTGGGTCGAATTGGGTTTGAAATTTGTTTAGATTTGGATTGGGGGTACTAATTTTTGGTTTGAAATTAAAATTGGGCAAGATTGGTGTCAATTAGGCCAATATTGAGGATAGTTTGGGGAAATTGGGCCCTTAAGGGCAAATTTGGGGCTTTTGGTCAAATTCGGTAAAATTTGTCAAATTGGGTCAATTTGATGGTTAAAAATTGAAATTGGGAATACTTGGGATGATTTTGGAATTTTTGGGTCATGAAGGGCATTTTTGTAATTTTTGACAATTTTGGGTGTATTTTAGGAATCTCGTGATTTTGGTAAATTTTGGTCAATTTTGATAGTGGTGAGTGGTTTGAGATGATTTTTTGGTAAATTTGATTATTTTAGCTAATTTTGGGATTTTTAACAAAAATTAAGGTTGTAGGGGTATTTTGGTAATTTGATGGTTTTCGGCTAGAACGCGCAAGTAAGCCACGAAGCAATGCCAAACCAATAGGAGCCATATGAGGATTCATTTTGAATACTCAATATGCTGGTTCTAACCCTCTTAGCCAAAGACTAGGGCTATAGGTTCATTCATATGAGCTTTTCAGAAGGAATCATGAGACCAAATCAAGGGGTCTAAGGGTTTGGAGTATGTGAGAAAGTTGTGTGTGTGCAAGCCATTTCAACCATCACAAAACCACCCATGGTTATTTCTAATATATGACCATCTTATGGGAAACTCCCCTTGAGTTCCCCCATATTAACCCCACCTATTAAGTGCTAGTGGTTAAGACCAATATGTGGAACTTCAAGTTGAGCAAAGATGAATTTGGAATTTCCAATAGTGAGGGTTCCTTTTCTATTCTTTTAGAAATAGTCAACAAGAAAATCCTATGGCTAGACCCTTGTCTACTAAAGAGAAAAAAACTAGACCTCAACCAAAAATGAGGTCAACAAATTCAACTAGAAGAATCACTATAAAAAGAAAAAGAATGAGATATCTTAAATTTAGATAAAGGTAGTTGGTAAGCTCAAGTTGATCGCTCCATGAACTGGTTTGAATAATAAAACGTTTTCTCCCTTCAGCCTACTCTCTCCAACTAGCCATTAGTTGAACTTTATCGGAGAAGATAATTCAAGCTATAAAAACAAGATTATGTCAATCACCATTGTGAGCTCATGCAATGGCATGATAGTTTTCATACAATCACATAAGGACCATACAAATAATAGTGAGGGATCTTACTAAGAAAAGAGAGAATATGTAGCTTAGTGATAAAATTAGATGAGATGAAGAAAAACGTTGAGGCTAATAAAACTCTCATAAATGAGCAACATATGATCTTGGGTGAGGGTTACGAATCAATAACATGATGAAAATCAACATATAATATAGTGATCAATCAAGCTGAGGCTCATGGACACCGAGCTAATTTTTTTTTTTTTGAAGGGAAAATATTGGGGTTGAAAGCTCATGAAAGGATGGCTATCATTCACACGATTGAAGAACTTATGAGTGCAATATCCAAAATCATTATTCATAAGATTTTATATAATAAATTTTTTGAATGAAAAAAGTACTGCTTAAATAATATAATTATGAAATAATATCCCTCTATAGAATAGTCTAGTACGGATATGATCTAAGGATTTATGGAAGAGTTGTGCTTTGAAAGTGATAGTAAGAATAGTATTGAGAATGAGAGTAACTAGATCAACACATAGTTTTAGTTGTCTAGGATTAATTTAATGTGATTTAATTTTAATATATAATAAAATAAAGGTGTTTCATCCAGTCATACTCCTCTCTTCTATTTTTTTGGTGCGAACTTGTAGAAATTGGCTTCTAATGAAGTATTATTAGGTGAATTTATAAGATTGATTGTAAGGATTTATATAAAAGAAAATAATAAGAACCTTTTCCAACATACCATTGTAATCTCATGTGATCAATTAATAAAAATCCCATAAGAAAAGCTTTTCTCCTTGGAAGATCAATGTATATAGATTGTAATCTAGATGGTTTGGGTTGAAAATGTTTGAAATTATATAGCATGGATTTGTAATGACAAATTATCACACTTAAGACTTGTAAGAAGAATTTGTCATAGTTGAATAGTGTTCATGATTTTAGATAGATATCAAGTAGAATATATAGAAGCAAATGACTAATAATAAATAACTCAATCTCAAGTATTACACTACACATTCCCCCATGTTCACTTTGGTTAAGTTTTCACCTTTATTAAGTTGTCTTATGCCAGACATAAATTTTTTCTTATGCCAGAGATTTGCAGATCTTATCAGAATTATTATGGAGGTAACCATTTAGGCTTGTCTTAGTAGGATGGGTGCCCTACTCATTATGGATTTTAAAACAAAGTCTCCTAAGATTGACTTTTGTTCCAAGAGTATGAGATGGAGTGGTTTTACAAAACTTAATTATTTATGAACCTTCATGGTTAAAGATAATTGATAGTATTTTATCATCAGAAGTCCTTAAAGAATTGTGAATATAGTAGCAAATTCTTTTGAAACGTCAGAGTCTTTTTGGTGAATTATAAATAAGGATGAACTTCAACGTTGGTAAATTATAAATAAGAATAAACATCAATTGAAATTGATATAAATGATGAGAGTGTGTTCCTACAGATGACTTTCTGTAGTACATCACTAAATAGTGAAATGCACTGGAAAGAGTGAACTTGCTCAAGCAGGTTCATGAGTATTAAGATAGAAGCAACAAAGAAATTATGGTTGACTGTTAAGAGTTATAGGCATATAAATGCTTCATACAACAAAAAAATGCATTTTAATAGGCTCATTGCCTAGATAATATGTGGCACTAATTCTGACTTTGTTTCTTCCCCAAGCCCACATATGCCTTTATTGCCTATATATTAGTGGTCTTTCTCTATTTTTGGCAACAAGTAAACAAAGTATGTACTTAAAGAATGAGGGAAATTCTTCGTCCCTACTATCATTCTTCAAATTCCTTTTTTGGTGGTGTTTGAAATAAAAAACTTTTTATTTGTTGGTGTGTGAAATTGGTTGATGGCACACAAGCATCAACATCCATTAAAAAACATTAAGTTCACATTCTGCCTTGTACTATCTAAGCGGTTTGATACGTGTCAGGTTCATGTTTGCCTATATGGCCTTCCTTTAAGTGGGATAAGTGCTTTGCTGATATTTGGGTCTATTTTGTGGCCATCTTTCTCCTATGTGTGAACGATATAACTCTTAAGAAAGTAGGCCCAACCTCATCATTTTTATTGAATAAAGCAGGAGACTTTCTAAATAAATTGTTAAAAAGTATCAATCTTATAGTTAAACTTGTCTAAACTAGTTCCCCAAGCTTTATGAGTAATGTAAGAAACATTTTAAGGATAACAGAGTTCGAGGTCATCCCAAATCTAGGTTCTGGAGTCTTCCATCTCAGTATGAGTATTTAGCTTTATGCTCCAAGACGAGGTTAATCATAAATGATGTAGGGACCTACCCACATTTTGTTTATTTTATGAACATTTGCAGGCTTAAAATTCCTCCCTTTCATATGTAAGTTGTAATATTGTGCTACTCTCCTTTTTGATTCCTTCATCATTGCAGTAGATTGAACCCATTGTCCTTTAAGTAGATATAATGAGGTTTAAACAATTTTATCATTGGCACTTTGCCATTCATCAAGCTCAGCCTCTATGTAATTGGATGCATTGTGAACCCTTTATTTATGTTGATTGAAATTTACAAGGCTTTTTACTTTGGTGATATGAGATTGGAAAAAATGTATTTTTCTCTTTAGTTATTGATGGAGTTTTCCTTAACAATCATATAAATTATAGCAATAGGTTCGCCCACTTTTTTAAATACCTTGAACCTTCATTCTAAGCAATTTGAGAATTAGTTTATTTACTGTTATCGCATGGTTGTTTGTCTTCAAATGATGGATTAGGGTGAATTTGAGGTTAATCTTTTATATTTAGAAGAAATATCTAATCTTTTTGTTAAATGAATCAATTGTCAATATTTGTAATTGTGATCATATGTAACCCATATCTACAAATTAGTTCATTCTGAATAAGGGTGCACATGATTTCCTTTATTATTTTTCCATGGCCCTTGCTTTGATTCAATTATAAAAATAGTTAATCACCACCAAAATGTACTTTATGCAGGCATTAGAAGGGTAAATGGACCAAAATGGTCAAATCCTCAGATATTGAATGACAAATACTCCTGATTTTTTATAGTTTGTGAGATGATTATAGTTAACTAAGGATAAAATCTTGGCAATGCTCACAATTTTGGAGAAATCATATGAGTTTTCTAAGTATATTTATCTTAGAGTTTAATCAGCTAAATTTCCTCCTGTTAGGTAACTCCTTCACTAGCCTGAGTGTACTTGTTTTATGATCTTCATAAATTCATTTTCTCCATCGCATAAGATGAATAAGGAAGGAGTGAACTTGAGAAAAACTCATCATCAAAAGTAAATACTAAGTTATTTTAATGTAAGATCTTCTAAGATCTTTTAAAAATTTATGTATGATCCTACTTTCAAAAACTCAACTTAGGGATCTACTCAACTCAACTTTTACTACAATTCTAATTTTAATACTACGACTTCTTGAATTGTTGGGAAAACTAGAACTGTAAAAGTCATTTGTCAGGATCTTTCCATTGAGATATGAGATTGAGAAAAGTTGGTTTTCATCTCTTAAGATGTGTTTAATTTTGAAAAATTCATACCATTCAATATCTAAATTAACTATAAAGAGGTATATCACCATCATCTTTTCTCAAGCTTTATATTTTTAATTTATCTAGTACATTATTAAATGCAAATTAGAAGGGATTAGTAAATGCTTCAACCCTATTACATAGATGAAATCAATCTAATGAATATGGCTTCATACATGGCCAAATTATTAGTAATTATAAAATCGATATAGAGGGTACTGAGGCTGACTTCTTATCAAATTGATGCTCCATCTACATAAAGTAGTTATACTAATGTAGTTGTGACTTGCTAGTCATTTAGCTCAAACAAATTTGCTAGAAGTCATAGACAGTTTATGATTTGACTGTCATTTATGATGTATAGGATAAGTTAAACTTACCATGCTCAAAAACCCACTTTAATAGCCGAAATCATTAAAGTTCATACTCACCATGTAAAGTACATTACCAATAATTAGGTGACAGGTCTTTCAAAATAAGTCAAACTTGACATTTATTGGAATTAAGAATATAAGATTGTGTCCCATACATGGATATCAAAACACTCTATATGATATAAATATGAAGCTGAGATGTCACTTCTACAAAATATTTGTCATCACTAAAGAACTCATGAGCTAATCATTTTCTGCTTGGATGCAATATGTTATACATTAATGATCTTTCATTGTGGATGTCCATGCTCAGACTATATTTATCATGAACAAGGCTTTAGGTAAATTACAAGAATTTTGTATGCAGGAACATATAAAGATAAGTATTGACAAATAATAACAAGGTAAAATAATACGATATGTCTAACCAACCATCCAAGGCTTTATGCAACATGCATGATTCCCCATACATAGTTTCAACTTAAAGACACTTAAATGTTTCAAAATGTTTTATCTAAGGAGATTCAATCCTAAATCATGAACCATAAACCATAAAACGTAAACCCTTAATCACATAGCTTAATCAAATCTTGCAAAAGTAACTAAACACAATAAGAAATTTAACTCCAAAAGTTTATTATAAGATATGATGAAATATATTTAAATGAATCATAAAAAAACATTAGATTAAAAAAATGAACTCTTTAATTAAAAAATAATTGAATTTAACAAATAAAATCTCAAAATGTTATAATGATAGTTAAAGGAAGATTTTAACTTTAATTTAATAAAAAAGGAGTTAAATAATTTAGTTGATGTAAAATTTTGTTGGTTGGGGTTGTGTCACTGTAGAGAGAGAGAGAGTGTGTGAGAGTGAGAGAGAGGGAGAGTGAGAGAGTGAGAGAGTAATAGAGCAAGCATGTGCTATGCAAGAAAAAAACTAGGATTTATTTTAGTGATCGGGTATGATTTGCTACAAATTTATGGTAGAACAAATAAGATAAAAGTTCACCAATGCAATTTTTTGGTTGAAATTTAACTAAATTAGTACATAAAAAACAAGTGTACTAAAACCAAAAAAAGCCTATTGATAACTTTTAGTGGAAAAATGAATATTAAGATTCACCAAAATTTATTGGGTGATTTTTTTTGTGAGTAATTCCACAATTTTTTTTATATCTTTCCAATAGTGATCACATCTTATTCACTATAANCACATCTTATTCACTATAGTTTGAGTTGTTGGTTCTACATTTAGGATGTGATAAGCGATGTTAATATTGACCCTTAACATATCTTACATTGACCATGAGAACACATCTTGGTATTTGTGGTGGATGGCAATAAAAAAGAGTTCTTAATCACATCACTCCTTCAATAGTGATGATTTCTTTAATGATAAGGGTAAATATACATACTTTTGGTGAATTTGGAATTGTGGGAGAGTAATATAAGAGTCATGTTGTTAGTCTTAGGGGATCTCCTTGCTCTTGGAGAATCAAAATAAAACATGCAAACATTTTTGTGGCTTCTTTGTGCTTGAAAACTATGCCACAAATATTTAAAATTTACATATGAACTAATCACTTTTAATAACTGGCTATTAAACTACTTAAGCTCTTTAAGACTGATGGAAAATTAATGAAACTTTATAGCTTCATTTATCAAAAGTAGAAAGATTTTGGATTGTGGGGGGGCTATATCTACTTATGTAAGATCCCATCAAACCTCAACCTTGTGAAATCTCTCTCGAAAAAATGTTCTCTCGAATTGATTTGGTATGGGAGTTTCATTTTACTTTCTCTCCCTTTCATAATCTATGGGAGCTGAATTGAAACTAACTAGATAATGTCTTATTCTCACTCACCATAACAGAAGAAGTGGTTTCTCTTTCGCACGCCTTAGAAGAGTCTTTTCTTTGTTGTTATGTTGATTCTGGAGGAGGGAGTTGATCCTCGAAATTAAAGTTGTGTAAAATTAATTAAGTTGACTTTACCTTACAGCGATGCCAAAAACTTGGTTAGTTATTTTATGAATAAGCAATTTAAGCAATTTATGTTTGGATTCTATGCAAGTATACGTATCGTTATCAAATAATATAGGACATTTGGTTTAAGCCCCAAATATCGATCCCATGAGGAAGATTTAAATTAGGAAAGTCACAACAACAATGAAAATCAACTACACTAATTTTGAATAATTAAGATGTTATTATAACTAAATTATTAACTACTAGCAAAACTATAAAGCAAAGCTAAGAAATAACTACCAAACTATGTTTTTTTGATTATCTAATATGAGAAAGCATCTTTTCCACTACAATGAGTTTTTGATTAAATGATAGAGGTAAATAGTTTGATTTTGTATTGTTCCAAATAGAAGCAATTTTAATTCTTTACCATTAGTAAAATGTTATGGAGAATCATTGGCTAATCTTAGGTTTAGTCTCTAAATTTGAGGTTAGGCTAGGAGGATACTGACTCTCACTCCAGAGCTCCCAATTTCCTTCCCCTGAAGGCTAATGCTCACTTTATTTCTTAAACAATAAGACAAAATTGGGGAATTTAGTATGTCACCCTAAATCTCTAATTCTTCACCCAATTATATATATATTCCAATTTATTTACACCTAATTCCATGAATGAAACACTCCTTCATGGAATCAAATGTGATTCTCACTTTCTTGTAAAACTCATAATCCATTTTTTGGATAGTATGTTTCACAATAGATGTTAACATATAAATTGGCCAAATCAAAATGTAAATTAAGAATAGAGTGAAAAAGTCATCAAAATTTATATTATATTTTAAAATTGGCACATCCAAAATATCTCTTCATTTCACTATATCTCAGAGTAGGGAGAAAGACAAAGAAAACTACTCAAACCTCATGAGGAAGATACGAAAAAATACAAATTTCATGAATAAAAGAAAGTTTATACAAAAATAATAAATAAGCACTACCTATCTTTTACTCTTCCTCAAAGCAAATCCCTTGTAGCCTCTCTTGAACTCTTTCTCTCTTTACAAGACTCTTGATTTTCTCTTCAAAGATGTAGGGAAGAAGAAATTTGTCACTTCTCTCACTCTTTAACAACTCTTAGGAGAAATCACACTTAGACTCGCTACACTAAACAATACACACAATGGAACACTCATGGAGACTCAATGACACACTATCTGCCCTCCTTTTCTAATAAATTTTTGCTCTAAATAAAGCACAATGTTAGGTTCTTTCAGACCGGCGTAGAAGAAGCCTGTGTTTGAATTGATGCAGGAGCCTAGCAAAGAAGATTTGATGATGCTATGGATGATGGAGATTTCAGAGGACGTGAGTGGATCAAGTGGGTGTGGATGACCCAATGATAAGCAGAGCAAGCTGAGAAGGGTAAGGAGATGGAGGACCCGGATAGAAAATGGATTCATGGAAAGATGATCACTCCTCTTCTTGCTACAAATTTGTGTTTTCCGAGGAATCCAGTGCATTAAAAACACTACGGTTGCAAAGTAGTGTGTGATTTGAATGCATTTGAAGTATTTTATACAAATATTATGTACATATTTGATTCACGTAAATTAAATATAAGTTTTTATATTTTTTTTAATATATATATTTACCTTGTTTGAAGTAAATTTAAAAGAATATATTTTACCCAGCTATGTAATACCGAAAATAGTCAACCTACAGTGCAACAGAGAAGCTTCATTCCTGCTAGCTAGCAGCACTGACCACAAATAACCGCTGACAATAGAGAAATATAGGCCGCCAACGGGGGCTGTCGACCACTACGAACAACTAGATATGATAGCTGGTGCTGACAACGGCAAGGGAGGGCCACCAACAGTTGTTGATAACTTGATATGACGGGTGGTGATGGCGGTGGCAGATGAGTCGGAGACAATGGACGGCCTGCAACAATGATCAAGGACACCCAAAATATTACTATTTAAAATGCACTCTCTTTGATATATTTTTTAAATTCTCACTCAAATAATAAAGGTCACGATAAAACCCCAGCCCATTTTTTTCTTTTTTATCAAATTCAAAAGGATTTGATTCTGACAAGAAAAAATGCATTTCAGATTGGGCATTGATGGTGCCATTTCATAGAAAGCATAGAATTAATTAAACAGCCACAGGCGCCGACGACGCCAATGTCGGTGCAAGGCCTATTTCTAGAAGATTCGACAAATTCGGACGCTTTTTGAAGAGTTTTTGGATGCACATCTTGAAAAACCCACATTAGGATCTATTTAGAGTGAAGATTAATCAGAAAAAGCCCCCCCCCCCTCCTCCATATGTATATTAATCCCTTAGTTCCTTAGAGTTTTGAGCTAATCTTTTAGTTTTATGGTAAGTTTAAGTGTAAATTCTTTTCTAAGAATTGTTGGAGAGGGAGAGAAGTGAGAGATTTCATCTTTCTTACATCTTCTAAGTGAGAATCAAGAGACTTGTAAAGAGAGAAGGAGTCCAAGTGAGGCTACATGGACTTTGCTATAAGAAAGAGTTTCAGATAAGTGTTGTTTATTTATTATTGTTGTATGAACTTTCTTTTATATATGAAATTTGTGTTTTGTTGTATCTTTCTCATGAATTCTATGTAGTTTTCTTTATTTTTCTCTCTACTCTGAGATATGGTGAAATGAAGAGATAATTTGGATGTGTCAATTTAAAAATATAAAATAAATTGTGATGGTTTTTCCACTCCGTTCTTAATTTACATTTTGATCTCGATAATTGAAATGTTAAAATTTGTTGTGAAACATATGACCCGGGAAATGCAATATGAATTCTACAACAAAGAGAGAATCACATTTAATTCTATAAAGGAGTGTTTTGTTTATGTAATTAAGTGCAAAGAAATAAGAAAATATACATTCTTGGCTGTAGAATTGGAGATTTTAGGGTGACAGATTAAATCCCTAATTTGGTCTTAGTGTTTAAAAACTAATGCGAGCGTTAGCCTTCAGGGGAAGAGAAGTGGGTGCTTTGGAGTGAGAGCCAGTATCCTCCCAGCCTAACCACAGATTTATGAACTAAACCTGAGATTAGCCAATGATTCTCTATAACACTGAATAAGTGCAGAGAATTAAAGTTGTTCCAATTTGGCACAATACAGATTTAAACCATTTATCTCATCTCATTTAACCAAAAACTCATTGTAGGGGGAAAGATGCTTTTTCATTTTAGATAATTTGATCATAAAAACATAGTTTGGTAATTACTATTTAACTTTGCATTACAATTTTGCTAGTAATTAATAACTTAGTTCTCATAGTACCTTAAATATTGAAAATTTGTGACAGTATTTTTATTTTAATGCTGTGAGTTTCATAACTAATTTATCATTTCGAATTTAAATCTTCATCGTGGGATCGATATTGGGGGCTTGAACAGAAAGTTTTATATTACTTGATAATGATACATATATTTGCGTAGAATCCTAACATAAATTGCTTAAATTTCTTATTCATAAAAGAACGCTTCAAGTTTTTGGCACCGTTGCAAAGCAGAGTCAACTTTTTAAATTTTGTACAACTATAATTATCAGGGATCAAGTTTTTTACGTCATTTTTGGGGAAGGCAACGGTAAATTAAATAGGTTTGGTAAATAAGGAAATTTAGTGTTAAGAATTAAAAAAATTCAAATCATTAAAAAATCATAAAAAAAATTATATATATTTAAGAGTATTATTTAGAAAATTTTTGTTGCTTATTATATTATTTTATGCGTAGTATTGGATCTGAAGGTTTAGCACCTTATGATTCAAAATTAGAACGTACTATTAGAAAAATTCAAAAACAACAAAAAGAAATTAAAAAATTGAACAAAATGGTGAATAACTTAGATAATCAAATTAATAAAAATCGACAAAGACTTTTAAAAGATTATGCTAATCCTACAGCAGATGAACTTCACTTGACTATTCAAAATCCTGATGTTGCTGCTAATTCATTTGAGCTTAAACCTGCTATTATCCAAATGGTACAAAATAATCAGTTTAGAGGAACACCTACTGAAGATCTTAACTTACATCTTGCTATTTTTTCTTGAAATATGTGCTACCTTTAAATATGATGGAGTGTCTAACGATGCTGTCAGGCTCAGACTTTTTCCTTTTTCATTAAGGGATAAAGCTAAAGCTTAGTTAAATTCATTAGCACCTGAATCTATCAGAACTTGGGGAAAACTATCACAAAAATTTTTGGCTAAATATTTTCCACCTTTGAAAACTGCTAAGCTTAGAAATGATATTACATCTTTTTGTCAGTTTGAACGTGAATCGATATATGAAGCCTAGAAAATATTTAAAGATCTCCTTAGGAAATGTCCACACCATACTTTACCAGATTGGTTAATAATTCAAATTTTTTATAATGGATTTGTAGGATCACTTAGATCTATTATAGATGATGTTGCATGTGGAAATGGCTACTAATAATTTTTAGTGGCCCTCTTAACGGATAAATCTTAAGAGAGTAGGTAATATTCATTATTCTAATGTGATGTCTATTTTAACATCTCAAATTGTTGCTATATCAAAAAGATTGATCAAATTGGAGTGAACTACTCTCAAATATCACCAGTATTAGAGGAAAATTCACTAGGACAGATAATCGATACTCAATCATCTTATGAAAATTTGAATGCTATAAATGATCGAAATAATAATCCCTATTCTAATTATTATAACCTTGGATGGAAAAATGACCCTAATTTTAGTTAGATTAATTATAACAATTTGGTGAACCCATTAGAAAATTCAAATAACCAATGAAATCCGAACTATCGACCTTATTATCCTTCTGAATTTAACTCTAACCCTAACCCACAGTTAAGGAATAGAAGTTGACTATGGAAGAAATAATATTGAACATGAGAAATCAAATACAAAGTCAAGGAACTATTATTAGAAATATTGAAAATCAATTAGGACATATAGCTACTGCACTTAGTAACAGACCTTCAGGAATTCTTCCTAGCACTATGGAAGTTAATCCAAAAGATAAGAATAAGGAGCAAATTAAAGCTATTCAATTAAGAAGTGGAAAAGAAGTGGAAACAAGAATCCAAAAAGAAACTGAAGTAGAGGAGGAGAAGGAAGAGATTGAATGAGACCACATTGAAAAAGAACCAATACAAGTTCCTTTAGAAAAACCACCACCTCTGTTTCCTCAATGATTGAAGCAGAAGAATAAAGATAAATAAATTAGAAATTTTTTTGAAATCCGTAAAAAGTTAACGATAAATATTCCTATCATTTAGGATTTGGAACAAATGTCAAGTTATGTGAAATTTATGAAGGATATACTAAACAAGAAAAGAAAGCTTGTAGATCATGAGATCGTTGCACTTAGTGAAGAGTGTAGAGCTATTATTCAGAAAAAGCTTCTTGAAAAGTTAAAAGATCCTCGTAGTTTTACTATACCTTGTGGTATTGGTGAAAAATTTTTTAGAAAAGCCTTATGTGATCTACAAGCTAGTATTTTCTAATGCCTCTATCAATTTTTAAGCATTTAGATTTAGGAGAAATTTCCTCAACTACTATAACTCTTCAGTTAGCTGATCGATCAATAACTTATCCTAAAGGAGTTAAAGAAGATGTATTAGTGAAAGTGCTTAAATTTATTTTTCCCGTAGACTTTATCGTATTAGTAATAGAGGAAGATAAAGAGATTCCTATTAATTTAGGGAGACCATT
Organism: Phalaenopsis hybrid cultivar; assembly: GCA_002079205.1. Classification (NCBI taxonomy): domain Eukaryota; kingdom Viridiplantae; phylum Streptophyta; class Magnoliopsida; order Asparagales; family Orchidaceae; genus Phalaenopsis; species Phalaenopsis hybrid cultivar. Next base: position 140,958 of record JXCR01146863.1, on the reverse strand, counting down.
TCTTGCAACAGGGAGAGTTGTGATAGATGTGCAAAAAAGAGAATTAATAATGAGAGTCAATAATCAAGAAGTAACATTTAATATTGCAAATGTTATGAAATATCTTGTAATAGAAAGAGATAATAAATATTTTAGGATGGAAGTTACTGATTATCTGAGTAATGAGCAATTTGAGAGAATATTTGAACAAAAATGACTGGAAGAAAAGTATTTTGAGAAGGAGAATGAAATAAAAGAAGAGAATTTAGATTGTATTTAGGATAAACTTGAAACTTTAGATGTTTTGAAAAATGATAATAAAAATCTTATTCCTTCAAGTATTAAACCACCTGAACTTGAACTGAAAGTATTACCTGCCCATTTAATGTATGTGTTTTTAGGAGATTCATCTACATTGCCAATCATTATTTCTTTTAATTTAACTAAAATTCAGGAACAAAAATTAATAGAAATATTGAAAAGATATTAAAAGGCTTTTGGATTTACTTTAACAGATATTAAAGGAATCAATTTTTCAATTTAAATGAAAAATATTAACCTAAAGCTGATCCTCTGAGGAGATTAAACCCAAAATGAAAGAAGTTGTTAAAAAAGAAATCATAAAATGATTAGATGCTGGAATTATAAATCCTATTTCAGATAGTACTTCGGTACATCTGATTCAATGTGTTCCAAGATATGAGGGGTGACAGTTGAATTAAATGAGAAATGAATTAGTTCCAATAAGACAAGTTACTGGTTGGCAAATTTGTACAGACTATAGAAAATTAAACATGGCCACCAGGAAAGATCACTTTCCTTTACCCTTTCTAGACCAAATGCTGGATAGATTGGCTGGAAATAAATATTGCTATTTTCTAGATGGATATATTGGGTATCACAAAATTCTAATTGCTTCTTTGAATCAAGAGAAAACCACATTTACAAGCCCTTATGGAACATTTACTTTTTGTAGAATGCCTTTTGGAATATGAACGTACCTGCGACATTTCAAAGATGTATAATGTCAATTTTTAGTAATTTAATTGAACATGGAATGTCGAAAGTGATTATTACAGATGGAGGATCCCATTTTAGGAATAAGACAATCAAGAAATTGATTATAAAATATAATATTATGCATAGATTATCTACTGCTTATCATCCGCAGACTAGCGGTCTAACATAAATATCAAATCGTGAAATCAAATAAATTTTAGAAAAAGCTGTAAATCCTTATAAATTGGATTGGTCTTCTAGATTAGATATTGCACTATGGGCATACAAGACTGCTTATAAGACTCCTTTTAAAATGTCCCCATATAGAATTATTTTTAGAAAAACATGCCACTTACCACTAAAATTGGAGCATAAAGCATTTTGGGCTACTAAGGAATTTAATTTTAATATAAAAGATTTTGGTGAGAAAAAATTATTGCAACTCAATGAATTGAGGAGATTAGAAATGAAGCATATGATAATGCAAAAATCTATAAAGAGAAAATAAAAATATGGCATGATCGAAAGATTATAAAGAAGAAATTCAAACCTGGACAAGAAGTTCTATTATATAATACTAGATTGAGATTATTTCCAGGAAAATTGGAATCTAAATAGTTAGGACCATTCAATGTGATTAAAATTTATCATTATGGAATTGTAGTTATCAAAGATTCTTAAACTGGAAAGATATTTAAAGTTGTTAGGCATCAATTGAAACATTATTATGAAGGACACATGCTACAATTTAAAAAAAATTTGATGTTGAGTCATCCTTTTTAAACAATGGTACGTCGGGCTAATGACGTTAAACCAAACACTTTGTGGGAGGCAACCCATATATATATATATATATATATCTTACTATTTTGTTTAATAAGTGTTCTATATATATTATGAAAGAAAAATATATTAACATCCTACATAATTTTTTATATCATAAATCAAGAGAAATATTGGTATTGGAAGAAAATTTTGAAGTGAATTGAACCAAAAGAGAAGCGACACAATATTGGCCTCTGGCACCAACGGAGCCAGAATGGGCACCGACGGCGCCCTTTTACAGAAGCCATGGTGCCGACATAACCATCAGGAGCGCTGATAATGCCCAGAGCAGTTTCTGCAGTTCAAGATGAATTTGGCGGACTTTGGCGGGATTTCAATCTAAAATAAGTGCTTAGAGGTGTTTTTAAAGGCATGAAAACCACTTTGGGTGACCAGAAACTTCCAAATTTCAAAATCTATGGCTTCAAATTCCAGAAATACTTCAAGGTATGGATTTTTCAATAAAAGAAAGTTTATCAATTTTGACATGCAGAGATTATAAAGCAAAGTCATTGCTAAGAAAATACTTATCAAGGAGAGAGGATTTGTCAATCATGGATTGAGTAATCCAAGTTCACAGATTGAGAAAATCATAGTACAGAGATGTTGGGAAGTTTTATGTTACACTACCACTATAGTAGTTATTCCAGTGGTAAAGGAATGTTATGCTAACTTACATGGAATTACCAAAGGAGTTGTCTTCGTTCGACGTAAGGGTGTACCATTTACTCCGCCTCGAATTAATGATTTGTATAAGATAAAAAGTGTGTCAATCTGTCATTATACAAATTTTATCCCAACAAAAAATATGATGCATGATGTATACCAATTTCTGACGGATGAAAATGATAATTGGGAAATTAGAGACGAGGGGTATGTTAGTTTCTCAACCTCACTACTTAATCTGATATCTAAACAATGACATTTCTTCATCTCTACAAAACTACTCTCTACAATAAAAATTAGTAGAGTTACAAAAGAAAGTTGAATTTTAAACTATTGCATTTAAATGGGAAAACTCATTGATTTGGGATCAATTATTTTCAAATCTATTATGGGTATTATTATGAATGGGCCTATATATGGACTGGGGAATCCTTCTACAATCTTCTTACTTTATAGTGCAAGGGTCATATGAAAGTTGGGAGAAAGTATTATTACCCTGGGAGCCCATGATTCCTATTGATGAAAACTGTATTAGGAATGGAAATGAAGGATTGGATATTATCTTGAATCATTCATCACATTCTTCAACACCATTAATGCCCTATATAGTTGGCAATTCAATAGCTTTGGAGAAAAAATCAAGAAAATTGAAAGAGAACTTTAGAGTATCATAAATGAAATAGGTAATCTTAATTACCTTTTTGATCACTTAGATTGGAGGATGAATGAAAACTTTGATCATACTGGAACAATTGAAGCAAGTTTGGTGCTGATGTTTAAGAAAAATGGATGGATCGATGAAAATTTGACTGATCAATTCTCGTACCAACCTTTCTACAACTTGTACATCCATTATCAGTCTATAGGAGATATTAGAGGAGGAGAAAGTCCTTAAGATGAAGAGGAATAATTGAAGAAGTTAAACTCTGTACTATTTTAAATTAATTATGTTTTTGAAGAGATTGTGTTGGATTTACTTTGCTTTAAACTCATAAAAATTTAATTGTATGTTTAGTTTAGTTTTCAGCGTTCTAGTGTTGTGGCTTGATTTCAATGTTGAATTATAGTTTGTTTGCTTTATGTATCTATGAGTGTGATTAAAGATGTGTGTTTGTCAAAATTTGGATTTTCATATATAAAAGATAGTTTGGTATTGTTTGTAAAAATGCTTGCTTGTGAATTATTTTAGCATGAATATTAGTTTTTAAAAATACTAATTAGACTTTGGAAATAATTGAAAGAAAATTGAAATTGTGAAAAGCAAAAAAAATTGAATTTTTGGCTCAGGTGTCGATGGCACCATTGACTCGAAAGTGCCCAGATCCTTTAAATTTCATGATTTACAAAGTAAAAACACCATTTTTACCCCTTCGGTTACCTTCAACCTCAGGTTTGTGCACCTAGGGCTTAATAGTGCTTGCATTTGAGGCGATTTGAAGGCAAAAGAAGTTTAGATTTCATCTTCTCTTGGTATGAACTACACTTTCAACTCAAAATTTTTTATTTTCACCAAGGATTTCTCTTACTTTGCCAAGATACAAAATTTTTAAATTTTTGGGAAGATTTTAAAAAAATCCTTTGGTGAAGAACTTTTAATTGGTAGATTTAAGTTTAGAACATTCCACATTGCAATTTTCAGAATTTTGGAAATTTATTTGTATTTTATCAATTTTTCTTAGAATACCATGGCACCGAGAATGAGCAAAGAGAAGAGGAAAGTGGATTTTGATGATAAAAAAATTGTCAATTACAAAGCTAGCATTTGTTTCAATAGTCTACTTACAACAAAGAAAGTAATTCAGGATTGAGCTTTCAAAAATTTGGGTTGTGATGTCGAGAGATTGATTGTAGCTCGACAGTGGAAGAATTTTAGTTACTTTACTATCGAGGCTATTATTGGTGTAGTCATGGAGTTCTATGCCAAGTTTAGAGAAACTTTTGATGACCATGTCTATGTTCGTGGAAAAATGGTTGAATTCACCCCAAATAGAATTATTGAATTTTATCAGTTGAGGACGTATATAGCTGTCAGTACAAAGCATTCTCTGCTACAAATGAGGTCATGGAGGAAGTTATTTCATTTCTCACTGATGGGAAAGGAACTTGGAAGTTGAAGAATAATGTTAAGGTAAACTTCCTTCTTTCTATTGCAAAATGTAGTCTCCAAGGCTTGACATTATTTTATATCGGCCAGAATGATACCTACGTACCACCATAGCGAAGTTACTAGAGATAAAGACATCTTGAACTTCTGTATTCAACAGATGAGTAGGATAGATGTAGGCTCTATTATTTATAGAAACACTCGTTCTATTGCTTTGTGTGAGATAATTGGTGGATTAGCACACCCTGCTCTAATTTTCACATTATGTGAGTAGGCAGGAGTTGATTTTAGAATGGATGAGGAGAGAATTGAAAGTCTAAAACCTATTGGGCCGGCAAATATTAAGACTTATGAATCTCATGTTGGATGGAGATATGGAAGTAGGAGTAGGGATATTCATTCTACTTCTAGTACTCCTACTCTTTAGAGACTTATGGAACAGATAATGACCTAACTAAAGATATCTTAAGGATAGAAAGCAGGATGGAAAATATAAAGGCTAGAAATGCACATAATGACAATTTGATGAAACAGAAGTTTGAGTATAATGTTGCTTATGATGATGCGATGGTTAGATACATAAGGGGTGACCACTCAGTTCAGTTTCCTAGTCACCCTATCCTTACCCCATATTAGTAGCAAAACTTTGATGTAGAAGAAGAAGATGATGATGATGACTGGTGATGTTTACTTAGTCATAATTTGATCTATTATTTAGTTTACAGTTGGTTGTACTTTATTGTTGTTATTATTTCTTTTTAAAGTGTGATACTTTACTTTATTTTAGATGTTATATTGTATTGTGAATAGTAGGTTGTAAAACTATTTTTGCATTGGAATTTATTTTAGTACGGTTGTTATTTTTTAGAAATTTGTTGATTGTATTTGTAGTTAACTCTTTCTTAGCAAATTTTTATATGTATTATGTGTTATTTAATTTTTTAAGTCTTGTAGATGTTCATATTAGCACCTGTAATATTTCAGAGTTAAGTTTCAATATCAAATCCTTCAATAGGTAAGTCTTTTCTTTATGTATTAAATGTTCTCTTTCACCCTTTACTTTTAAGTTTTTCATGCTAACTTTTTTAAAAATTTAAGTTTAGGGGGAAATAAAAATTCATTTTTAAAGAAAGAAACTTAATTTTATTTGTACTCAATTAGCTATATTTTCATAATTTTTAATTTAACATGACCATTGATATTAGAGGGTGACTTTAGATAACTATATTTATGTTTCTAAATATATAGTAAACTTAAGTAAAAATTTTTAATAATAAAGGTTAATTTTAGAGATTAAGGTATTTGGTATGAAAGAATAAGACTATGCTTTTCCATTGTAAGTAAAGGAATTTGTATTTTTGAAGTATTAAGAATCTTAGAGTTCAAGTAAGAAGAAAAGAATAAGACTTTATGAAAAATATTTAAAGCTAATATGAATTTATAAAGTGAAGGAATGTGAAATGTTTTAACTTTAAGAAGAGGATAGTAAAGTTCAAAATCATTAAAGTTTATCAAAATATAGTAATCCTCACATAAAAAAAAGAAGAGAAAAGAAGTATGATTGAAAATGATCCTAAAAGAAAAGAAAAGAAAAGAAAAAGATGTGAGGAGAAGCTTGAGGAGATGCCTATTCAAAAATTGGCTTCACTTAAATCAACTTAAAAAAGAAGGCTTGGCTTCATTCTCTAAACTTGTATTTAACCATTAACATATTTATTAATAAAGTTTTCTTGAAGTTCTTTTTCATATGGATATTCTAAGTGGTTTTAATATGATAATTTGAAATTGTTCCTTAAAAGAATAGAGAATCAGAAATCTTAGGCTTAACTTCTAAATATTCTTATACCTTTAGTATTAACTGAAGTTATTTTAAATTTTTCTTATGTTATGCTATTATATTTAGTAGACCAAAACATGAAAATCTAAAAGTTAAAATTCTTTACCATAAGTCATATTTTTATGTAGTAAAAGAGTTACTTGAGGACAAGTAACATTTTAGTTTAGAGAATTTTGATGCATCAAAAATATATGTAATTTTAGACCTATATTTAATACTCATTATTCATGACACTACGATTTAAAGGAAGGTATTTTTCATATTTTATTGCAGGTTGTTGATTTTTAGCACTTGAAGCAAAAAGGAAGCAAAATAGATGGAATTTGGAGTCAAAATGGATTTTTAGAAGAAATGTTCAGCATCGACAACGCCATCTGAGAGAAAGCACAAAATTAATTAAAGGGCCACTGATGCCAACGACGCCAAAATGGGCGTCGACGAGACTAATGTTGGTGCAAATCTTGTTTCTAGAAGATTTGATGAATTTGGATGCTTTTTAAAGAGTTTTTGGATGCACCTCGTAAAAAACTGACATTAGGCTCTATTTAGAGTGAAAATTGATCAGAAAAAGCCCTCCCTCAATCATCGTTCTATTAGTCCTTTAGTTCCTTAGAGTTTTTAGTTAGTTCTTTGAGTTTTGTGGTGAGTTTAAGTGTGAATTCTTTTCTAAGAACTGTTCGACAGGGAGAGAAGTGAGAGATTTCTTCTTACTTAAATCTTCTAAGAGAGAATCAAGTGTCTTGTAAAGAGAGAAAGAGTCCAAGAGAAGCTACAAGGGATTTGCTTTGAGAAAGAGTTTTAGATAGGTCTTCTTTGTTTATTATTGTGGTATGAACTTTCATTTATATATGAAATTTGTGTTTTGTCGCATGTTTATCAATAAGTTTAAGTAGTTTCATTTATCTTTCTCCCTACTCTAAGATATGCTGAAATGAAGAGATAATTAGGATGTGTCAATTTTAAAATATAAAAGAAATTGTGATGGTTTTTCCACTTTGTTCTTAATTTACTTTTCGATCTGACTAATTGTAATGTTAAAATCTGTTGTAAAACATATGATCCGAGAAATGGAATATGAGTTCTACAATAGAGTGATAATTAAATTTAATTTTTTGTAAAAGTGTTTCGTTCCTGGAATTAAGCGCAAATAAATAGGGAAATATACATTGTTGGGCCTAGAATTGGAGATTTTAGGGTGACAGACTAAAATCCTCAATTTGGCATTCGGGGTTTGCGTTGCTCAATTATCTTGTCGAATGGTGATAGGCATTATTGGGTTTATTGATTTTTTTAGGTGTCACGGGTTGACGTTAACACCAACAATTTTGGCATGACTGTGCGGATTTTTTAGTTATACACATGATTGTGTGATGTTTAAGCACAAGACTTTAGTTTTTTTGCCTAAATAAATCGATAAGACAATGGTCTGTGAGAATCTTCTTTGTACAGACTGATTTGGGTCTCTGCGAGAGGTAAAGAGGGTTTCAACAGTTTTTTGTCTCACTTCAGACTACTGAGAAGGGAATATTGTAGATGCTAGGATTTTGTGACTTAAAGGAGCTGTTGTTCAAGACAAAATATTTTTACTAATTTGTGAGAGGGGAATCATTGTTCAAGGTCAAGCTTTCTTTTCGTCCAGAACCGACCACAACAGCAGCAATATAAAAATCTACGAAGATAGCTTCCAAGCCATCCCTCATAGAAACCTTAAAGCGGCTCCCAATGAGCAGTGACTGTGATGTTCCGACTCAGAAAAATCAGGAGAAAGTTAAAACATTGAAGAAGCCTCCCCCAAGTTTTTCGACTAATCATATTTCTAAGAATGTCATGTCTCATGAATGTATTGGCTCCTGGAGGCAGTGAGTTTTGTATGTTTCCTTTATTTTCTGCCACTGTGTAATTATTTCATCTATTTGACTCAAATTTATTTTTTTTTGAAGTGGATAACATGGTGGAAAACCAAAAGGTGCTTGGACTAGCCCTAAAAAATTGGAACTCTGAATTTGTTAAGATAAATTGTTTCCAAGGTGAGTACAAGCGTTTATATGCATTCGGGGTTGAGAGAGTCACAACGTTTGAATCACAGTTGACAGTATGCGTGACAGAACTCTCAACAATGGCAACTTCCCACTCATTGCAACTTTAGAATCTGGAGAGAACTCGAGAGGGGTTGTGGAAGCAGAAGCCTACCTTAGTGAAAGTAATAGGTGCATGAAAGCCCTTCAGTTAACTGTGTCAGTCCGACAAGAAGAGATCTGACTTTTGTAGTCTAAGAAAGATGTTTATGTTGTAGAAATTAGTCACAAAGCAATTGAGGACTTCAAGAACTCATTTGAATTCAAAACTATCATTTAATACCTTATTCAAGAAACTCGTGATCATGTACTTGTTGTTGAGGTAAAGAAGCAGCAAAAGTGGTTCATCAAAAAAGGATTTACTTTTTCTTAGATTTATACGGTGAATATAATGAAAGTGAATTGAAGAAGGTGCACTTCGATGATTAAGAGGGGGCGGAGGAGAGTGCTGACGACGATTGGTGTTGTTCTCTTCTTTTTATGTTTGTAGTGTGTTTGCTTTTTTCATAATGTTCATACTTCACAATTGTTACCGTGATGTTGTATGAATGATTTAATCATTTGATTCTGTTAGGTATTTGTCCCCCCGAGTATCTTGTTTATGATAATTTTGAATCTTTTTTCTATGTCGCAGTGGATATCCAATGTCATTTAAAAGTTCAAGTATGTAAGAAGGTTACCATGGGGATAAATTGTCAGTTACCTTCTACTTGGGTGAGGTTATGCATCAGAGTATTACTCAATGATGCTAACCTATATGGGAGGACCTAATGGAAGTCCACCAAGGACTTTTTAACCCATCTGAGGTTGTTTGTTGGAGCATTGCTCGCTAATGAACCTGTGTGGAAGGGATTAGATGTAGCCCACTAAGGACTGTTAACCTATCAAGTGTTGTTTATCATAGTAAAAACTCGGCGATGTTAATCCATATGGAAGAGGTTAGATCAAATCCCCCTGAGATTGATCATGCTTTGACTAAGATACAATCAGAGTTGCATATTTCTCGGGTCGAGAGCATAACATGACTCATGAATGAGTCGTTACACTTTCTAAAGATATTCTTTTTTGTAGAAGAAAGCAGGTGAATAATATTTAATAAGTCTGAGATATATTAACATTATATGAAAGATTACTCTAATAAACATATATTATATGACTAGAGTTTTACTAGTAATATTTGCAAGGATTCTGGCATTGCAAGTCAATGATAATATTTCCCTTTTAAATCTTTAAGCTTGAAGGTTCCAGGCTTGATTATGGTAGCCACAATATATGGGTCTTTCCAGAGGAAATAATTTGTTGCGTTGGCGACCATGACTAGCGGCTTCAATACTATGCATGATAAGATCGCCGATGGAGATAGGCCAAGACTTGACTTTTCAGTTGAAGTGTCGAGCAATACTTTGGTGGTAGGAAACAGTTCTAAGGTGGCCCACATTCCGTATTTCTGGGAGAATATCAAATTTTTTTTGGATATTTTCTTCATTATTTTATAAATCAAAAGTCTTAACACGTGGGTTTGGTATTTTGATATCAACAAGGTTAACAGCCTCGGTGATGAAACAGAAGTTATATGTAGTTTCCTCGGTTGGAGATTGTGTGGTGGTGCAATAGACCCAAAACATTGAGCAATTCTTCCACCCACTGCCCTCAACCTTCTCAAGTCGTGTTTTCAACCCCTTGAGCACCATACGATTCATCACCTCTATTTTTCCATTTGCTTGGTGATGCACCACAGTAATGTGCACTAGCTGAATTTGAAGATCCTTGCAGAATGATGTGACCAATGAATTGAGTCCCATTAATAGTGATAATCTTCTCGAGGATCCCAAAGAGACACATGATGTTTTTCTAGATAAATTATTTGGCATTTACTTCAATGATCATGGAGTTGTCGGTGTTGAAACAGAAGTAATATGTAGTTTTCCTGGTTGGAGTTCATGCGATTGTACGAAAGGCCCAGAGAACGTTGTGCAATTCTTCCACCCACTACCCCCAACTTTCTCAAGTTGAGTTTTCAACCCCTTGAGCACCATACGATTCGTCACCTCTATTTGTACAATTGCTTATGGATGCGCCACAACAATGTACACCAGCTGAATGTGAAGATCCTTGCAGAATGATGTAAAGACCATTCTAATGAATTGAGTCCCATTATTAGTGATAATCTTCACAAGGAGTCCAAAGCGACACATGGTGTTATTCTAGACAAATTACTTGGCATTTACTTCGGTGATCTCAGAGAGCGGCTCTAATTCTACCCGTGTGGTGAAGTAGTCGAAAGCTAAAATGAAAAATTTTTGTTGTCCAGTAGCTATTGGAATTGGACCCATGATATCTACCCCCCATTGGGCGAAAGGCAAAGGACTCAGAAATGATGTGTGTTCTACTAGCAATGCATGTGTAAGATTGGAATGCAGTTGTAATTGGCAACTCTTGCAATTTTGCGCAAACTTTTTTTAAGAGCCAGTAGAAACCTTTCCTCATTATTTTAAGAGTAAGAGCCCTACCCTCAAGATGCTCCACACATATTCCAAAACAAACTTCTCGTAGAGTGTAATCAGCTTTAGATGGAGGAAGACACTTGAGATATCGACCTACATATGCCTTGTTATATAGTTCATCCACAATAAGGATGAAGTTAACAGTCATGCTTTGGAGGAGTATTGATGTAGTAGCATCATCTGATAGTGTTTAGTCTCGGAGGACGAAGATGATGGGATCCATCCAATATGGCTCCATTGGGTCATTTATAGACAATATCACCCCTGGACCTTGGATGTTAGGAAAATGTATCTCCTCAATAAACCTTTTGTTATAGAGATCTCCGGTTGTTGAAGTTGTAAGCTTGAAGAAGGATCCAACTCAAGTGTTATGCCCTCAAAATATGTGAATGAGCTAGCATTTTTAGTTTGAAAGAGATGTGTTTTACCGGATTGAGATAATGCACCAGTTGTGAGTTATGACCGTCAAATTCTCCCTCTACGTGCAATGAGTTGAGAATTAGTGTAGATAATTATGTTTCATACTTCACGATCAATGGCAAGTTTTAATCTGGCTACAAGTGTTTCATTTTTGGTAACATTATTGGTGGCTAGAAATTTTAAGCTAAGTTTGTACTTCAAGATCTCTTACTTTGGGGAGATGAGTAGTATTCTTGCACCAGCTCCTGAGTTTTTGGATGCCCCATCTATGTATAGTATCCACTGAGGAGACCGTGGAGGAGAAAAGGGTGGTTCATCAGAGGTAGGCATTTAATCGGATTGAGTCGCAAGTCATAATGACAAAGGAGTTGAAAACACTCCTCTAGATGAGAAATGTGTTGGGATGCTTCCAGGTTTTTTACTAACATGTCATCAACATAAACCTCCAATGTATGTCTCAAAAGGTTTTTGAACACCTTGTTCATGAGATGTTGATAAGTTGTACTCCAATTTTGTAACCTGTTGACCTCACTTTCTTTTGATGTCTAGTCTTTCTTCCTTAGAAGCCCAGGATCTAGCCATAGGACTTTCCTGTTAACTATCCTAGAGGACTAGTGATGGAACCTGATCCACCTCAAAATTATCTATTTTTAGTGTACATTTCATGCTCATTATATGCATATTTTTAATGATATTAGACTTTAATTGAAGATATTTTGCGTATTTTTGTCTTTAAGTTCAAGAAAGGAACTTTTGATGAAAATGAAGCAAAAATAATGCAATTATGAGCCAAATTAGGAAAGAAAAAAAATCTGATATGGCACATTTCGATATGACTTTCCTTGCTTAATCTCCTTCTTATTTATTCCATATTTTTGAATAAAATTACACTATAACTAAAGGTTGTTTTCACTTTTATCTTGTAGGTATACCAATCTGAAGTGCAACAGAGCTGAAACGGGGCGAAACAGAGTTGAAACGTGGTGAAACGAGATGAAACGGGGCATAAAGATGGATTTGTGCACAGGGTGGTACTATATCACCCATAATTGCACCATAGCACTAAACACAGGTCCTCTAGCACCCAGAATGATTATTGGACGACTTTTGGGCTATTCTGGGCCATTCCGGGATGTTCTGGTAGCTTCTAGACAACTTGCACGCCCCATGGAGTGATTCAACAAATTTAGACACTTAGAAAAAAAAAATTTTTATGAAGAGATATGTCTTTTAGAGAGAAAGAGTGCGTCTCTTGGATGAAGGGGTGTGTATTTTATAAAAAGGAGGTGTTTGGCTCCTCTTTAATCAGAAGGGCTTAGCGCCTCCCATGGGAAGCAATTAAGAGGAGGCTAGATAAGTATTAGGAAGTGTTCTAGGAGGACTTTGGCATGAGTTTATGGAGATGTATGTATCTCCATTTTCTGGAGAGATTGGTAAGGGATTTTGAGAGATATGAGTAAGGAAGTATGAGCGGTACATAGATCGGCAAGATACTTTGTTGGACAGATTTTTCTTCTTTCTTTCAGAGAGAAAAAACTAAGTATTGTGTTCTTTATTTCCTTATAATTGTTGTAAACACTTTCTAGTGAATTGTATTTGATTTTAACGAAGTTTTCTGTGGTTTTCTAACCATGTTTCATAAGTAGTTTTCCTTACACTTTTCTTTTATTATAAAGTAGTGGCATATATAGAAAAATTTGTTTCATGACAAATTTTTTTTTAAATTTTTATGTGATGAGTAATCTCTCCTTTGCTTCGTTGGCATATCTAAAGTGGTAATAAGTTATGTTAAAATTTGTTTCATGTGAAACTAAAGCTCAGGAGATAGTGATCTTGCAACTTGAGCTTACTCGCATTATCCGGTTGGCTAGTAGAATAGTTAAGCGACAATGCAATTTTTAAGGAAATATAATTTAATGATCTATTTCTATTAGATGCTTCTAGATGACAGATAGTTGCATAAAATTAATAGGATAGTAAGCTTACCTATACACTCAAAAGAGGTAGACATATGTTCCTTGTTGACACCTAATTTATTTCTTAAATTCAATCTATCCTTTTACTGCTTATGTCATTATCTTCATTTTAATTTTCTTTTGCAATGAATTAGATGCATGTTTCGGAATTTAAATTTTCTTAGAAATTATCTTATTTTATTAATGTGATGGTACTTTCACCGGCTCTTAATTGACTTTGAAAACTTAACACTCGTGAGGTTAAAATGTGTTTAAAAACATAATGACCCACGAGGGCTATGATTTCACCTAACTAGTGAATACCAAACTTCATTCTGGCAGAGCCATGGAGACCATTTAAGTGGGAGTGCAAATAAATAGGGAAATAGGTTTCTATGGGCAATGAATTGGTTAGGTCTAGAGTGACAAGCTAGATTCTTATCAATTTGGCTTTGGGTTTAAGACCCTGACACTGGATTCGGTCAATATAGTGGCATAGGCTTAGGGGCATCTACAGATGAGAGGCTAGATAGTTTTGATGCGAAATCGAGAATTTAAAGAATCGGCCTAAAGTTAGTCAATTTTCTTTTCTAGCACCGGGAAGGTTTAAAGAATAGGTATGCTCCTATTTTTCACTGACTACATTAAATTTTAAACATTTAATTCCTTCACATTATCTAAGTAACTGCACAAGAAGGGTAGTCTTTAACATCTCAAAAATTCTCAAAACTAGTTTATCTAGAAAATTTATCTTTAAAATTATACTTGCGTAGTATCTCTTGTGTGTAAATCATTTTCTAAATTTAATAGTATTTCAATTTTGCACACTGGCCACTAAATATAAATTGGGTGAAGTTTTTTGGTCAACTTATGGAAGCAAAATTACCGCGTAATTACGGTTCATGTTAAGTTTTTGGCGTTGTTGTCGTGGATGCTTTCGTAAGAACTTTTTGGAGAATTTTAATTAAACTTGTAAGACTTAGATTTAGAAATTATAGTATTATTATATAGTGTGTTTAACTATTATGTGTTTAATTTAAAGAAAAATCTAAAATGCAAAAAATAATTTTTTATAATTGTCCTACTAATTAAGACTTTTGATTTGTATGCATAGTTCAGGAGCTACAGACCTTGAATTATATGATTCAAATCTAAAGAGAACTTTTAGGAGAACTATGAGTTAGAAAAGACTCCATGAATTTAATGTGAAAATCGTGGATCACCAAAATTATGAATATTCAGTTCTGGATTATAATGTTAGTAGCTTTGACAGAGTAAACCCATCCAATGTGGCTCACTCCCATTGGTGAATTGTGTTGTTCAGCCCTCCACCTAAGCTTCCTTCTCCACCCTTTGGCTTGGCCAATTCAGCCCTAATTCCTCTTCTATTTAGAACACCCCTCTCATGGCCATGGAGAGAGTGCTACCAATTTCTTAAAGACACCCTCTCAAATTGCTCACAGAGCTTCTTCCAGCCTTCCCGAGTTCAACCCAACCATTCTTAACCATTCACATCCACTATCCAAGCTCAGTTTAAACACCCAAATCCAGGGTCTTTTTCTTTTACCCCACCAAACCCCACAATTCTTCGAATTGATCATTGCTAAAGCTTCGCTTGACCAAACTCGGAAGTTCCCCATCAAAGCCCCATCACCCACTCATAGATTAAACCATAACCACCACTCGATCAAACTCTTACCTAAACTCAACCTCAGTTCAAATTGGTACTCGAAGGAGCTTCGCAAGGTCACAACAAACATCATAACTTCTTGGGCAAAGGTATAGCACACTAACCATAAAAATGTTCTTGGTTTCATTAATTGTAAAGAGAAGTTCATTTTTAAGTGCATGTAACTGTATGGATATGTTCGTCTCAACTAGATGAAGCTATAGGAACAAACCCCATTATGGTTTGGTTGACTATCGAGCATTTTAGTGTGAACGACTCTCGCATTAGGTTAGATTGGGGTGAGAACAAATGTCGTCCATTTGCGCATGTTTTGATCCAACGGTGGAGTCGGACGAGAGGTATGTTTGTAAAGTGTTGGTTATGTTGCAGCTGACGCAGATGGTGGCGCATAAATCGAAGTGCATCGATTGGGCTTTGGGAGCTGCCAAGGATGATTAGGCCATCGTGTGGATAAGTAGGAAATCAGTGTATTTTTTCTTTAAATTAATTAAGAAACATTAGAAAATCATAACTTTGTATAAAAAAATTATAAAAATAAAAGAAAATTACCCTGTTCTCAATGGATAGGGGAAAAAACTATGAACTAAAAATAAAAATTATTTGCCAAGTATTTTATTTTTAATTTATTAAATACTATAGAGCTTGTTTTAAATTTAATAAATTAAATGTTTTTCATCATAAATTGAAAATTCGAGGGTTTATTTTGCATATGATTAGAATTGTTCTCGGATTTTTTTAAAGTTGGAGAACATCTATAACCCTAAAAGCCCTAATTTTTAATGTTAAGTCCCCCATTGTGCCTAAAATAATTATATAAATTAATATATAAATCAAAAAAAATATGTGATTTGTTTTAATAGGTTCCTTATGGTCATAGGACTCTCTAAAAAAATATAAATTGAGTTTAAATAATTTATTGCAATATAGTATGTAATTAAGTCATTAAAATGCATAAAAATTAAATAAATAAAATATAATTTAATAAATAATAAAATATAATACATAGGGAACATAATGATGATTTTAAGTCTCTATAAAAATTTGAAACCCGTTAGAAATCCTATTTTTCAAGATAAATTGAATTTTTGCACTAAAATAATTATAATCAATAATATATCTAGGAAAATTATGAAAAATGGTTTTAAGAGTTCCTAGTGATCAGGGGCACCTAAGAAAAATTATAATTGGTGTTAAAATAAATATTTTATTTTTGAGATAATTTTCAATTTTAAAATAATAAAACATAATTAAAAGTCAAAAAAATATGTAAATGCACCAAAATGTTCCAAATTATTTCTTGGTCACTTGAGATCTTTTAAAATATTTTTCTAATTTGTCTGATATAGTTATATAATTTTAAATGCTAAAAATGTATTTTCCTTAACTTTTATATAAAAAATTTATAATAAGTAAAATAAAAATCATAAATTTAAAACGCTTGCTTCTTTCAATTCGCTGAACTTAGTGACACTAGAAAAATATAAAAGTGATTTTTTAAATTAAATGATATTTTCTATTTAATTAATCACTAAGACTAATAAGATATTATAATAATTAAAATGTAACTAAAAATGTGAAATTTGGCCCAAGTGGTCCTCTTACCTCAGTAAACCTCCAATAATTTTCCCAATGATAGAAATTTGACTTTTATTAATCAAATGAATTAACATAAAAAATGATTATTTTTTCAATAAAATAATTATTAAAAATTAGATAATCATAATTTCACCTTTCATATTTTAATTGTCCCATAAGTGGGGTGTCATTAAAATTTCAAAGTCATTTGAGTTCAATTTAATGAGTTATGAGGTGGAAAACCCTACGAACAAAATGATAATTTTGGGATTTTTGTGCCCTAATTAAACTTTAGGTTAACTTAAAGGGTCAATAAATAATTTTGATCATAATGGAACCTCTTGGATGTTTGAAGCATGATGGGTTAAGTGGTAGAAACCAATTCACCACTTTTCTTCAATAAAAATAAAAGTGTGATTTTCCTACATTATTGTGATTTGGGATTTAATTTAATGAGATGATCCTAAGATATTGACCTAGGAAGATAATAAATTACTCATTTCAAGCCTTTAATTGGTGATTAGTGCAATCTTTCAATAAGAATTAAATCCACTTAATTCAACATTTTGATTATTGCAAATTCACCCTAAAAATTTGAATTTGTCTAATGAAGTTTAGTAAAGAGAAAGATAATTAATCGTGAAAACCTTTAAAATGCTACAAGCCTAGCCTTAATTGTGAGTACAAGTTCCTTAATGACTAGGGTTTGTCCTTAAGGGCATCCACTTATATAACTCTTGCATAAAATATCAAGTGAATGTCTGAGTACCCCGCTTATGGGATAATTAAAACATTAAGGTTCATTGAGCATATGGGAGTTTAATCTATTGATTTTAAATTTAACTTTGAATGATTTATTGAACATTATACTAAGTTTGAATGAACAAAAAATTATCCACAATACTATAGAAGTTGTTTAGGAATTATTCTCCAAATAGTTTTTAGCCTTCTAAATATTTTGAAGGATATCGACACTTAAAAGTTAAGGAGTTTCCCATTGGAAGCTTTCGGTCGCCACAATCAAATTCCTGTCGCCTGTTTCGGAAAGGCACTGAATATATATATAAGTTTAGAAAATACCAAGTCAAACTGATCTCATATCTTTCGTAGTTTAAATAAAAGAGCGTTACACCTCAAGCCACTTATTTATCCCAAAAGATAAAAACAAGACTTGAGGGTGAGGCTCGATCAAATAAACCAAGAAACATATGACATTTGTTTGGTCAACGAAAACCATTTTATTTATAAGCTGACAAGTTTCCCTATTTAGTATGAAAAATTAAATAGGGTTTATTTTAATTTGGGTTTGGAAAAGCTTCTTATAAGGGCAAGCGTCTATAGATAATTGCATCTTAGATAACCGAAGTGACCTAAGAAAACTCTGGATAAAAATTAGGAAATATTATCTTCAAAGTGATCAAAAGAATAGGACTTTTCAATGAGATTGGCCAAAGAGGTGTGAAAGGGGAATAGCTCAAATTTGGAACATTTATTGTAGAATCCAAAGGAGGAATAACTAAGGGATGTCACAGATCCGGAGGAGAACCTCGGTGACTTCCCAAGCTACCCTATGGTTTGGCTTCAATTTTGGAGAGAAATATTTAAATGTTTCATCCTACAAATTTTTTTAAATAGGGATTACATTTATGTGAGATACTCATACAAATAGCCTAAAAGATATGAGGAATTAGGTCGCGACTAACGACAACCTCGGAATCCTATGACATGTTAGGGCTTAAATTGTACAGTAGAGCTATACAAAGGCCTAAAGAAAAGTTGAGGATTTATGTTCTATAAGCAAACCACCTCAAATTCATATGGCTCGGTTGTTTAATTTTGAAGAGAAAATTGTTTAGCTGATGTAGACATGTTCTGCTATTGAAGATGGTCGTGCTGCCCACAATGCAAGCTCTGAGCTCCTCGTCGCTGCAAGTTTAGGTTTTTTAATGTGTCGTGTTATGATGTCAAATTAGATATCCTTAAGATTCATGGTTATTTAAATACTATGGGGGATGTTAAAGTTTATTAAAGTGACAACTGTTAGGATCCTACGATTCCCTCATTCCAGCATGACTATTTTCTTTTGGATTCACTTGGTCCAAATGAATTTACTAAACTCAACTTAAAGAGTTCCATACTTTCATTTAGACTGTGGGAAATCTCGTTAGCAACTCTAGGTTACCTTCTCCAAGGGATTTACGATCATCTGATAGAGATGTTTTAATTTAGTTGTAATTTTTGTTTTGTGATGTTTGTGATCAAATTTTGAGTTGTCTTATATTTTGAATGTTGTGGTGGTAAATTTTATCTTGATTGGTTTTTAGTTTTGGTTTTAGTTTTACGGCTATCCTAGCATTTTTGGTTTTCATGCAGGGTGACATTGTTATTTAACATGCAAGCTTGAGACATGAAGTACAAAATGTAAATGCAATAATTTGAAAGCGTACCTCTCGATTCTTCTTGTTCCTCTACTTGAAAAGTTAGTACTCGCAAGACATGTATATAATTTTGCAGGGAATTTAAATTACAGGAGTAGATGAAGGTTTAGCTACCAATCCTTAATTTATGACTCTATTGAATCTTATAATATCCTAGTGGCTGATTTTAGAACAAAAATATGGCAAGTCCAATTTACCCTTCAGAATGTCCAATGGATTTCAAAATGCTTGAGGCATGACCCCGAACCACTTTGAAGATCTCTTGAAATATTTCGAGTTCACTTTGGACTTATCGTATTGTTCCATTAATCATCCGAAGTCGAAGTGTGCTACCCCGTTGCTCAGTGAAACCTGACAATTTAATTATCTTGAGGATAGGATACTAAATTAATCAATTGATGTCTCATTTAAAAGTTATGTGAGTGAGTGCCCTTAAGGCAAGTTTAAGTTATTTAAGATTATGGTGCCCGCAATTAAGGTCAAACTTGTAGTGTTTAAACATATTAACTTTCAATCATTTTATCTTTTAAATCTAATCAATTGAGTGTAGATATCAAGCTTATGACACTACTAAGCTTTTAACAATCATGATAGGTGGGATGGTGATTATCAAAATTTTGATTTAAGTGATATTTATTCTTATTGAAAGATCACATCATCATCAATCTTAGGCTTAAGATAAGTAAATTATCATCTTTTCAATCTTAAGCCTGTCACTTAAGAATCATTTGATCTTAACTAACTTCCAAGTTATGAAGATTGTGAGAAAAATGATCTTATTGATGTTGTGCAAAGGTGGTGAGTGAGTTTCTACCTTTTAGTCCCATTGTAATTCAATCATCCATATCATATTGATTAAGATCAAATATTTCCCTTTTCCCTTAGCTAATCCTAAATTTTGATTAATAACCAAAATCTAAAATGACTATTTTGCCCTTGGGTTACTTTACCTCGTAACTCATCAAACACAACTCAAATGACATCAACATGCAGAGTAGCATATCCATGAGTTAACTAAAACATCAGAAGAAAATAATGTAGTTTTTCTTTTGTGTTTTTAAATAATTATTTAAATTCAAGAGATAGGGTTTTCAAAACTGATTTATTTAACAATCTAAAATAAAGTTTTTATTTATGAGAAAATTAATAGAGGTTTCTTTAGGTCAAAAACACTTAAACAAAATTTCATGATTTTATTATTGTTATGATTTAATTTTTTATCTTCTGAATTAACAGAAATTCAAGAACAAAAAGTAATATAAATGTTAAAAAGATATAAAAGGGTTTTTGGATGGACTTTAGCAGATACTAAAGGAATTAGTCCTTCTATTTGTATGCACAGAATTCTATTGGATGAACATATGAATCTAAAGCTGATCCTCAGAGGAGATTAAACTCAATAATGAAAAAAGTTGTTAAAAAAAAAATTAAAATGGCTAGATGCTGGAATTATATATCCTATTTCAGACAGTGCTTCGGTAAATCAAATTCGTTGTGTTCTTAAGAAAGGAGGAGTGTCTGTTTAAGAAAATGAGAAAAATGAATTAATACCAATAAGGCAAGTTACTAGTTGGAGAATTTGTATTGACTATAGAAAATTAAACATGGCCACCATAAAAGCTCACTTTCCTTTACCTCTTCTAGACCAAATGTTGGATAGATTGGCTGGAAACAAATATTATTGCTTTTTATATGGATATACTAGTTATCAGCAAATTTCAATTGCTCTAGAGGATCAAAAGAATACAATATTTTCAAGCCCATATGGAACACTTGCTTTTTGTAGAATGCCTTTTGGACTATGAAATGCACCTACAATATTTTTAAGAGGTATGATGTTAATCTTTAGCAATTTTATTGAACATGGAATGGAAGTGTTTATGGATGATTTTTTGGTATTTGGAACTTCATTTGAATTATATTTAAATAATTTATAAAAAGTTATGGAAGTATGTGAAAAAATCAACCTAGTATTAAATTGAGAAAAATGTCAATTTATGGTTGTAGGAGGAATTGTACTTGGGCATAAAATTTCTTAAAATGATGATGAAGTAGATCCTGCAAAAATTTCTGTTATTGAAAAATTACCACCTCCAACTAATGTTAAAGGGGTAAGAAGTTCTTTAGGACATGTTGGTTTCTACAGGCGTTACATAAAATTTTTTTCTAAAATAACTAAGCCATTATGCCAACTTTTAGAAAAGGACATGAAATTTGATTCTAATGAGGAATGCATAACAGTATTTTAATTATTAAAAGAAAAATTAATCACTGCACCTATAATAGTTCCACTTGATTGGGAGAAACCATTTAAACTAATGTGCAAAGCAAGTGATTATGCTACTGGGGTTATTTTAGGACAAAGGCACAACAAAGTTTTTAAAGGAATATATTATGCTAGTAAAACTCTTAATGATGCTCAAATTAACTATACCACTACTGAAAGAGAGTTACTCTCTATTGTTTATTCCTTTGATAAATTTAGACCTTGTTTAGTGGGAACTAAATGTATAGTGCATACAGATCATTCTGCTATTAAATACTTGATGCAAAAGAAGGATGCTAAACCAAGATTATTTAGATGGATACTTCTATTATAAGAGTTTTATTTTAGTGTAGTTAATAGAAATCAAAATGATAATTAAATAGCTGATCATTTGTCTAGACTTGAAAGAGAAATATTAACTAATTTTGTAAATGAAATTTTAGAGCATTTCTCTGATGAACAATTATATAGTATTGATGAAATGAATGTACCGTAAGATGTTGATATAGTAAATTATATTTTATCATCTGATATCAAAAATTCACAATTAAAGAAATTTATATATGATTCAAAATTTTATTTTTCGGATGACCCACATCTATATAAACAATGTAAATATCTCATTATTAGAAGATGTGTGCCTTATGAGGAAACTCAACAGATAACTGAAAGATGCCATGATTTTGAATTTTGAGGACATTTTGGAATGAATAAAACTGCATATAAGATTTTGCAAGCTGGATTTTATTGGTCTACTCCTTTTAGAGATGTTAATAAATATATTAAAGCATGCGATCGATGTCAACCAATAGAAATATTTCTAGAAGAAATGAAATGCCTCTAAATTACACATTAGAAGTTGAAATTTTTGATGTGTGGGGATTAGATTTTTTGGGACCATTTATACCATTATTTGGAAATTTATATATATTACTTATTGTTGATTATCTTTCCAAATGGATTGAAGCTATTGTTGTACCTAGATGTGATGCTCGGAGTGTTTCTAAATTTTTCATTAAAAATATTTTTACAAGATAAGGAATGCCAAGAAAAATTATTATGGATGGAGGATCTCATTTTAGGAATATGAGAACCAAAAAATTAATTAAGAAATATGATATTATGCATAGATTCTCTACTGCTTATCATCCTCAGACTAGCGGTCTAGCAGATATATCAAATCGTAAAATTAAATGAATTTTAGAAAAAGCTGTAAATCCTTATAAATTGGATGAGTCTACTAGATTAGATATTGCATTATGGGCATACATAATAGCTTATAATAATCCTATAAGAATTTCCCCAAATAGACTTAATTTTGGAAAAACATGTCAATTACTAGTAGAATTGGAGCATAAAGCATTTTAGGCTATTAAGGAATTTAATTTTAATTTAAAGGATGTTGGTGAGAAAAGATTATTGCAACTCAATGAAATTGACGATATTAGAAATGAAGCATTGCAAAAATCTATAAAAAGAAAATGAAAATATGGCATGATCGAAAGATTATTCAAAAGAAGTTTGAACCTGGACATGAAGTTTTATTATATAATACCAGATTGAGATGATTTCCAGGAAAACTGAAATCCAGATGGTTATGACTATTTAAAGTGATTAAAGTCTATTATTATGGAACTGTTGTAACTAAAGATCCTAACACTAAAAAGATATTTAACGTTAATGGGCATTGATTGAAACATTTTATGAGACCATTTATGCCTTCATTTGGGAATTTATATATATTGCTTGCAGTTGATTATAAGTTTAAATAGATTGAAGCTATTATTGTACCTAGATGTGATGCTCGGAGTGTTTTTAAGGTTTTAGTTAAAATATTTTTACAAGATATGAAATGCCGAGAGTAATTATTATTAATGGAGGATCACATTTTAGGATTAACAGAATCAAAAAATTGATTAAGAAATATGATATTATGCATAGATTCTCTACTACTTATCATCCTCAGATTAGCGGTCTAGCAGAGATATCAAATCATGAAATTAATTAGATTTTAGAAAAAGCTGTAAATCCTTAGAAATTGGATTGATCTGCTAGATTAGATACTACATTATAGGCATACAGAAGTGCTTATAAGACTCCCATAGGAATGTCCCCATATAGACTTACTTTTGGAAAAACATGTCACTTACTAGTAGAATTGGAGCAAAGATTATTGCAACTCAATAAACTTGAGGAGATTAGAAATGAAACATATGATAATGCAAAAAATTTATAAAGAGAAAATGAAAATATGGCATGATTGGAAGATTATTCAAAGGAAGTTTGAACCTAGATAAGAAGTTATTTTTATATAATACAAGATTGAGATTATTTCCAGGGAAACTGAAATCCATATGGTTAGGACCATTTAAACTGATTAAAGTCTATCTTTATGAAACTGTTGTTGTTAAAGATCTTAACACTGGAAAGATATTTATAGTTAATGGGCATCGATTAAAATATTATTATGAAGGGCACATACCAAAATTTAAAGAGGTTTTAATCTTAAGTCAACTCAACTAATCAAATGGTATCTCGGGCTGACGACGTTAAACCAAGCTCTTTATGGAAGGCAACCCATATATAAATATATATATCTATGTACTCCTATATTTTTTGATAATTGTTTATTTATTAGTAGATAATAATCCTACATAATTTTATATATTATAAATGAAGACAAATATTGGTATTAGAGGAAAATTTGGAATCGAATTGATTGAAAAAATGAAAAGAAAAAATTTTGGTCTCTGCACCGACGGATCCCGCAGACAAACCAAAGCGCCGGTAGTGCCATCGGGAGCACCGACGGTGCTGATAATAGTTTGACGGTTTTTAGCTGATTTTGGCTGACTTTGGCTGGCGCTCCGTAATAACCGTCGGGAGGAGATTTTAAAGTCCTAAAAACTTCCTTGGACGACAAGAAACTTCTTATTTTCAAATTTCATGGCCTCCAACTCCAGAAATACTTTTAAGTATGGAGTTTTTAATAGAAGAAAGTTTATCAGTTTTCTCGCACAAAGATTATATGGCAAAGTTATTATAAAGAAGAGGCTTATCAAGGAGAGAGGCTTTGTCAATCACAGATTGATTAATCCAAGTTCTCCAATTGATAAAATTATTATACAAAGTCGATGGGAAGTTCTGTGCTACACTACCGCTGCAGTTGTTGTACCAGTAGTGAAGGAATTCTATGCCAATTTACATGGAATTACCCAAGAAGTTGTCTTCGTACGAGGTAAGGCTGTACCATTTACTCCTGTGCAAATAAATGAGTTGTATATGATAGAAAACATTCTAATCTTTCATTATACAAATTTCATTCCTACAAGAGATTTGATGCAAGATGTCTATAATTTTCTGACAAATGAAAGTGATATTTGGGAAATGCGAGATGAAGAAAATGTTAGTTTCTCTGCTTCATTGCTTAATCCAATATTTAAGCAGTGGCATTTCTTCATTTCTACAAAATTTCTCTCTACCATGAAGATTAATAGAGTCACAAAAAAAAGTGCTATTTTGAATTATTGCTTTCAAATGGAAAAACCCATTAATATAGGATCTATCATTTTTAAATTCGTTATGGGTATTATCATGAATGGGCCAATTTTTGGACTTGGGCATCCTTCCAAAATTTTCATACTTTGCAGTAAATCTCAAGTTTCATATGAAAGTTGGGAAAAAGTTTTACTACCTTAGGAGCCCATGATTCTTATTGATGATAATTATGTTGGGAATGAGAATGAACCATTAGATACTATCTTAGATCACTCATCACATGCTTCAACTCCGTTTATGCCACCAACAGTTGGAAGTTCACTTGTTGTAGAAAAGAAATTGAAGAAAATTGAAGGAGAACTTCAGAGTATTACGAATGCAATATGAGATCTTAAGTACCTTTTTTATCACCAAGATTGGAGGATGAAAGAAAATTTTGATCATACTAGGACATTTGAAGCAGGATTAGTGTGGATGTTTAAAGAAAAAAGAATGATTGAAGAAAATTTGACTGATCTATGTTCATTACCATTCTATGGGAGATATCAGAGGAGGAGAAAGCACTGAAAATGAGGAAGCATAAATGAAGAATTTGAACTCTATCTAGTATTTTAAAATACTTATTTACTTAATGTGATTGTGTGGACTTGATTTAGTTTGCTTTGCTTTAGAATTCTGAACTTTGATTGTGTGTATAGTTTTGTGTCAGCGTTTCATGTTGTGGCTTGATTTCGACACTGATTTATAATTTAATTTACTTAGTATATGTGAAAGTGTGATTAGAAAAATGTGTTTGTAAAAATGTATTTTCATATATAAAAGTTAGTTTGTTGCTGTTTGTGAAAAAGATTGTTTGTGATAATGTTTGTTTGTGAATTATTGTTAGATAAAAATTTGTGTTTAAAAATACTAAAAATACTTTGGAGAAAATTGAAAGAAAATTGAAAGTTGAAAAAATTGATAAAATTGAAAAATGAAATTTTAGGCCTTTAGCGCCGACGATGCTGGCATAGGCACCGATGGCAACCTCGACCCGAGAACCTCCTTTACCCTTTAAAATTTACTATTTTCACCGTAAATTGCCATTTTTACCCTTTGATTCACCTTCAACCTCTAATTTTTGCACATAGGGCTCGCAATTGCTTGAATTTGAGGCGATTTTAAGGCAAAGGAACTGTGAATTTCATCTTCTCTAAGTAAGAGCTATACTTTGAACTAAAAAAATTTTTACTTTCACCAATGATTTAACTCACATTACCGAGATCCAAAAATTTTGGAATTTTTTGAGAGATTTTGAGAAAATCCTTTGGTGAAGAAGTCTTACTTAGTGAGTTTAAGTATAAAGCGTTTTACTTTGTGTTTTTTAGAATTTTTGGAATTTATTCGAATTTTTTTGGTTTTTCTCTAGATTTCCCATTGCTAAACAAAGGAAAGTAGATTATGATGAATAAAAATTTGTTAGCTTCAAGGCTAGTGCTCGATTCAATAGTTTACTTGAGCATAAACAAGTAATTCTGGATCGTTGTTTTAAAAATCTTGGAGGAGAAGTTGAGCGATTAATCAATGCCGATAGTGGGAAATTTTCTATTATTTTATTGCCGATGCAATTATTGGTGTAGTCATGGAATTCTATGCCAAATTTACTGAAGCTTCTAACAACTTTGTTTTTGTTCGTGGAAAAATGGTGGAGTTTTCTCCAAGAAAAATTAATGAGATTTATCAGTTGGGAGATGTTTACAGTTGTCAGTATAAATCTTTTTCTGCTATTAATGAGGCCTTAGATGAGATTATTTCTTTTCTTACTAATGGAAGAGGAACCTGGAAAGTCAAAAATGGTGTTAAGATAAACTTTCCTCTTTCTATCCTTAATGTAGTATCTAAAGCCTGGCACTACTTTATTTCTGAAAGAATATTTCTGACAAATCATCATAGTGAGGTGACCAAAGATAGAGCCATCCTGAACTTCTGTATTCAGCAGGTGATGAGGATAAATGAAGGCTCTATTATCTATATGAACACTAGATCTATTTCTTTGGGAGAGACCACTGGTGGATTGGCACACCATGCACTTATTTTTACACTCTGTGAACAGACAGGAATTGATTTTAGACCTACTAAAGAGAGGATTGAGTGTCTAAGACCTATTGGGTCTGCTAATATAAAGACATATGAATCTCATGTTGATTGGAGATCTGGAAGTAAGACTAGTGATATTCCGTCTACTTCGAGGACCCTTTACTTCTAGTGACCCTACAAACCGAGAGCTTTTAGACCAGATGGTGATCCAACAGGGAGATATCTTAAGAATGGATCATATGTTACAAAAAATAGATGTCAGAAATGCTCACACTGATGATTTGATACGAGAGAAGTTCAAATATGATGTTGTTTATAATGATGCGTTGTTGAGATACATGAAGGGTGATCATTCAGTTCAGTTTCCTACTTACCCTATTTTTACTGTATATCAATGGCAGAATTTCGATGTCGAAGAAGAAGATGATTATGATTGGAGATCTTTCTTTTAGTTTCTGTTTGATTGTACATTTTTAATGTGTTGTTTGTTTTTATTGTATTGTTGAGACTGTTTGTTAGATTATGAGACTCTATTTTGTTGTTATGTTGAGTTGTGAATTGTAGTTATAAAACTATTTTCATTTCAAGAATTCATTCTAATTTTGTTGTTAGTTTTTATATTTTATTAAATGTATTGTAATTAACTCTTTCTCAGCAAATTTCATATGTATTATGCGCAATTTAGTGTTTTCAGTCTTGTAGCTATTTATATTAGCACCTGCAGTACTTCAGAATTAAAGTTTCAAAATCAGAAANAAAAATTTTCAATAATAATGGTTAATTTTAGAGATTAAGATATTTGGTATAAAAGAAAAAGACTATGTTTTTTTATTTTAAGTAAAGAAAATATTATTTTTGAAATATTAAAAATCTTAAAGGTTCGTGTAAAAAGAAAAGAGTTAAACTTTATGAAATCTTTAAGCTAATATAAATTTGTTACGTGAAGAAATGTGACAAGTTTTTTACTTTAAGTAGAGGATAGTGAAGTTCAAAATCATTAAAGGCTATCCAGATATAGTAATCCTCACATAAAAGGAAAAAAAAGGAAAAGAAAAGAAAAAATGTGGGGAGAAGCTTGAGGAGATGCTTAATTAAATTTTGGCTTCACTTAAATTAATTTTAAAAAAAAGGCTTGCTACATTTTCTAAACCTTTTTTTGAATATTAGTTTATTTACTAGTAAAGTTTTATGAAGTTCTTTTTCATATGAATACTTTAAGTGACTTTAGTATGATAATTTGCAATTTTTCTTTAAAATATTAGAGAATCAGAAATCTTGGACTTTATTGTTAAACATTCTTATTCCTTTAGTATTAACTGGAGTTGTTTTAAATTTTGCCTTAAGTTATGCTATTATATTTAGTGCACTAAGATAAGGAAATCTAGAAGTTAAATTCTAGTAGAGGAGTTACTTGAGGATAAGTAACATGTTGGGGGAATTTGATACACCAAAAATATATGCATTTTAGACCCATATTTTATACTTTTTTTTGTGATATTGCACTTTAATGGAAGATATTTTTATGTTTTCTTGCAGGTTGTTGAATTCTAGGACTTGAACAAAAAAGGAAGCAAAAGAATGAAATTTCGAGCAAAAATGAAGAAGTTTAAAATTTGTTAAGCACCTACGGCGCTAGAAGCTGCACCAATGGTGTCGTTTGACATAGAGCATTGAATTAAATAGTGGAACGCTGGCGCCGACGGCATCAGAATGGGCGCTGACGGTGCCAATGTCTGTTCTGCCCCTATTTCTAGAAGATTCAACAAATCTGGATGATTTTTGAAGAGTTTTTGGAGGCACCTATTGGAGACTGACTCTAGGCTTTATTTGGGGCTGAATTTGATAAAAAAAAAGTGACACTTCCTCAAATTTCATTGCCTCAATTCAACCCTCTATGCATTGCACATTCCTCAATTTTCAATCCACAACCATTTAGAGTCCATTATTTTTATAATTTAGAGTTTTGTGGTGAGATTAAGTGTGAATTCTTCTCTAAGAGTGAGAGATTTCTTCTTCCTTCATTTCCTAGAAGAGGCTACAAGGGATTTGCTTCGAGAAAGAGTTTCAGATAAGTGTTGTTTATTCATTAGTGTTGTATTAACTTTCTTTTATATATGAAATTTGTGTTTTGTTGTATCTTTCTCATGAAGTCTGAGTAGTTTACTTTATCGTTATCCCTACTCTGAGATATGGTGAAATGAAGAGATAATATGGATGTGTTAGTATTAAAATATAAAATAAACTGTGATGATTTTTCAACTTCGAACTTAATTTACTTTTAGATCTGAAAAATTGAATTGTTAAAATATGTTTTGAAATAGATGATCCGGGAAATGGAGTATGAGTTCTACAACAGAGAGAGGATCACATTTGATTCCATGAAAGAGAACTTTATTCCTGAAATTAAGTGTAAATAAATAGAGAAATATACTTTATTGGGTGTAGAATTGGAGAATCTTTAGGGACAGACTAAAATCCAAAATTCAGCCTTAGTGTTTAAAAACTAAAGTGAGTGTTAGCTTTCAGGTGAAGGGAAATGAGAGTCAGTATCCTCTTAGCCTAGCCACAAATTTAGGGACTAAACCTGGGATTAGCCAATGATTTTTTATAACATTGTATCAGGGTAGAGAGTTAAGATTGCTTCTATTTGGCACAATACATATTTAAATCATTTATCTGATCTCATTTTAACAAAATCTCATTGTAGTGGGAAAGATGATTTTTCACATAAGTAATCTTCATCACATAAACATAGCTTAATAGTTTAGTAGTTACTATTTAAACTTTGTATTTCCATTTTGTTATTATTTAAATAATTTAGTTCTCATAATATCTCAACATTCGAAATTAGTGACAGTAATTTTGTTTTGACTTTCTGTGAATTTCCTAATATATTTATCATTTCAAATTTAAACCTTCCCCATAGGATCAATATTTGGAGCTTAAATAGAAAGTTCTTTATTACTCGATAACATTACGTATACTTGCGTAGAATCCCAATACTATTGCTTAAATTTCTAATTCATAAAATATTGCATCAAGATCTTGGCATTGTTGCATAGCAAAGTCAACTATATAAGTTTTACACAACTATATAATCGCGGGATCATTCCCCTAGGATTTTGGTTAGCTCTCCTTTGGCCATAGAGGGGGCTAATAAAATAAAAAGGCCTGGGCTGGACACCAGGGTCAATTGGTGGGTGCAAATTGATTTATAGGTAGAAGGATGAAGAGCTCTAGTGAGCAATTAGGCTTGGTAAGTTCAGGTGAGTTTAATTTTGAGTTTTGGCCAATGTGGGCTCCTTTAGGTCGTTTTTTCCAATGATTGAGGAGGTGGATGGATAGTTTTTAGTCACTTCTTGGTTCAGAAAGGTCAGGGGAGAGTTATTTAGGATTTACTCCCAATGGCAAGTGATGATGGCAAAGTATTTTCAAATAAGGCCCAAATATGGTTAAGATCCCTTAAGTCAAGGGACCATTGGTCCATAAAACACCTAGGTGGTTTAGGTGGGTCTAGGTTGGTCAATAGATTCTAAATGGTGGTTGTGGTGACATTAATTTAGTGACTTTGGCATGATAAAGTCAATTTAGGTGAAGGGGTTCAATTTGGGTCAAAATGGCTAGAAGTTGGGTTTGAGTTAGGCTAGATATGAAATTGAGCCCTCTTGATTGATCAATTTGGTGTAGATGATTGTCATGAAGAGTTTAGAAAAGCTTTGGAGGTCCAATTAGGAGGATTTTAGGCATTTTGGGCAATTTGGGGGTGTTGGGTTTTAGGTTAGGCTAAGGTTGGGCTAGGTCAATATTGATGGTTCAAACTAGTCTAGAGGGAAGTTATAAAGAGTTTTCAACCTAAATTCTGTGTCAATTTTGGGGTTAGGGCTTTCAATTTGATGGAATTTGAAGACAGCCAATTTGGCTCAAATTTGGTGATTTTGAATGTGGGTTGAAATTGTGTAAAATTGAGGCTTGAATAAGGCCAATTCAAGGTCCAATTTGATTTCTAGGGCTGTTAAGAAGAATTTAGGATTCAAATTGAGGAAATTGAGTGGATCATATGGTTCAATTAGGTGAGATCGAGTTATAGCGTCAACATTGGGGGTTTAATTTGGATCAAAATTAAGCTCAAAGCATGGGTCAATTAGGCTTTGATTTGGTTTGAATTAATCATATGAAAGATGAAATTAAGTTTAGAATTGAAATTGATGAGGATTGGGGCCAAATTGATCGGTATGTGAGGTGAATTTGAAGAAAATGGGCCTTTAAAGACAATTTGAGGCTTTTTGGTCAAAGTGGTCAAATTGGCCAAATTGGGTTCAATTAAATGGTAAAAATTGGTTTTGGTGACATTTGAAATGATTTTGAGGTTTTTGGGAAAGTTTGGGCTACCAAGGGATTTTTGTAATTTTGGCAAATTTGAGAGTATTTTGGTAATTTTGGAATTTTTGGGATGTTTTGGGAAATTTGGGTTGTTTCAAATGGTTTGAAATGATTTTTTGAATAAGTTTGGATATTTTGGATGAATTTGGGAGTTTTGGACAAATTTAGGGTTTCAAGGGCATTTAGGTAATTTGGGGGCAAAAAAGCTAAGTTGGATATTTTGTTAGAATTGGGGTGTCAACCACTTTATATGAGCTATGGACCAATGAAATCACCATTTGGGTACTCTATGTATTGGTCTTAGCTAAACCCTAGCCTAGGGCGAGTGGATTTAGGGGACCATCTACATGAGTTTCCCAAAAGATCAAAGCATCAAAGTCAACAACTATGGGTTTTATGGAGTGAAAGTGGGTGGAAGTGATTGTAAGTGAGTGAAATAGCTCCAGACCAACACCCGGGGTCAACCTTATGGCCAAGCAGTCCTATGGGGGATCCCCTTGAGCTTACTCTATAGTGGACTTACTGTCGGCGTTATTTCGGGTTGGTTTGTGGGGAGTTGCCCGTAAGAAGCTGTCGGTCGTCGAAATCGAAATCCCGTCGTCCGCTTCGGAAGGACGTTGAAGTATGAAATCAAACTGACCCCATATTTTTTGTAGTTTAAAATGAAAGAGCACTATACCTCAAATCTTGTATCTATCCCGAAGGATAAACACAAGAATTGAGGACGAGGCTCGATTAGATAAACTAAGGAAAGTATGACGTCTGTTTGGTCTGCGAAACCTTTGTGTTTGCCGACAAGTTTTCNTCACTTAAGAAGACTCTCGATAAAAATCAGGAAATATTATCTTCAAGGAATTTCAAAGGGTAGGACTCTTCGGCATACTCTCGATAAAAATCAAGGAATATTATCTTCAAGGAATTTCAAAGGGTAGGGCTCTTTAACGAAATCCTCTCGATAAAAATCAAGAAAAAATATCTTCAAGGAATTTCAAAGGGTAGGACTCTTCAACGAAATCGACACCTAAGAAGACTCTCGATAAAAATCAGGAAATACTATCTTCAAGGAGTTTCAAAGGGTAGGACTTTTCAATGAGATCGGACATAGAGGTGTGAAAGGGGATTGGTTCAAATTTAGAACATTTTATTGTAGAATCCAAAGGAGGAGGGTGAAAGGGGATTGGTTCAAATTTGGAACATTTTATTGTAGAATCCAAAGGAAGAAGAACTAAGGTGAAAGGGGATTGGTTCAAATTTGGAACATTTTATTGTAGAATCCAAAGGAAGAAGGACTAGAGAAAATCAAGAAATATTATCTTCAAGGAATTTCAAAGGGTAGGAATCTTCAACGAAATCGGACGTAGAGGTGTGGGAAAAATTATCTTCAAGGAATTTCAAAGGGTAGGACTCTTCAACGAAATTGGACGTAGAGGTTGAATTATCTTCAAGGAATTTCAAAGGGTGGGACTCTTCAACGAAATCAGACATAGAGGTGTGAAAGAGGATTGGTTCAAATTTGGAACATTTTATTGTAGAATCCAAAGGAAGAAGAACTAGGGGTTGTTATGGATCCAGAGGAGAACCTGGGTGACTTCCCAAGCTATCCTAATGTTTGGCTTCAGTTTTGAGGAGAAATATTTAGGTGTTTCATCCTGCCAATTTTATTAGTTAGGGCTTACATTCGTGTGAAATGATCACACAAATAGCCTGGAAGATGTGAGGATTTAGGTTATGACAAACGACAACCTCAGAATCCTAAGACGAGTTAGAGCTTATATTGTATAAAAAGTATACAAAGGCCTAAAGATAAGGTGAGGATTTACGTTGCATAAGCAAGCAACCTCAAAGTCCCAAATAGCCTGAAAGATGTGAGGATTTAGGTCGTGACAAATGATAACCTCGGAATCCTAAGATGAGTTAGGGCTTATATTGTATAGCAGGGCTACACAAAAGCCTAAAGATAAGGTGAGGATTTACGTTGCATAAGCAAGCAACCTCGAAGTCCTATGTATTTAGCCTAAAGATAAGGTGAGGATTTACGTTGCATAAGCAAGCAACCTCGAAGTCTTATGGCTTTACTAAAGATAAGGTGAGGATTTACGTTGCATAAGCAAGCAACCTCGAGGTCCTATGGCTTTGTGGTTTAGGTCTAAGGAAGGAAGATTGGTTCAGCTGACGAAGACAGGTTTTGTTGTTGAAGATGGTCGTGCTGCCCACCAAGCTAGCTCCAAGCTCCTACCGCGACGAGTTTGAGTTATCTAGTTTGTCAAGTTATAATATCAAATCGAGTGGCCCTATGGTTTAAGTTCTTTAAATTTTATGAGGGCATATTAAAGTTGACTAGAGCGACACCGGTTAGGATCCTACGATTCCCTCGTTCCATGAGGGCATATTAAAGTTGATTAGAGCGACACCGGTTAGGATCCTATGGTTCCCTCGTTCTGGGTTCTTTAAATTTTATGAGTGCATATTAAAGTTGATTAGAGTGACACCGGTTAGGATCCTACGGTTCCCTCGTTCTGGTGAGGGCATATTAAAGTTGATTTGAGCGACACCGGTTAGGATCCTACGGTTCCCTCGTTCCGGCATCACTATTTTTATTTGGATTCACTTAGTCCAAATGAACTTATCAAACCCAACTTAATGAGTTCCATAATTTCATTTAAACCAAGAGAAGCCTCAGCAACCGTAGGTTACCTCCTCTGAGGGATTCCCGATCATCTGATAGAGACATCTTAATTTAATTGAAGTTGCGGTTTTGCGTGATGTTTGTGATTAAATTTTGAGTTATTTTATATATTGAATGTTGTGGCGGTGAATTTTATCTTGGTTGATTTTTAATTTTAGGTTTTGGTTATGGTTATGGTTAACATGCAAGTTTAAGTAGGTAAACAGAAGCATGAAACATATAAGGAAAAGGCAGAAGGAAGACGGTACAATAAACTGTAAAAGAGTACCTGGTGAGTCTTCTCGTTCCACCACCTGAAACTTAAAAATGCATGTGAGGGCATTTATGAAGAGTAGGAAAAATAAAGTTTTATAATTTTCCTAACCCTACGTCATATCTTGGTGAGTCCTTAAAAAGTTTAATTACGGATGATTCCATTGAGCAGAGAATATTAAGTTTAATAAGCCTCTGAGGTATCCAACAAGTTAGGAGTGGGGACAGGTCCATGCCTCCCTCTCACTAACTGGTGAAAAGTCTCGAGTCCATTTAAACTTATTATGTTGCTTAATAGTTCATCCTATAAATACCCTTATTACTCAGTGAACATTGATGTCTCAATTATCCCTAAGAAAGGGGTAATTATCATTTCTCATTCAATTTAAGAATTATGTGGGTGAAGACCCTTAAAGGGGCAAGTTAGTGTAATTTGAACACTTAGCCAAATTTTAATCCTAATTAGGCTTAGCGGTGTTTCAAGGAAGTTGATTATTTATATGTTTATTTCTCTAATCCTTAGTCAATTTTGATTTAGCCTAAGTCACCACTAAGCCCTTAAGACCTAGGTGAGTGTCTTAGTAATTGGGCTTAGTGGTGTTCCAAGGATGTTTGATATAATTATGTTTATTTCTCTAATCCTTGTTTAATTAGATGTTTCAAGGATGTTTGATTTTGTTATGTTTATTTCTCTAATCCTCTTTTAGTCATTTTTTTTTAGCCTAAGTCACCACTAAGCCCTTAAGACCTAGGTGAGTGTCTTAATTAGTTTTAATTTAGCCTAAGTCACCACTAAGCCCTTAAGGCCTAAGTGAGTGTCTTAATTAATTTTAAAAAGAGTTAAGCTTTAAGTAGTCATGATTCATGATTTGGATTTTATTTGGAAATCAAGATAGGGGTATTAAGTCGATTAATTATTGACTTCAAAATTTGTACCCCTAAGTCTATGATCATTTAATTTTAATAAATTTAGAAATTTATTAATCCAATCAAGAAAGTGAAATTGGTTTCTACCAATTAACCCCTTTGTGTTTCAAACATCAAGTGAATTGATTAATAATAGAGGTTACCCGTTTTCCCTCCTTGAATTAAGCCTAAATGTTTATTAAGCCAAGATTTCCAAAATTACACATTTGCCCATAAGGCTCTAACACCTCATAATTTGTCAAATTCAATTCAAATGACTTTGAAATTTTTATCCTACCTCATTTATGGGTCAATTGAGATATCAGAGAAGAAAATGTGATTTTTCAAAATTTAATTTAATTGATATAATTATTTTTGTGCAAAAAATTGGATTTTTCAAAGAAAATTCCTAACTTGACCAAGGTAAATTATAATCCCTTGAAATTTTTATTGGAGGTAGACCTATACTAGGGAAGTTTTTGGATCAAATTTCACAATTTTTTGAATTCTTTGTGATTTATTAGAAGTATTTTAAGTTTAGGGTTATTTAATAAAAATAAAATAGTTTAAGTGGTGAAAATTAAGTTTTATATTTTTCAAAAATCTCCCTAAGCTCACAGAACTTAGTGGAGCAAATTTTATATTTTTCAGATTTTTTTTTGATTTATTGGAATTAATTTAGTGAAAACTTATTTTAAGCCTTTTAAAAGTTATTTTTAAGCTTTAAAATTCAATATCTTTATTTAGAAAATCAGGAAAAATATTCTAGTTGTTCCTAAGTAATTAGGCNTAAATGTTAATTAAGGCAAAATTTCCAAAATTACACATTTGCCCCTAAGGCTTTAACACTTCATAATTTGTACAATTAAATTCAAATGACTTTGAAATTTTTATTATACCTCATTCATGGGTCCATTGAGATATGAGAGGAGAAAATGTGATTTTTCAAAATTTATTTTAATTGATATAATTATTTTAATGCAGGATTAAGAATTTTTCAAAGAAAATTCCTAAATTGACAAATGTAAATTATAATCCCTTGAAATTTTTATTGGAGGTAGACCTAGACCAGGGAAGCCTTTGGATCAAATTTCATGATTGTTTGAATTTTCTGTGATTTACTAGAATTATTTTAAATTATGGGTTATTTAATAAAAATAAAATATTTTAGGTGGTGAAAATTAAGTTTTATGTTTTTAAAAAATTTTAATAAGTCAGAGAACTCAAAGGACCAACTTTTATATTTTTCTGATTTTTCCTTGATTTATTGGAATTATTTTAGTGTAAGCTCATTTTTAAGCCTTTAAAAATTATTTTTAAGCTTTAAAATTCAATATCTTTATTTAGAAAATCAAGAAAAATATTCTAATTTTTACTAAGTAATTAGGAAGCAATTTAGAACATTTTCATTTGTTTTATTATTTTTGTGATTTTTTATGCATTTTTTAAATTATTTTAAATATTTAAAATAGGCTAAAAATCAAATTTTTATCTTAAATATCATTTTATTTTTAGAAAATACCTCTCATCACAGAGAACTCAAAAAACTAAGTTTCATAATTTTTTGAGTTATGTCTTGATTTTTAAAAAATCATTTAAGTGTTAAGAGTGGTATTTATCTTTAAAAATCAATTTAAGTTCTGATTTTTAAAAATCATTTAAATGTTAAGAGTGGTATTTGTCTTTAAAAATCAATTTAAGTTATTGTGACTCAAAATATTTTGAAACTTTTATGATGAGTTCTCTGGATCATAAATCACAGTGGAGATTAAAAAGCAAGTCATTTAAATGTTTGTGAATTTTGAAATTTTTATGATGAGTTCTCTGGATCATAAATCACAGTGGAGATTAAAAATCAAGTCATTTAAAAATTTAATGATGAGTTCTATGGATCATAAATCACAGTGGAGATTAAAAATCAAGTCATTTAAATGTTTAAATTTTCCAAGATTAATTATTTAAATGTTTATATTTTCCAAAATTAATAATCTTAGTGATTTAGTGTTTGTAAAATTTAAGATAAATGTTTAAATTTTCCAAAATTAATTATCTTAGTGATTTAGTGTTTGTAAAATTTAAAGACAATGTTTATATTTTCCAAAATTAATTATCTTAGTGATTTAGTGTTTGCAAAATTTAAGTTCACCTTGACCCATGAAATTATTTCCAAAGGTTTCTCTAGTCATGGTGGACCTTTCGTTTTAATTGACTTGACCCATGAAATTATTTTCAAAGGTTTCTCTGGTCATGGTAGACCTTCAAAATTTTTTAGGATTTTATAATCAATATGCTAATTTCCATGATTATTTTAAGGAAATAATGTGAAAAAAACATGAAAAATAAGGATCTCTGTATAGGAACCTCATCTGACTTTAANTTGACCCATGAAATTATTTCCAAAGGTTTCTCTAGTCATGCTAGACCTTCCAAAATTTTCTTAGGATTTTATAATCAACATGCTAATTTTCATGATTATTTCAAGGAAATAATGTGAAATAACTTGAAAAATATGGATCTCTATATAGGAACCTCCTCTCACTTTAGAAAAATCAGAGAATATTTCCCCTTACAGAAGCTACAACATGTCAAAATTTCTAGCCAAGGTGTGTGTCAATATGCATGGAGAATCAAATGATTCAAAACAGTGTTTAATTAATTAAAAATAAAAAATGCACCAAATGGACTTGAAAATTATTCCACATTATTCTCCTCTGTTCACTAAGTAAGAGGGTATTTTTATTTTATTTTTGAGATTTTTCAGGACTTGAAATTTGTTCCACATTGTTCTCCTTTGTTCACTGAGCAAGTGGGTATTTTTTTTTGTGATTTTTCTACGTTTTCCTCTATTCACTGAGCAAGAGGGTATTTTTATTTTATTTTTGTGATTTTTCTACACAAATTCTCATCTATTCACTGAGCAAGAGGGTATTTTTATTTTATTTTTGTGATTTTTCTACACAAAATGTATTTTCTAAGTTAAGGGTATTTAAATAAATAGGAAAAAGCCCTATTTATCTATTTAAACTGCGTGTGTTGACTAGATCCTAGGCAGTTCCGAAGGCATGCGTGGTGCGCTCTGGTTGGACGCCGCCATCCTTGTAGCTGCTGACTCGGCCCGCGGTTCACGTCCTGAAGTGTTGTCTGGCGCGATCTCCCCCGTCAATTTGATATACGCTTGATCGAATGGCTCCCCGTCATCGTCCTCGATGGAATGATCACATGCCCGTCCACATAAAACCTTAAGATCTTGGCCTAGACTCAACCAAATCACTTCGGGTTTGATCCTATGGACTCGTCTAAGTGAGGCAAACACATCCATACGGCTAAGGTACCATGAAATCAAGCTTAAGTAAATGGAGAATCAAAATAAGCACGGGAGGAGGAGGAGTTTTATACCTTTTCTCTGAGAAGGGAGGCTTCGATCAGAGGTGCTCAACACGTTCGTTGGGGTCCAAGGAGGCTAGGGATTGAGTCCCTGGTCTTGGTGTAAGGCCTAGGTATGAATTCGATCACGGCCGGATTTGGGTGTTGGTCTAGAGCTATGGTAGAGGCTCTATGGAATGGGGATTTGATGGGGCTTTGGCTTCTTTCACTCTTGTGAACGTATGGGCACAAATAATTGAAGTTTGGTGGAGTGTGAAGGTGTATTGGGCTCTATCCCAGTTTCTGGCAGGATTTCGAGCTCAAAATTGGGCTCCGACATTGGGAATAGGTGAGGAAAAATGGTTGGAATGCACTGAGGGGATCTTAGGGAAGCTCTGTGTAAAGTTTGGAGAGACCTCTCTAAGGAAATTTCAACCCACCTCTCATGGCCGTGGGAGGTGAGTTTTCATAAAGATGGCCATGGGGTGGCTCTCAGGGCATAAGCTTGAGTGCATTGTGGTGCTTAGGTGGAGGGCAGAGGAGCTCTATAGTTTGATTTGGATGAGCTGGCCTCTAGGTTTGATTTGGGTGAGGTGCGATGGGAATGGCTCTCAGTTTTGGGCTTTTTCGGCCACTAGGCTGGCCATCCAGTCAGGGGGAGGTGGTTAGGAGCTAAGGGAACCCAGAGGAATCCATCACAGCAATTTAATGCAAATGTCCTTGGATTTGGCAAAGATATCTTAATCATGTGCATTTTTGGAAATAAGATCCCTTAATTTGGGACCTTTGGTCCATGGCTTGATTTAGGTGGTTTCATGGTGTTTGGACTGGTCACTAGGTCCAAATAATGGCTGTGGGGGAGGATTTGGCAAAGATATCTTAAGCATGTGCATTTTTGGAAATAAGATCCCTTAATTTATGGGAACGAAGATATCTTAAGCATGTGCATTTTTGGAAATAAGATCCCTTAATTAGGGGGACCTTTGGTCTAAGATATCTTAAGCATGTGCATTTTTGGAAATAAGATCCCTTAATTTGGGGGACCTTTGGCCCATGGCTTGATTAAGCATGTGCATTTTTGGAAATAAGATCCCTTAATTTGGGGAACCTTTGGTTCATGGCTTGATTTAGGTGATAATGGTGTTTGTACCTGGTCACTAAGTCCAACTAATGGCTGTGGTGGAGTTAATTTGGTGGCTTAGGGTGGTTAGGTCACATTTAGTGTATGGGTCCTAGTGGGTGCAAATGCCCAAAACTTGGGTTTGGGCTAGGTTAGCCATGTAAATTGGCTCAATTATTTGTTGTATTTGCTGTATATGATCATAAGGAACAACTTTGGTGAAGGATGAAAGTGGTTTTGAGCTCAATTGGAGGGTCAATTTGAGGGAATTTTGAACTTTAATCAATTTGGTCATGTTGGGCTAGGCTTGGGTCTAGCTTGGGTTAGCCTTGGGCTAATTCGAAATTGATTATCATAAATGGTCAATAGGGACCTCATGAAGAGTTTTCAACATGAATTGGATGCCAATTTGGAAGTTAAGGCAATCAATTGGGTGAGATTTGGGGACTTAGCCAATTTGGGGCTAAATCTGGGAATTTTGGATTTAGGCCAAAATCAAATGGATTTGAGGCTTCCCCAAGGCCAATTGATGGTTAATTTTGATGTATATTAATGTTATCAAGATTTTTCAACATCAACTGGGGCCAATTGACTAGGCTATGGGTTCAATTTGGTGAGATTAAGCGATTTTTCAACATCAATTGAGGCCAATTTACTAGGCTATGGGTTCAATTTGGTGAGATTAGGTTCACATGTCAAGAGGATTTTGTAATATTAATTGAGGCCAATTGACTAAGCTATGGGTTCAATTGGGTGAGATCAGGTCTTATGGTCAATATGGGTGGTTTTGACCCAAATCAAAATTGGGCTCAAATCATGGACCAATTGAGCTTGGATTTGGTTAATTTTGGTTATATCAAGAGTTTTTTTGAGTTTGGAATTGGAATTAGGGTCA
Source organism: Phalaenopsis hybrid cultivar (assembly GCA_002079205.1). Lineage (NCBI taxonomy): Eukaryota > Viridiplantae > Streptophyta > Magnoliopsida > Asparagales > Orchidaceae > Phalaenopsis > Phalaenopsis hybrid cultivar. Next base: position 100,449 of record JXCR01146863.1, on the reverse strand, counting down.
ATTGAGATCAAATTGGTGGACATTTGAGTTGGATTTGGGAAAATTTGAGTCTTTAAAGGGCAACTTGGGGATTTTGGTTAAATATGGTAAAATTGGCCAAATTGGGTCATGTGGTAGTTGAAAGAAATGAAATTAGGAATATTTGGGATTTATTGGTATTTTCTAGGAATTTTTGGAATTTTTGGGATTTTGAGCCCAAGAGGGGCATTTTAGTAATTAGGGGGTGTTTTAGGGGTAAAAGGCCAAGACGGGTATTTTGGTAGAGTTGAGGTATCAATCATCACCAATAAGCCATGGACCAAACGAAACCCCATTTTTGGTCCTCTACATAGTGGTCTTAGCTAAACCACAACCCTAGGGCTAGTAGGTTTAGGGGACCATCTACCTAAGTATCCCAAAAGATCAAGGGATCTAGGCTAGAAATTTGAGTTCAGGGTTGTGAGCGATTGTGGGTGCAGATTAGTGTAGTGAGTGCCTTAGCTCCAGACCAACACCCAAGGTCAACTCTAAGGTCCAGCGATCATAAGGGTGACTCATCTTGAGTTTCTCCCATAGTGACCCCACCTACTAAGTACTTAGAGGTTGAGACCAATATGTGGAACTTCAAGTTGAGAAAAGAAGGGTAGAATTTCTAATAGTGAGGGTTCCATGACTAGCCTTCTAGGAATAGTCAACGAGAAAAGTCCTATGGCTAGACCCTAGGCTATTAAAGAAGAAGAACTAAACTTCAACAAAAAATGAGGTCAACAAATGGACCCTTAATAGGTGTGGTGTGTTGGGCATGCACACCGCACGTATTGGCGTTGACCAACGAGATCAACAAAAACCAATACAGATTCCTAAGTCAACAGAGCTCGGAAGTATGTGTAGAGTTGTGTGTGTGATTTGTTTCTGTTGGGGAATTAGCAGGTGTGTGTTTAATCAAGCCGAGAAGTAGGGAATCTCGCTGGGGATCGGAGAGTGAACTTTGAGTAATGAAGTTTCAAAGATTTCCAAAGGATGGGAGTCAAAAAGTAAGCGTTGACCCCGAGGTAGGAATTGAGATTCAAATATCAACTCAAAAAGAGAGAGAGAGAGAGAGAGAGAGAGAGAGAGAGAGAGAGAGAGAGTCGGAGTGTAAGGACTGACCTCAAATATAATAAGTCAGAGATGTAGGATTGATTCCAAAATGTGAATTGAAATGTAGGTCAATTCTCAAAAGAAAGTGTCTGAATGTAAGGACCGACCTTGAATGTAGGACTGATTCGAAAATGAGAATTGAAATGTAGGTCAATTCTCAAAAGAAAGTGTCGGAATGTAAGGACCGACCTCGAATGTAATGAATCAGAAATGTAGGATTGATTCGAAAGATTGCAATAGGAGAGACTCTTAAAGAAACGCAGAATCGGATATAAAATCCTTAAGCTCTAGAATATCATAGGATTTGATTTGAAAGATTGCGATAGGAGGGACTCCTAAAGCAACGCGGAATCGGATATAAAATCCTCAACCTCTAGATTTGATTTGAAATATTGTGATAGGACAAGAACCTAAAGCAACGTGGAATTGGATGTGAAATCCTCAACCTCTAGATTTGATTTAAAAGATTGCAATAGAATGAAAACTAAAGCAACGTGAAATCGGATGTGAAATCCTCAACCTCTAGATTTGATTTGAAAGATTGCAATAGGATGAGAACCTAAAGCAACGTGGAATCAGATGTAGAATCCTCAACCTCTATATTTGATTTAAAAGATTACGATAGGATGAGCTCCTAAAGCAATGAGGTATCGGATGTAAAATCTTCAACCTCTAAAATATTGTGTGAACCATTGGAAAGCAATGTGGAATCAGATGTAAAATCTTCATCCTCTAAAATATCGTGTGAATCATTGCTAAGCAATGCAGAATTGGATGTGAAATCCTCATCCTCTAAAATATCGTGTGAATCATTGCTAAGCAATGCAGAATCGGAGGTAAAATCTTCATCCTCTAAAATATCGTGTGAATCATTGCTAAGCAATGCAGAATTGGATGTGAAATCCTCATCCTCTAAAATATCGTGTGAATCATTGCTAAGCAATGCAGAATCGGATGTGAAATCCTCATCCTCTAAAATATCGTGTGAACCATTGCAAAGTAATGCAGAATCGGATGTGAAATCCTCATCCCCTAAAATATCGTGTGAACCATTCCAAAGCAATGCAGAATCGGATGTGAAATCCTCATCCTCTAAAATATCGTATAGTTTGATTTGAAGGATTGCGATAGGAGGGACTCCTAAAGCAACGCGGAATCAGATGTGAAATCCTCAACCTCTAAAATATCTTGTGAATCATTGCTAAACAATGTGAATTGGATGTGAAATCCTCATCCTCTAAAATATTTTGTAGTTTGATTTGAAATATTGCGATAGGAAGGACTCCTAAAGCAACGCAAAATCGGATGTGAAATCCTCAACCTGTAAAATATCGTGTGAATCATTGCTAAGCCATGCAGAATCGGATGTGAAATCCTCATCCTTTAAAATATTGTGTGAACCATTGCAAAGCAATGCGGAATCGGATGTGAAATCCTCATCCTCTAAAATATCGTGTTTCAAATTCTTGGGAAACTAGTAGAATTTATGAAGATTGACATTGGTGAGGAAAAATTGTGAAACTTTGTGAGATTTTGTGCAGATTGTGAAATTCCGCAAGGATATGAAGAAAACTGGTTCAGACCAAGGAAGTTGTGCTAGCAAGCAAAGAGTAAGAAACCTCGAACTCGAGAAATTTATCGTTTTCTTTTCTTTTTGTTAGGATTTGGACCAAGTTTTAGACAAGAATGACGTCTGAGCTTCTAAGAATGAGTCTTTACCTCTGAAACATTGCAAGGTACAGTACTTCTTGAAGTATCATCCACTGACAAATGACAAGTGTAGAAAATAGCTCATCCTTATGGTACCATCGGAACTATATTCTTTCAAGTACACATAACATATGTGTTATTTCTACGGATACCATGGCTGAAGAGGCAGTAAGTTCATAGCTTCGTTTGGAGCAATCATCATTTGATTTATTTCAGATTCTGTAAAGGTTGTTGAAGTTGTCTTTGAGAAATATTTCTAACGTTCTTCGAGTTGAAGTTGGAGTTGTATTTGTTGGACACTGAAGGATATGACTTCAGGTTTGAATTTCCATTAACTGCTAATATCATTATCATGTCTTTAACTCTTTCTTTCTGAGCCTAAGCAGATTTCAGAATTTTGGTCGTGTGATCAAAACATTTTTCTTTTTCCAAAGATATCTCTGAGTCAATTAATAACCAACCAAAAGACTTAAGATCGTTGAACTTTTTCTTGAATATAATATCAGAAGAATTTTTTTTAAGAGAGCATTTTATGTTTCATTAATCAGGGGAAACTCGGACACCAATTTTTGATTATACGTCCACCTCAAGCTTCTTCTCAGTGAGACTTTTCTTTTGCTTTTATTATATTTTTTTTCATGTTTTGTTGAGAAATACTATATTTGGTAGAGCATGATTTAAAGATTTTGAATGTCTTAATTCAGACACCAAATTTTGATTTTATGCTCACCTCAAGCTTCTTCTCGAGGAATTTTCACACAACAATTTTTTTGCTCCCTTTGTTTTCTGAGAATTACTATATCTGATGGAATATATTTCTTTTAAAGATTTTGAATGTCGAAACTCCCCTGACTAATAATCCTCAAATGTTTCTTAAGTCAAATTTTGGGATATTATAACTCGTTTGAAAGTCAGGAACCAGTCACGTGGCAGGAAATTAAAAGACTCGTGATATCTCGAGTCAACTATTCGTATTTCAACCACACTATCTTATTTTGAAATCAACTTAGGACCTAGTCCAAATTCTTTAAAGTTGATGACTCGGATATTAGGGTATTAATTTCATTTCCCCTGAAGTCATAGTCTTATCAAAATATCTAAATTTTCCTTTCAGGTGATCAATTTTTTTTAAATGTTGCAGAATCTTGAACAACAGCAAACCTTTTCTTTTCATTAATTGCGGTGGGAGGGATGGGATAGACTAACATTGATCATGCTAATTTCCCATTCAACAACAAAAGTAGTACAATAGTGGCCAAAAGTCATTTCATTCATTGGCAGTTGCATAGGAATAGGTTGGAACAAACAGATCGACCGAAATTATATTGATAGAACCTCTTTCAGGTTCCTTTCAAATATTCTTCTGGGATTGTTACGTCACCGTTCTTGAACTTCTTCTCAAGCAAGTCTTTGAAACTGCAACACTCTTCTATGGTGTGTCCGATGAATCTGTGGTACGGGCAATATCTCGGATGTCCTTTCTTATTGGCCTCATCAGGCTTCTTCGGCTTAGGTAACCTAAACTTGGGATTCTTGATCAGACTGCGGAACATCTTTTTTGTTGCTCCATCTTTAAAACAATATATCTTATTTGATCGAGTGTTCATGATTGAAACTTGTCTTTCATATGTATGGTAAGCTCTTTGCTGAGATGATTGCTGAATATTCTGACGAGGATGTTTGAAGGTTTCTTGACATTGTTCGGCTTGTATTTGAAATTGTCATTTTTCCCTGCTAACCACAGCAACTATCCAAGATTTCTTCTCGAATATCTTGGTTATCCTGGACTTCTCGGCCTTCTCATGAGAATCCATATGCTTGACTTCTTCTTGCAGATTGTTAGCTTTGTTGAGTAACTTCTCGAAAGACTTGATTGTGAGTCCCTTAAGCATAAAAGCTACTGGCCCATGGATGCTCTTGAGTAAAATCTCAATTGCATGATGTTTCTGTAGTTGAGGCTCACACTTCATGCTAAGATTTCTCGACCTCAAAATATAATCCACTAAAGTCTCGTTAGGCTTTTATCTTTCTACCACGAGATCGCCAATAGAAACGTGGTGTTGTGCTCCGGTAAATCTTTTTACAAACAACAGTTCTAACTCCCCGAATGTCTTCACTGATCTGTTGAGCAACTCGGCATACCAATCAAAAGTAACTCCTGTCAGGCTGCTGACGAACTGTTGACAGAGTAAAGCTTCGTTGTTTCTTGCATTGCCACAACTGGCTCGGAAATGTGTTATGTGTTGTCTAGGATTTCCTATCCCATCAAATAGCTTAAAGTTTGGTGACACAAAACCCTTGGGGTAGGGTACGGCATCGAACTCCTCCGAGTAAGGTCTACCCTTTAAAATCAATGCGCCATCCCTAGACTGGGTTAAGGCCCCCCGAACTTGCTCGACCATTTGCTTAAATTCATTTTCTGGAATGACGCTTTGGACAGAGTATTTCTTCGGTTGTTCATCAGAGGTGAATTCCTTACTTTCATCTGCATTATGAACGGTTTCTGGTTGGTTCATTTCTGGAAGTGTCATTTGCGGTGATTGTGACTGTCTTTGCATTGCAATCACGGTGGTCGTCAATTCTTCAAATTTCTTTTCGAGACAATTAATCTGTTCGTTCCTTTGTTGGGTGGCCCCTTGCCTCTCATCTGCGGCGTTCTCCACACCAGAAGATGGAGCGTCGTGCACAGATAACTCGGACTGGGTCTCGACGACATTGATTTCTTTTAATCCTTCATCCATGTAATATGGCACATTGTAATCTTCATCATTCATATATTTTCCTTGTTCTTCAGATAGTCGTACAATATTAGCTTGGAGTTTCTCCAGCTTAGCATTGATTGACCTTCCTTTGATTACTTTTAGGTCAATTGGGGATTTCTGAAGAGTGTCATTTCTTTTGTTGAGCACCGATGTGGTTGCGTAGAAGTTAATTGAATCAACTGAAATCATATTTATGGAACCTTTTTCATGTTCTCTCAAATACTCTTTCAGGATCATTACATTTCCACTTTTAAAATTCTTCTCAAGTCAATCCTTGAAGACAAAGCAGTTTTCTATAGTGTGGCTGAGTAACTGGTGGTATGGACAATATTGAGGATGATCTTTCATATTGGCTTCCTCTGGCTTTTTCGGCTTTGGTAGACTAAATCCTTAATCCTTTAGCAATTCATGGAACATCTTTGACACGGCTTCCTCTTTGAAGGAATACACCACTTTCTGTCGTTCTGCCATGGATATCTTCTTATTCTCTGCCCGGTATGATCTTCCCTGAGGTGGTTGTTGGCTAGACTGGCCATACTGTTGTGCCTGTTGTTGGCGGGATTGTCGAGGCTGTTTGGCTCTCAAAATTTCCTGGCCGCGCCTCCTTTCCTGTGCCTTTATAAGTTGTGCAGGCTTTGAATTGGACCCAATCTCGAATCTAGAAAGTAGTGGGGCATAAGCGTCAACTGACACTTCCTCATGTACAATTTCTTTTCCCTTACTCGGCAAAACAGTTGGCACGGTGACAGTGTATCCGGTAGTAGGAGTAAAAAAAGTTCTTGGAGTAATCTCAACGCTCCCAACTACAGACTTTTCAAGATTAGTAGGGCTCTTTTCAATCAACACCTTTGAAGGGGAAA